>JAPPVO010000024.1:67706140-67912202 GCA_030407325.1 Camellia japonica
ACCATCGGGCCGTTTGACTGCTCCATGTCATCAGGGTGAAGGCCTAGTTCCTTGTAACATCTGACATACATGATGTCGTAGGAGCTGCTTGATCAATCAAGATGCGTTTCACTTGGCACTCCCCAACCTGGAGGGATACTACCAAGGCATCATTGTGCGGGTGCTGGACCATATCTAGGTCGGCTTCTGTGAAGGCTAATCATTGGTCCTTGGCACTTCAGGCCGAGGTCTTTTCAATCCGACCTGGTTGACGTGCTGTAGGTGTTTTACCCTCTGTGTCTCCCCCCGTATGTCATTTTCGTTCACCTTTGAGTGGATCACATTAATCACCCGAGGTCCGCCTGCCTGTGGTTGCTGCGCTGGGGGAGGAGGGGCTGCTGGTGCTTGAGGCAATCGTGCCTGTCTTCCCTTGTTTTGGCCTCATCCACAAGGTCTCTCAAATGGCCTTGCCTTACAAGATCTTCTAAATGTGCTTTAAGGGCTCTGCAACCCTGAGTTGGTGCCCCTCCTCATGTGTGGTAAGCACAACGCCTACCAAGGTTTCTACCCATAAATTCTCCTAGTGCCCTTGCTGGCGTTCTGAAGTAGGGCTGATTTCGAATTTGGTCAAGGACTTTGTGGACCGGAATTTGGAACACCGTTGTCACTGCCTGCTTAGCCCTCAAATCTGTCTCTTGTTTGTTGGGTCCATTGTTACCTCGGCCTCGCTTCGGCGAGCCGTTGCCTTTTTCTGGCTTTGTCTCCTTATTCCCCGATGTATCTTCCTCGGCTCTGGCATACTTCTCGATTCTCGCCATGAGCTCTTCCATGCTCTTTGGCAGTGTCTTTGCCAAAGACTTCCGCAGTGGACAGTCATCCTTCAGGCCGTTCTTGAAAGACACGACCGCCACCTCCTGGTTGCATTCAGGTATTCGATTGAACACTTCGTAGTACCTTTTTGCATAGGCCCTACGGCTTTCATCTTTGCCGATCTTTAAAGCCATCAATGCATCCACCCTCAATGGCTGCAGTTTGTTTGTTATGAACCTGGCCACAAACATCTCGGCCAGGCCTCCCCAAGTCTTCACACTCCCCTTTGGTAATTTATGGAACCAATCTGATGCAATCTCCCGAAGGATGAAGGGAACACTTTGCAGAGCAACGGCTCGTTCCCACTATATAATGCCATTGAATTCAAAAATAATCCAACATGGAAGTTAGGGTCTGACTTACCATTATATATTTGGAACCTCGGCATACTGAATCTTTTCGGCGCGGCGAATTTGTCCAATTCCACCGAGAATGGTGTCCTCGGTTTATCCGGGGAGGTTACTTCGACTTCGGCATTTTCTCACTTCCTCTTGAGGTAATCTCTTAAGTCTTCTTTACTTCTCCCTGCAGCCCGGCTATCTTTGGACTTCAGCCTTTTCGGCGCACTACTCCTGGCCTCATGGTGGCTCCTTTTCGACCCTTCCCCGTTGGATGCATCGAAACACAATACCTGTCCCTGAACATGACGATGTTCTTTGGGGTCTGCCTCCTTCGCGTGATGTGTCCTTCGGGACTCTTCTCTTCTCGGCTCTTCTCGGCCGACTTCCCTGGAAGGTCGGTGAGAGTGCTTTCCACTCCTTGTGTGCTGAGGGGCTTCGGGGATTTCTTTCTGCCCCTTCTTCTGGGCGTTTGCTGCTGGCATTTGCGTGTTCTGTAGCGGGTATGGCGGCTGCATGACATTATTTTGCATCATGAAGTTGACGACCGATTGAAGGTCTGCCAACTTGTTCGCCATCTCCTTTACTTCTTCATCCATCCTCAGACATCTGTCTTTCCAGACCTGGAGGTTGTCTTCGTTATAGTATCTGCCCTGATCCGCTTTTTTTGATGTGTCGCCATCTTGGCCGACGCCTTTCTCTGCGTGATTCTGATCACGAGTTTCTTCGTTGTGGTCTCCTCTTTCAGCGTTAGGGTCGACGGGTCTTCCACTCCCAGCAGGAGTGTTGTCCCCAATCTTTTCCTTCTGCGTGTTACTGGCCATCTATTCTTCTTTCGTTCCCACAGACGACGCTAAATTGTGTGAGTGATTTTCTGATCACACTGCCCTCCTTAGTAATTCAGCTGTAGAACACAGGCAGAACAGATGGCACCCTGTTATCCTGCACAGAAGAAAAAGGCTCCGGCGGTGGTTCTTCCACCCGGGGGCACTCCAACGAACAAGTCAGTATCTCTTAAAGATAATTCCAGTGCTTAAATTACTGCTCAAGGCTTAAAATTGCGTACCTTAGACCCGCCGGGGGTGCCCTTCTTTTATAGTTTTACTCCATCCCCGTCCCACTAGAAGTCTCACTTCCATGGACTCTAATTCCGGATTTACCTTGGACTCTTCAAGAGATAAGGATAGACTCCCTAAGAGTATTACCTGTATCCATCTTGTAGTCTTTCTTCATTCTAGGACTCCTGTCCCTTATCCGTTTATCCCGTATTCCTGTATTCTCGCAGATAACCTCGGCCTTGCCGGGATCATCCTGGTATCTAGACCAGGACACGTGACATCTCGGCTGACACTTCGGTGTCACCTCGGCCACGTGTTGGTACTCAGAAAATATATCCCCACAAAATGTCACTTAAAAATTATAATCATTTCACTTTTTATTTCGCAAAATAATAAAAAAGCCAAAAGTTCATCACAAATGGAACTTTTTTTGCTAGACTAAAATAGTCAAAAAATCATGCTAAAAAAGTTATTCCCAAACAAACTCTGTTAAGCTTGTTTGCTAAAAAATTAATTTTTTTTTGCTTTTCATGTTTTTTGTTTTCACGATTTTTTTTAATATTTTAAGCAATTTTTTTAATCTTTAGATACACCTAGTATAAATATACTTAAAAAGTATAATATTTGTGAATTTGTTTTTTAAAAAATTCACTAAACACCAAAAACATTAAAAATAAAAATAAAAAATTCAGTACATTTTCATGTTTTTATGTATTTATTGATTTTTTAAAATATTTTTATACAAATATTTTAATTTTTAGATACATCTAAGTAAGGTGCATCTAAAAAAGTAAAAAAATTGTTTAAAATTTTAAAAATATTCACTAAAAATAAAAAAATACGAAAAATAAAAAACTCAATTTCTAAAAAATTGAATTCAAAAAATTAAAAATTGAAAAAAATTGAAAACCAAACACAGTAATTAACTTTCAGAAATTCTTACAAGTATCTTATCTTAGTGATAAAGGAGATTGTATAATGGGAGACTTACAGGTAGGAGTATGAGAGAAAAAATTACTAATATATAAGGGTGCAAGTGTATTTATAATGGGGTGCAAATAAAAAATTATTAGGTATAAGTGTTGTTAGAAATGGGTTTAAGAAGTTTTGGAAAAATAAATTTTTCCTAAACTTTGGTTTATTTTTTAGGTGAGACCTATGCGCCAAAGTTGGCGGGTCTGAGTAGTAACGCATTCTATGCCGCGTTGTGATTCACGTAATATATTTGGTTACTCAAAACCATTATAGGGTGAATAAGAAATTGAAGCCAAAGTGAGCTCCATGGAAATGGAGTTTTTGGTGGAAATTTCTTAAGGTTTGGTTTGAGACTTGTCCCACGTTGGTTTGGTAGGCAAACTTATGTGGGTTTATAAGGCATGGGTTTGTAACTTGGGGAGGGCCCCAAGTGGCACTCCAAGTTTATAGAAGGGAGAGATTCTAGGCAAATTAAGCTAGACCCATTGGATCCAAAAATAAACACACACGCACGCCGTCGTCCGGGTTGGGCTTGGGCGTGTTATCTTTTTGGGTCAAAAACATTTGAATTTAATTTTATTTTTTGGTAAAATAAAATCTGACTGTTTAAATTCAAATTTTTGTTAAAAAATTTGCACATTTCTGTACAGATTTCAAATCTGTCCGAACAGATTCAGTTAAAAAAACACCCTTACCTGTTTTTATTTAAATTCAAACAGATTTGTAAATTTGTTGGAAAATTTGCACATTTCTGTACAGATTTCAAATCTTTCCGAACAGATTCAGTTCAAAAAAAACCTTACCTATTTTAATTTAAATTCAAACAGATTTGTATCTGTTTAATTTAAACCGAACAGGTACCATATCTGTTAGATTCAAACCAAACAGCTACCATTTTCCTATATAAATAGGAAGTCCCTCATTTAGTTTTTCACTTAAAATTTTCGTCCAAAATTCTGTAATTACTCTTTACATTTTGCTGCATTATTTTCTTGTGAGAAAGAATGTAAACACAAAGTGTGTTCGTTGTGCGAATAATTTATAGTGCAACTATTATTCGCAGTTGATCATTTTATCTTGGGAGATAGACGTCTACAATCTGAAAGTATCGTGGAGAGGACGAATCTGTCTTAAGGACACAGTGTTAAACACTAGACTTGATCAAAAATTTGTTCAACAAATTAATTTGGTAAGTAATTAATTTACTTTTTGTTTTATTATTTTCTATTTCAGATTTTGATTTTATTTTTGTAACAAAATAAAAATATGTTTTTATTTATTTATTTTATATTCTGGTTTGATTTTTATAATCAAACAAACCCTCTTTATTTTTTTTTTTCCTTCTTCTATTTGTTGTTAAGTACACAAACATTATTTATTCTTTGAATACAGTGAAGATTGTCCAACAATCTTAAGACAAACTTTATTTGGTGTCTTCATTGTATTTATTTTTCTATACTTTCACAAAGTGATATTCTAGTTGGAAAATACAAATAGTAGTAATATACTGTTTGACAAATAGTAGTAATATACTATTTATCTTCTTTGATAACTAGTAGTAATATACTGGTGTCATTAACAATTTCATAATATTATTTTGTATAATAGTGTTACAAAAAATTATTGTGTAGTAATTTATTTTCTTGGTTTTAGTAACTAGAAAAAAAAAAATTATTTTGTGTTATAATTTATTTTATGGTTTGAGTAACTAGAAAATTAATTTGTGTTTTGATATTTCTGATTTTTGTAATCAAATATTATGGCTGCTGAAAGTAGTACTCTAAATCCGGTCGTTACAACGACTCCGGTCCCTATCTAGAACCATGTTCAAGTTCTAATAAATCATGGAGAAAAATCGAAAAAATTTAATGGCACTGAGTTTAAGAGATGGCAGTAGAAAATGCTATTCTATCTTATAACTCTAAATCTGGCCCGGTTTCTCCGTGAAGAGGCTCCAGTATTTAGAGATGATGAAAGTGATCAGGAAGTTGTTGCCGCTGTAAACGCTTGGAAACATTCTGTTTTTTTGTGCAGAAACTACATCCTCAATGGCCTTGACAACATGCTGTATAATGTTTACAGCCCTCTGAAAACAGCAAAAGAATTGTGGGATTCTTTGGAGAAAAAAAATACGAGGCAGAGGATGCCGACACAAAGAAATTTGTTGTCAGTAAATTTTTGGACTTCGTTATGGTATACTCCCAGACGGTAATTTCTCAAGTTCAAAGTTTTCGATTAATTTTACATGATATTCATTCTGAAGGTGTGTCTTTTAGCGAGTCTTTCCGAGTCGCTGCTTTAGTGGAAAATTTACCACTAGCTTGGAAAGATTTCAAAAATTATTTAAAACATAAACGCAAATAGATGACCATAGATGAACTTATTGTAAGACTGAGAATTGAGGAAGATAATTGAAAGGCTGAGAAGAGGAATGATAAAAATCTCATTGAGTCCAAGGCTAATGTAGTTGAACAAGTGCACAAACCACATAACAAAAAGAGGAAGTTTGCTGGAGATGGTCCTAAACAAGGTGACAACAATAACAATAAGAAGTTCAAAGGAAAATGCTATAACTGTGGCAAGACTGGACATCAAGCTTCTGACTGCCGCTGCCCTAAGAAGGATCGCGAAAATACAAGGAAGAAGACCACCAATCAAACTAATGTGATAGAATTAGATTACATCTCTGATGGGATAAATGACATCAATCTCTCTGCTGTGGTGTCTGAGGCTAATTTGGTTGGAAATCCCAAGGAATGGTGGGTTAACACTGGGGATGTGCGGACAAGAACATGTTCACTACTTATAATGAGGCTACAAATGGTGAGCAACTATTCATGGGAAATTCATTTACTTCTGCTGTGGCTGGACAAGGAAAAGTAGTCTTGAAAATGACATCGGAGAAGGAATTAACTCTCAATAACGTATTGCATGTACCAGACATCCGAAAGAATTTAATTTCTGGTTCTTTGTTAAGTAAAAATGGTTTTAGGCTTGTATTTGAGTCTAATAAATTTATATTAACAAAGAGTGGTATGTATGTTGGTAAGGGATACATGAGTGATAGTCTCTTCAAGTTGAATGTAATGATGGTTGTACCAAAACTTGCTATTAATAAGAATAATATATCTTTTGCTTATATTCTTGAGTCAAACTTGCTATTAATAAGAATAATTTATCTTTTGCGTAGATTAATTGGTTTGGATTATATACCAAAGTTTGAAATTGATCCTAATAAAAAATGTGAGATTTGTGTAGAAGCGAAACTAACTAAGGTTCCATTTAAATCAGTTGAAAGAAAAACTGAACCTCTAGAATTAATTCATAGTGATGTGTGTGATCTTAAATTTGTTCAAACTAGAGGAGGCAAGAAGTATTTCATAACATTTATCGATGATTGCATAAGATATTGTTATGTATACTTACTTAGAAGTAAAGATGAAACCTTAGAAATGTTTAAACTCTACAAAGTGCCTGTTTGGTGCAGCTTAAAAGCTGCTTATTTCAGCTTTCAGCTTAATTTAAGCTATTTTGATGTGTTTGGTTTAGCTTATAGCTTTTTGGAAGTCAGAAACCAGCTTATTCTTTGAGTGGGGCAGAAGATGCTTAATTTATAAGTCAGAAATCAGCTTATGTTCATAGTTATAAGCTATAAGCTGTTTAGGCATAAGCTATAAGCACTTTCCCACAGTTCTACCAAACAGGGCCAAAACTGAAGTTGAAAATCAACTTTTAGTAAAACCATTAAAATGGTTAGAAGTGATAGGGTGGTGAATATGATGTACCATTAAATGAATTTTGTGCATAACATGACATTATTCACCAAACTACATCACCCTATTCTTCACAGCAAAATAGAATTGCTGAAAGGAAGAATAAAACCCTTAAAGAAATGATAAATGCCATGTTACTAAGGCATTGTTTGCCATCCCTTAAAAAAGCCAAAAAGTTACTATCCTATTTACGTCAGATCATCTCATGTAAGTCAAATCACCTCTCTACCACATCACTTCAAACCCAATCCATATTTCATAAAAAGTCAAAAAGTTTACTTATTTAGAACATCTCAAACAACCCCTAAGTTCAGGCTTATCGCAAAACTTGTGGGGGGAAGCAATATTGTCTGCTAATTATGTTCTTAACAGAATACCCCACAATAAAACCAACAACACTTTTTATGAATTGTGGAAAGGACGACCATCTTTCTACAAATACTTAAAAGTGTGGAGGTGTTTGGCGAATGTAGAAGTTCCTATTCCTAAAAAGACTAAGATAGGACCAAAAATCATGGATTGTGTGTTTATTGGTTATGCTTAGAATAGTAGTGCATATCGATTTTTGACTTATAAATCAGAAATACTTGATGTAAATGTGAACACTATTATAGAGTCAAGGAATACTATGTTTTTTGAACATGATTTTCCTTACAAGAAGGGACGAGAATTAAGTTCACATAAAAGAACTTATGATTGTACATAAAGTCAAGAGACTAATGACAATCAAACGTAAGGGCCTAGTAATGGTCTCGACCAGCAGGATTTAACTGATGATGAACCAAGGCGAAGTAAGAGAGCAAGAACATCAAAATCCTTTGGTCCAGATTTTCTAACATATTTGTTAGAAAATGAACCTTAAAGCTTTAAAGAAGCAATGACAGATCCTTAAGCACCTTTGTGGAAAGAGGCTGTTAATAATGAAATTGAATCCATTATGCAAAATCATACTTGGGAATTGGTGGATCTTCCACATGGTTCTAAACCTCTTGGATATAAGTGGATATTTAAGAGAAAAATAAAAGCAGATGGTTTAATAGACAAGTACAAAGCAAGACTTGTAATAAAAGGTTACAGACAAAAGGAAGGTTTGAATTATTTTGACACATATTCTCCTGTGACAAGAATAACATCTATTCACATGCTTATTGCCATAACAACGTTGCATAATTTAGAGATACATCAAATGGATGTTAAGACAGCTTTCTAAAATAATAATCTAAATGAAGAGATTTATATGGAGCAACCCAAAGGGGTTGTAGTGTCAGGGCAAAAAAAGAAAGTTTGTTGGCTTGTAAAATCTATTTATTGATTAAAACAAGCACCTAAGCAATGGCATGAAAAATTTGATCATGCTATGCTTACTAATGGGTTTAAGATAAACAAATGTGACAAGTGCGTCTATGTTAAAAACATTGACAAAGGTTATGTCATCGTTTGTCTTTATGTAGATGACATGCTTATCATTGGAAACAGTCAAAACATGATCAAATCAACTAAGCAAATGCTGAATAGAAGATTTGATGTGAAAGATATGGGGATCGCAAATGTAATATTAGGAATGAAAATTACTAAAATATCTGACGAATATGCATTATCTCAATCACATTATATTGAGAAAATTCTTGGTAATTTTATCAAGGATGATATGAATGTAGTTAGAACACCTGTAGACATCAGTCTTTATTTATCGAAAAATAAAGGTGATGCGGTGTCTCAGTTAAAATACTCCCAAATCATTGAAAGCCTAATGTACCTAATGAATTGTACTCATCCTGATATAGCTTATGTTGTCAGTAAATTGAATAGTACACTAGTAACCCCGGAGAAGACCATTGGAAAAGCGATCATTTGGGGTTCTTAGATATCTAAGATTTACTCATGATCATGGTTTGAACTTTACTCGATATCCAGCAGTACTTGATGGTTATTGTAATGCCAATTGGATATTGGATACTAAAGATTCAAAATCCACTAGTGAATATGTCTTTACTTTGGGAGGTGCTGTTGTTTCTTGAAAATCCATGAAACAAACATGCATTGTACGATCCACAATGGAATCTGAGTTCATTGCTTTAGATAAAGCAAGAGAAGAAGTAGAATGGTTTCGCCACTTCCTAGAAGATATTCCAATGTGGCCAAAACCTGTGCCAGCTATTTGCATTCATTGTGATAGTCAATCTGCAATAGGTAGGGCACAAAATCATATATACAATGGTAAGTCATGACATATTCGTCGTCGACATAATACTGTAAGGCAATTTCTCTCAAATGGAATAATCTCAATAGATTATATAAAATCTAAAGAAAATATTGCGGATCCGTTAACAAAAGGTTTGACTAAAGAGCAAGTGTATAGCTTATCAAAGAGGATGAGATTAAAGCTTATTACATAAGAGTCATCATAATGGTAACCCTACTTAAATGACTAGAGATCCCAAGAACTAAGTTTAAAGGGACAACTAAGTTATGTGTGGCTCGCCAGAAATCACCAAGGGATTAAAATTCCCTACCCCTTCCTATGGTGAAAGTGATATCTGCAACATGTGTTGTATACAGGGGTTTTAGGATAAGCTTTGCTTTTAATGATTACTTATATCTTGATTTAGGCATAAAAATCAAGACGAGTATAAAAGAGATACTCATAGTAAGAATTACCCATATGAGTGTCGAACTGGGGCTGGTTCTATGAGAATGAAGAGGCTAAATTCTCTAGAAAACACGCATGAACAACCAAAAGCATTCAAGACACAACCGTGAGAACCACGATGTGTCAGAAGATATTTTGTGTGAAATCTATTGTCTTGGCTTACACAAACGGCTGAACAATTCAAGGCATCCCGTCTATTGGTTAGCTAGTAAGTCCAATAGGTTATCACTAGGGAAGGTTTAGGGCCAGAAACTACCTATCCTGATGTAAGATATTTTCAATTTATACTCTTTCGACAAATTCTGCATCTTATTGTATTTCAGTTGTCATCAAATTCCATTCATGTGGGGGATTGTTAGAAATGGGTTTTGGAAGTTTTGGAAAAATAAATTTTTCCTCAACTTTGGTCTATTTTTTAGATGGGACCCATGCACCAAAGTTGGCAGGTCTAAGTGGTAACGTGTTCTATGCTGCGTTGTGATTCACGTAGTATATTTGGTTACTCAAAACCATTATAGAGTGAATGAGAAATTGAAGCTAAAGTGAGTTCTATGGAAATGGAGTTTTTGGTGGAAATTTCTTAAGGTTTGGTTTAAGACTTGTCCCACATTGGTTTGATGGACAACTTATGTGGGTTTATAAGGCATGTGTTTGTAATTTGGGAAGGGCCCCAAGGGGTACCCCAAGTTTGTAGAAGGGAGAGATTATAGGCAAATTGGGCTAGACCCATTGGACCCAAAAATAAACACACGCACACACCGCCGCCGCTGTCCGTCCGGGTGGGCTGGGCTGGGCTGGGCTTGGGTGCATGGTGTGAGGTTAGATTAGGCTTGTCTGGCCTAATACTTATCTTTTTGGGTCAAAAACATTTCAATTTAATTTTATTTTTTAGTAAAATAAAATCTTAAATTCAAATTTTGGTTGGAAAATTTGCACCTTTCTGTACAGATTTCAAATCTGTCCGAACAGATTTAGTTCAACAAAACCCTTACCTGTTTTAATTTAAATTCAAACAGATTGGTATCTGTTTAATTTAAACCGAACAGGTACCATACCTGTTGGATTCAAACCAAACAGCTATCATTTTCCTATATAAATAGGCAGTCCCTCATTTAGTTTTTCACTTGAAATTTTCGTTCAAAATTCTGCAATTGCTCTTTACATTTTGCTGCATTATTTTTTTGTAAGAAAGAGTGTAAACGCAAAGTGTGTTCATTGTGCGAATAATTTGTAGTGTTGTTATTATTCGCAGTTGATCATTTTATCTTAGGAGATAGACATCCACAATCTGAAAGTACCGTAGAGAGAACAAATCTGTCTTAAGGACACAGTATTAAACACTGGACTTGATCAAAAATTTATTCAACAAATTAATTTGGTAAGTAATTAATTTACTTTCTGTTTTATTATTTTCTATTTTCAGATTTTGATTTTGTTTTTGTAACAAAATAAATATTTGTTTTTATTTATTTATTTTAAATTATGGTTTGATTTTTATAATCAAATAAACTCTCTTTTTCTTTATTTCTTCTGTTTATTGTTAAGTACACAAATATGTCAAACAAGTGTCACTCGTACCTCCATATGTGAGTTGTACGGGAAAGAAATAAACCTTCTCGTATAATCCTGTTGATCAAGTCTGCGCTCCTCCGTACGACGTCGCTTTATCACCTGAAAATACGAACGTGAGCTGGCCGGCGGGTGTGTGCCGGAAACCTCTCCGATGCCTAAGTCAGTAAGCTTGACAAATAGACCAAAGCTCTGTGTATTCAGAAAACAAAGTTGTGTTACCTCTCCATAGGTGATGCTTGTGAGCTTTTATAGGTTTCGAGTGGCACAATCCTAGTAGGACTTTTACTCCTCCATGTAGAGTCCTCCTAGGATTCATACTCCTGAAGGATAATGCTTATCTCCCAACACCCCCCTCACTGCTTAAACCAAGTGAGATGGTTTTACCATGGTCGAACTACAATACGACCGAAATAACGCTGCCATACTATACAGGCCGGTATGGCTGATCTAACTACTAGTTCGGCTCTTCCCTTCCTTGCTTCTATCTCGGCTGCGAATGCTAAGACCGAGCTATCCATAGAAGTGTCAAGCCGAACTAACTCAAACAGTCCTGAAGAAGGTTCTCTCATACTCCGGTTAGAGGAGATGACCGGGCTAATCCGTAATACGCCGCAACCGAGCTACCCCGTGCCCATCTGACAACCGAACTAACCGTAGTACTCCTTTGACCGGTGTATCCACTGTCTTTCGTACTTGGGCCTATCTCGGCCTAACACCCAGCTCGGCCCAATATATATATATAAATTACCCTCTCAATTGCCCCTTAATTCCATCTGCATAGCATGATAGGGATTATCTGTTCATCAGCCGAGCTAGAGTCCCTAAGCCTTTCCAGCCGAGCTACAACTATTTAGCTTATCCAGCCGAGCTAAACTTAAGCCGAGCCGTTCTTATCCGGTTACAACGTCTTTTCAATCACCAAAACTGAATCGCTTCCTATTCCGTATACACGTGGCACGCTCCCATTGGCTGAAGGCAGCTGTCAACGCTGTCTCTGTATTTTGCAATTTTTGAACAGTCCCGCCTTTTTTTTGGCTTTTTACACAAAACAACCCTCTCATTTCTGAATCATCCTCACACTGCTCATCTTCTTCTCTTTCTTCGAACTCTTGCAGTTCTTCACGTTGCTCCTGAAGAGACTGTGTGATTTTGCTACCATTTCTTGCATCTTCAGTGCTTCTACTTCTTCATCTGGTAAGCAGCTGGAATCTGCTCTGTTTTTCTTCTTTCTGCTTTCGTTTAATCCATTGTAGTTTGTTTGGTGTTTGTTTTTGAAAAACACCTTTCTGCTTTCATTTGTGTTTTTCCTGGAAAAACTTAACCATAGAACAGTCGAATGCATATAATATCCTGTAGAACATTGATTTTGATCTATAATCACGAAGCAACCAAACTAGGATACTGTTTGCGTTTAAATGGGAATTTCGCCAGATCATAACCGAACTAGGATTTGTTAATATAGTAGCAGTTTCAACAAGCCCCTATCTTCTAACTTATTTTAGCCGAAATAAACGAACCGAACTAAGTTTGACCTTGGTCTTCGACCGAGCTAACTTTTCGGGCTCAGCCAGCTTTCCTAGTTTTGAACCGAACTGGTAGGCTGCCCCTAGAGGCTCAACTGAAGTAACAAATCCATAGTTCAAACCGAGATAATCAACCCCTTGCTCAATCCGAGCTAACAACCACCTCGTTGAAACGAGGTAGAACCTGTAGCATCTTGTGTAGCCGAAGTAAGACTTCTTTTTTCTTGCTTATTTTGTAGCACGGTCCAATGATCTGTGCTTAACCCCTGTTTTCCACTTTGCAGACTTAGGTTGCCCAGGCACTGCGCGCTCAACCGAGCTACTGAGCACAATTTTCAAACCGAGCTAATTTATTTATAACTTAAAATAAATGGGGAAATATAGGTTCTTGGTAGAAACACCAGGGGGTTTGGCCGAATTCCGTAAGGATTATAACATCCCTGACGACGTACAACTTGTCTTAGCCAAAAAAGACGTTACACCATGGGGGAATGAGGGCTTTGTCCCTTTTACCTTTCTTTCAATAATCGAGACCGGACTAAGATTTCCAGTCCAACCATTAATTTGTGAGTTTCTTAGGCAAACCAGACTATGCCCAACCCAGCTTGCCACCAACTCTTACCGAACCATAATGGGAATAGCCGAACTAAACTGCCAAGCCGGTCTCAACCTTGGTTTAGCCGAAATATTTCACCAATACTCCATAGGATCCAAAGAGGATGGGTGGGTATATTACTTAAGAATACGTCGTGGCCGAGAGAAAATAATTAAGGATACACCAGATAAGGATTTGAACGACGACGATTTTTTCTGGGTAACTGGGAACTTTGAAGATCATCAAGCCCAGATTCCTGGCCGAAGAATAAATTGGAAAAAAGGCATACCCGGTATAGATATTTCGGCTCTATTTTATGTTTCTCTTTATTTCGGCTTTCTCCTTCTGAACCGAACTAACAGTTGTCTTCTTTTGCAGATAAAGCCCATCTTCGATCAGTATACGGTTATCCAAACTTGGATACGCTCCGCGCCGCACTACGACATAACGAGAGAAGTTGGACTAAGCTGTTAGATTTTGAACCGACATATAGATATAGCGGTCGCCGAAAAGTGAGAGTGACCGACTTCCTTCTTGAAGACGCACCAGAACCGGACCCATCCTTGCCCCAGATAAACCTAATCCCTCTCTTAGCCGAACAAGAGATGGCAAAAAGGAGCAGACTGAAGGCCCTGCTAATCGCAACAAACCCAGCCGAGGTACCACAAACCGACCAGACCACTGAGATCGTGGTAGCCCTCCCATCTCAACGGCCGTCCTCATCTCGCCCAAGCAAGCGTGCCCAGACTAGCCAAACCGAGCAACGACTTGCTGATGAGGATGAGACGATTCTGCCACCAAGCCCTCAACGAATTTCTCAACCGGAGCAGTCTGACCGAGCTGCCTCCTCCAAATGGGTTCCAAACCTTACCTTCCAGAACCGAGACATACTGCAATCAGATTCGGTGGTATCCGAGAAGGACCACTTGATGGCTTTCAACCTAGCCAAGAGTGTGTGCCTTCCAAAGGACATGGAGCACCACTACAAGCAGCTAAGCACCGAGATAAAATCCATCCGGTCATCAACAAAGTCAATGATCCTGGTAAATAGCTCTCTTTTCTCCTTGTAATTTTTCCAACTTTCCGTCCGGCTAAAGGAAAAGTTACAACTCCTTTGCAGGCCATTCAGAAAAACAACGTTACACACAGGAGAGTGATGGAGCTCAGGAGAAACACAAGGGAGGCCATGGCAGAGGCCGAAGCAAAGACGGCCGAGCTAGAAGAGGCCAGAAGGCAAATAGCCGAGCTGCGATCTGAGAACGGCCGACTGACCGAACTGGTTAGTTCAGCCGAAGCAGAGAAGCAGAAGGCCGCCATCGAGCTGAAGGATAAGTACCTTCGTGAGCTGGCGAAGATGGAAAAGAAGAAAAATACCGAAATAACCCAGCTGAAGGAGAGCATCAAAGGAGCCGAAAAGCAAGGCTTCAAGAAGGCAGAGGATGCCTATACCCAGTAGTGCGAAGCCGCCAAAGATCTGTTCTTCAAGTGCGGCTGGAGGAGTGCGGTGGAGCAGCTCGGTTGCGGGTCCGAGACCGAGGTATATAATGCTCCGCAGTACTTCATTCCGGCCTCACTAGCGGAATACGCTGCCGATCTTCAAAAGCAATTTCTTGAAGAGGGTTCAGGCTCTGAAACAGATTCTGATTCTGAGGACACTCCGGTTGTCAACGCGGACCAATCAGTTCTGTCGGAACCCACGGCTGAAGACCAGATTATTGAGCAACCAGGTGAAACCGTGCTGCCGGCCGAAACCACTCTCGTGACGGAGACCGAGCTTCTGCCTGAAACCGGTCTTCATGTTGATGCCGATGCTGAGTTCGATGCTGAAATTGAAGATCTTTTCCCCTGATTGTCTTTGTGCTTTTCTTTTGTTTTTGAACTTGTAACCGGGCTACGGCCCTCCCGTTGTACTTGCTCTCCACTTTAATGAATGAAAATTTCGCTTTTGTGCTAAACTCTTATTCCGGTTTTGTTCTGTGTGCTTATGCCTATAATGAATTTTCAATGTTTCCAACTGCTATTTCGGTTTGCTTTCCTGTTTGAGCATGCTTTCTTACCACATTTTTGACCGAGATAGAGTTTTCCGGTTCTAGCTATTCAATCCTACTAGCCAACCACTCTTCAGCCGATATAACTATCTCGGCTGAAGAGTACAAAGAGTTGGTTTAATCCGTCTAACCACTCTTCAGTCATAAATTTACTTCGGCTGAAGAGTAACAGGTGTTGGTTTAATCCAGCCAACCACTTTTCAGCCATAAACTTACTTCGGCTGAAGAGTACTAAGTGTTGGTTTAATCCAGCCAACCACTCTTCAGCCATAAACTTACTTCGGTTGAAGAGTACAAAGAGTTGGTTTAATCCAGCCAACCACTCTTCAGCCATAAACTTACTTCGGCTGAAGAGTACTACGTGTTGGTTTTATTCAGCCAACCACTCTTCAGCCATAAACTTACTTCGGCTGAAGAATACAAAGAGTTGGTTTAATCCAGCCAACCACTCTTCAGCCATAAACTTACTTCGGCTGAAGAGTACTAAGTGTTGGTTTAATCCAGCCAACCACTCTTCAGCCATAAACTTACTTCGGCTGAAGAGTACAAAGAGTTGGTTTAATCCAGTCAACCACTCTTCAGCCATAAACTTACTTCGGCTGAAGAGTACTAAGTGTTGGTTTAATCCAGCCAACCACTCTTCAGCCATAAACTTACTTCGGCTGAAGAGTACAAAGAGTTGGTTTAATCCAGCCAACCTCTAAGTTGGTTTTTCCAGCCAACTTAGAATACCTATTTGGTTATTCCGACCAAACGTCCTGCAGCCTGGATCCTTATCCTGGGCTTAGGAGGGGTGTTGGTTTAATCCAGCCAACCTCTAAGTTGGTTTTTCCAGCCAACTTAGAATACAGTGTTTGGTTATTCCGACCAAACGTCCTGCAGCCTGGATCCTTATCCTGGGCTTAGGAAGGGTCATAGTTGGTTAGTCCGGCCAACTATGTTTACAATGCTCCAAACATACTAAAGTTACCTTCTACTGAAAACAATTATACTGAAAATGAATCGACTTGTTTTATTGAGAAAGTAAAAATTACACATACTTAAAAGAAAAAAAAAAGCTAAAAATAAAATAACTTTAGATTGGCAGTGTTCCATGGCCTGGGAATTGCCTTGCCGTCCTCATCTTCTAAGTGGTATGCCCCTTTGCCTGCTAATCCGACCACTTTGTAAGGTCCTTCCCAGTTAGGTCCTAGCTTGCCATCTCCTGGTACCAAGGTATTTCCCATCACTTTGCGCAGTACCCAATCTCCGATCTTGAATTGGCTTGGATGCACTGTTTTGTTATACTTTCTGGACAATTCTTGTTGGTAGGAGGCGATGTGAACCAATGCTCTATCTCTTCTTTCTCCCGCAAGGTCAAGCTCCAATGCTATGGCTTCGCCATTTAAGTCGGGGTCAAAGTTCTTGCTTCGAATTGTGAGGGGGCCAACTTCTAATGGGATGACTGCTTCCATGCCATAAGCTAAGGAGAATGGTGTTTCCCCTGTTGATCGGCGAGGTGTGGTGCGGTAAGCCCATAAAACATGAGGGAGTTCTTCTGCCCACTTGCCCTTCGCTCTCTCTAACCTTTTCTTCAATCCATCCAAGACTACCTTGTTTGATGCTTCTGCCTGACCATTTGCTTGGGGATATGCCGGTGTAGAATTGTAGAACTCTATCTTGTACTCTTCACAAAAGCCCCTGAAAATCCTACCATCGAATTGAGTGCCGTTGTCTGATATCAGTGCCTTTGGTATGCCAAATCGAGTGATGATATTCTGCCAGACAAACTTTTTCACATCTTTTTCCTTGATTGACGCCAAGGCTTCTGCTTCCACCCATTTTGTGAAGTAGTCGGTTGCCGCAAGGAAGAACTTCCTGTTGCCGGGTGCTGTTGGAAGTGGCCCTACTATGTCTAAGCCCCACATTGCGAAAGGCCATGGGCTAGTGAGAGGTAGAAGTTCTCTGGCAGGTTGGTGTATTTGATGTGCGAACTTTTGGCATTTTTCGCATTTTTTGACATATTTCTCTGAATCCGCTTGCATGTATGGCCACCAGTATCCTTGTGAGATTGCTCTGTATGCTAGTGATCTTCCTCCTTGATGGCTTCCGCATACGCCCTCGTGTATTTCGAACAGGAATGCCTCACTTTGCTGGGGTGACACACTTTAAGTAGGTCCTGAGAACGATTTTTGTACAATGCCAAGGATGGAGAGAGCCAAAATCGCTGCGACTTTGCTCTTATTCTGTTGGCTTCTTTCTTCTCTTCTGGTAGGGTGCCGTCTTTCAGGAATAATATGATGGGATCCATCCAAGAAGGGCCTAGATCGGCGCAACATACCTCTTCTGCTTCTGGGTCTTCAATGCTTGGTCTAGGCAATAGTCGACCAGTAGTGGATGAGGATGGAGGTATCTGCCATTGAGGCGAAGCCTGCTAGTTCGTCTGCTCTGCTGTTTTCCTCCCTGCCGATCTGCTCTATCCTGACTACTTCAAATTTTTTGATCTCTGTTCTGACCAACTCTTGGTACTTGGCCATCCTGTCATCCTTTGCTTCGTAGTCGCCAGATATTTGGTTTACCACCAGCTGTGAGTCGCTATAACCATTAGCTCGGTGGCCTTCATGTAGAATGCTGACTTGAGACCTGCAAGAAGCGCTTCATACTCCGCTTCGTTGTTTGATGCCGGGAAGCCAAGGTTGACTGCTTGCTCCACCACTAGGCCGTCTGGAGAGATGAGGACTATGCCAAGTCCTGCTCCATGCCGGTTGGATGCTCCATCCACGAAGAGCTTCCACATCTCTCCAACAAACAACTTCCAGCAAGTGGAGGGATCAGATGATGCATTGGGATCTTCCATGTTGGTGGTGTCTTCTTTAAGGTCCATGCTTGCTGTCTGCCCCTTGTTTTCTGATTGTATCAAGTCTTCATTTGTTAGTGAGTCCTGGCTTGGTGTAGCATGGTTTGCCTCTTCCTTCCTTGCTTCGTTTTGGGCTGCCTTGGCGTCTGGCTGAGTATATTGCACCAGGGGTTGCGCTATTCCGGCGTCAACTTCCATCCCTAGATCGGTTGTTTCAGTCAGGTTGACTGGGCAGATGTGATGACTTCCTGGTGTGAATTCTACGACAAAATTCGCCAATGCTTGAGCTTTTATTGTGGTTCTGGGTTGGAACTTGATGTCGTATTGTCCCAACTCTACTGCCCACTTTAAGATTCGTTCAGAGAAGTTCGCCCTTTCAAACAAAGCTTTTAATGGGAAGGCTGTGAGAACAGCTATGGTGTGGGCGTGAAAGTAGTGCGACAACTTCCTTGAGGCCATCATCAAGGCCAATGCCAGTTTCTCCAGTGGCAAGTACCTTGTTTCGGAGCCCAGCAATGTCTTGCTGACATAATAGATGGGCAGGTGTTGGATTCCTTTTGCGCGGACCAACACTGCGCTAATTGCATGCTGGGAGATTGCCAGGGACAAGAACAGTTCTTCTCTAGGAATTGGGGTTACAAGTAGTGGTGGAGAAGACATGTATTCCTTCAAGCTTTCCAAAGCTCGGTCGCATTCGTCGTCCCACTCGAACTTGGCCTTTAGAGCATGGAAGAATGGTCGTAATCTGTCGGACAACCAGCTTATGAACCGATTGAGTGCAACGGCCATGCCGGTGAGATGCTACACTTCTTTGACTGAGTTTGGTCTCTCCAGATCTTGAATTGCCTTGATCTGGGAGGGGTCTGCCTCTATACCCCGGTTGGTCACTAGGAAGCCCAGGAATTTGCCAGATCCTACTCCGAATGCACACTTCGACGCGTTGAGGCGTAACTTATGCTCCTTTAGGATCTCAAACATCTCACCTAGGTCCTTGAGATGGTCATTCTCATCCTTGCTTTTGACCACCATATCGTCGATGTAAGCCTCCATTGTTCTGCCTAACAATGGCTCAAACATCTTGGTGACCATTCTCTGGAATGTCGCCCCTGCGTTCTTTAGGCCAAAGGGCATGACCTTGTAGCAGTATAGTCCTCTTGGAGTTGTGAAGGACGTCACTTCTTGATCTGGTTCGTGCATGGCAATTTGATGGTAGCCTCTGTATGCATCCAGAAAGTTAAGTCGGTTGTGTGCCCGCCGTTAGGTCTACCAATTGATCTATCTGTGGTAGAGGAAAGCTGTCTTTTGGGCATGCCTTGTTGACCGTTTTGTAGTCGACGCAGACACGCCACTTGCCATTCTTCTTTGGCACTACGACTGTGTTGGAGATCCATCTTGGGTAGTGCACCTCTCTAATTGCTCCTGCCTCCAGCAGGTTTCCTACTTCTTCTGCCACTATTTCGGCGTGGTGGAGTGCCGATCTGCGTGTCCGCTGAATGATTGGTCTGGCGGATGGGTGGACATTGAGTTGGTGACAGATGAAGTTGGGATCAATGCCTGGCATGTCGTATGGTGTCCAGGCGAACACTTCGATGTTAGAGGTCAAAAATTCCAAGACCTCTAATCTCTCAGTGCTGGACAACGACGAACCGAGCAAAAAGAACTTATCCGGGTTCTTTTCGTCTATTCTTACCTCTACCAAGTCTTCCACCGCTTTTTGACTTGTCGCTTTGCCTACATCTGCGAACAGTTCATTACTCTTACGTTCTTCCACCGAATGAACGTATCCTTTGGCGGCGCGGCTGCCGTTCACCGTGACAAAGCACTGCTTTGACATGATCTGGTCTCTATAGACTTCTTCTATTACTCCGCGGTGTCATTGGAAACCGCATTACTTGGTGGTAGGATGACGCCACCGAGATCGCATGGCATGCAGCCATGTCCTGCCCAAGATGATGTTGTAGGTGGAGGGGACCTTCAATACCCAGAACTCCACTTGTTTTGTCACACTCCCTGCTCTAACTGGGAGGATTATTTTGCCGACGGCCCATTCTGGCATGGAGTTGAATCCGATCAGGGGAGATACGACAGGTGCCAAGTCTTTATCTTGTAACTTTAATTGTTTAAAGGTGTCGTAATACATGATTTCACATGAACTACCCTAGTCAATCAGAATCCGCTTGACGTCAAAATCCTTGACTCGGAGAGTGACGACCAGGGCATCATTGTGAGGGCAGTATATCCTTGCCAAGTCTTTATCCGAAAAAGACATGACGTTTGTGGCCTCGATCTTCCCCTTCTTGACTGCAGGTTGGGCACTTAACACCTCTCTTAAGTGCTCAACCTTTTTGATTGATCCTCTGAGCTCGCATACACGCTCAGGTTCAAAGACTCCATGTATCACGTAGATAATGCCTTGAGGTGGGGCGTCGATCGGCATTCCGTTGGGGTTATCATGGTCTTGGGGGGCTAGTTGCGCCCCTCCTTCAATGTATTTATCCAGGTGGCCTGCTGCCACCAACTCCTCCAGGTGCTGTCTCAATGGCGTGCAGTTCTCAATGCGGTGCCCCTTTTCTTTATGGAAGGTGCACCGTGATCTGTCGTCGTAATCCTTCTGAGCCTCGCCTAGCTTGGCTGGCCACTTGACGAAAGGCTCGTCTCGAATCTCACTAAGTATTCGGTAGATCGGTTTCTTGAATACCGTGGTTATGGTAGTGCGGACTCTCAACCATCTTTTGTCCTGGTCCTCTCCGTTGTCTCGCCTGCCACGTCCGTTTCTGTTTGGACGATCTACTGTGTTGACCTTTGCTGAGACCTTCTTCTCTGGTACTGCGGTCGCGCCAGATTTTGCTTTGGCACGTGCGCCATCCTCCTCCACCCTGATGTGCTGATGCATTCTTTCCATCAGGGCTTCCATGGTGAGGGGCGGTGTCATGGTGATTGAATCCCTTAGTCTGTTACCGACTGGAAGGCCTCTTTTGTACTGTGCAATAGCGAGATTGGTGGGGCAGTCCCCAATCTGGTTGAAGGTCTCCTAGTAGCGACTGTTATAGGATCTTAGGGTCTCCTTGTCGCCCATGTCGATGGAGAGTAACTGGTCGATCTCCACCGGGGTTTTAGTGTTTGTTCGGAACCTCGTTACGAACGCTTCCGCCAACTGTGCCCAGGAGGCTATGCTGCCTTCTGGAAGTTTCTCAAACCAATTCAAGCCTAGGTCACCAAGGCTTGAGGGAAATATGATGCACATCAAAGCCTCATTGCGCCGATATACCGCCATAACCTGGCGGAAGTGGCTTAAGTGTGAGTAAGGGTTCGTCTTCCCCTCGTACGTGGTGAATTTGGGCTGTAGGAAGCCTGAAGGTAGGGGCGCGTTCTCGATTGCTAGGACGAATGGTGAGGTCTACAGCCTTGCCAACGCCTTGTCTGTCGGTTCGTAGGCGGGGCGCGGTATTGGCATTCTAACCTCGACGCTTCCATGCGTCCGAGGAGCCAACCGCTGTAAGGTAGAAACTCTGTGTGGATCGCGCGCCCTGGCGTCCTTCCACCGTGCCTTCTCTTCTAGCACGGTTCGTAGGTCGGACGATCTGGGCAACTCTGTCTGTTTGGATCTCGTTTGGTGCGTATGTGAGGGCCAATATGTGCTTCCCTCAGTGTTTGACCTCTCAGATCTCGTCCTCTCAGGCCTGGTGTGACGAGTTCTGGAAGATCTAGATTGCGTATCGCCTGTCCTGAGGCTTTTGCTTTCTGCTTGAGAGGGTGTAGTGTTCCTACTACGACTTTCCGAGTGGTGAGGGGGCGTCTTGTTTGTACGCCCCTCTCCTGTCGCCACTTCTTTTCTTTTCACCTGGTGCTTTAGAGATTCCATGTCCGCCGCCATCCGACGGATCAATTCGTCTTGTTCCCTGACGCGATCTTCCAAAGTTTGAGGATCAATTCTGCGTCTTTGTCTTTCTGGGCTTTGCGAACGAGAGTGACGGGGGGTGTTATTTCGCCTTCGTCCCCTTGCATCCCTCTTGGAATTTTGTCTTTGTGGTTCCAGGTTCGCCATGGGAGTGACCAAGGGTAGGCCTTCGCGCCTTGCACCCCCTTCTGGAGTTAGTCCGTCAAGGGCGGACTGCGGTAACTCTTCGTTGTTCGCCATTGATTTTTGAGAGGAAAAGCTTGATCAAGAGGTTGTTCTTGTCTGCATTCCCACAAATGGCGCCAATTGTACGGGAAAGAAATAAACCTTCTCGTATAATCCTGTTGATCAAATCTGCGCTCCTCCGTACGACATCGCTTTATCACTTGAAAATACGAACGTGAGCTGGCCGGCGGGTGTGTGCCGGAAACCTCTCCGATGCCTAAGTCAGTAAGCTTGACAAATAGACCAAAGCTCTGTGTATTCAGAAAACAAAGTTGTGTTACCTCTCCATAGGTGATGCTTGTGAGCTTTTATAGGTTTCGAGTGGCACAATCTTAGTAGGACTTTTACTCCTCCATGTAAAGTCCTCCTAGGATTCATACTCCTGAAGGATAATGCTTATCCCCCAACATCCCCCTCACTACTTAAACCAAGTGAGATGGTTTTACCATGGCCGAACTACAATACGACCGAAATAACGCTGCCATACTATACAGGCAGGTATGGCCGATCTAACTACTAGTTCGGCTCTTCCCTTCCTTGCTTCTATCCCGGCTGCGAATGCTAAGACCGAGCTATCCATAGAAGTGTCAAGCCGAACTAACTCAAACAGTCCTGAAGAAGGTTCTCTCATACTCCGGTTAGAGGAGATGACCGGGCTAATCCGTAATACGCCGCAACCGAGCTACCCCGTGCCCATCTGACAACCGAACTAACCGTAGTACTCCTTTGACCGGTGTATCCACTGTCTTTCGTACTTGGGCTATCTCGGCCCAACACCCAGCTCGGCCCAATTTATATATATAAATTACCTTCTCATGAGTTATTTTTGTTTTTTTTCTTCCATTTGTATCTAGTTTCCCATTATATAATTCACCTTCACATAGAACGGTAAATTTAAACATCTCACATTTGACATTGCATATATTTAATACACGTGATTTTGTAGATACAGATAGATAATGTACTTCTACGTTAAAAAGGTTTGTGGTTAAAAAATTAAAAAATTAAAAGAAAAAAAATAGTAGCAAAAATTCTTAACGTGTGCTTGTAAGCAAAAGCGACACACATCATTACCCTTTATTCAAGAGAAAGATTTTGAACCATGTCTCTAGTATATGCAATTAAAAATGGTTTTGTGTCTAAGCGGATCAAATAATAAAACAGTTTATAAAACAACCAATCAATAACGTTGGGTAATATTTACGTTTTTAGTTTATATTTATAAAAAATTTATAAACTAGCTTTTGTTTATTTTTTAAAAAATAAATTACAAACGCTTTTGGTTTGAACAAAATATTTAAAAAATTTTAAAAACATAAACTAAAAAATATGTTTATTCAGGCCTAAAATATTTATATTTATTTTTTATTATTTATGGCAATGGGATCATACACATTATAATTGAAAAAAAAATTATTTGAAATAAAATTAATTGAAAAAAAATTTATTAGTCAAATTTTTAAATTTTTGTTTAAAAACCAACGTAAACTCATTTTTTTGAGTTTACATTTTTTTCTCAAATTTATAAACTGAGACAGCTATTTATAAATCAAAAATATTATCAAACAAGTTTTATGATAATTTTTAAAATTTTTATAAATATAAACTGAAAACTGAAAACTAAAAATGAAATGATTACCAAACAAGCCGTCAACGTCTAGGGCACGCGTGAGCCAAAACAATTATAATATTCTTTCAAAACTAGATGTGTTAAGGCCTCGTTTAGAAATATATTATTTTAATAATTTTTTATTTTTTTGATTAAAATATGAGGTAAAAAAATTAATATGCTTAGAATGACTTTTTAATTTTTTACGAAAAGATATGCAAAAAGTAGAGATAATGAAATTTTTGACTTTTTAGTATAGATTATAAACTTTTTAATTTTATTTTTATTAACTTTTTGACTTTTAGACTAAAACTCTCGCATGCCAAACGAGGTCTAAACTTGTTCATTAGCATAGATAATTAAAATTAAAAAAATATATAAAAGAAAATATATGCTTACTTGAAGTATAATCTCAGTCACATAGGCAGTGTTTAGAAAGTCAAATTTAGACTTTTTGTTTTTTGTTTTTGTTAGAATTCACAAAAAGATAAAATAAACTAAAATAATTAATAAGACAAAATGTCATATCAAATTTATAATTATTTCACTTTTTCTCTCATAAACATTACATCCACCTACAAAAAGTCTAATCCTCTTCTCAAACATAAAAATTTTAGCCTACTAAAATAGATAAAAATTAAAATAGCCTACTAAAATAGTCAATTTCTCAAACGAGACCATAATTCAACTTAAAATAAGGTTTTTTTTTTTAATAAATAAAATATCTTAATGATAGCTCAATAAATTGTTTTAGAGCAATGCCACATCGCTTATTCTCTTTTCCAAAATTCTCTTCCAATAATGTGGTGACAACCACATTATTGGGAGGGAGTTAGAAGGGAGGAAAATTGAGGAAGTGAAGCATTTTTCATTGTTTTGGGAGGGAGTTTGAAGGGAGGAAAATTAAGTGAAGCATTTTTCAATGTTTTAAGATGACGAAAATGGTAAAGATAAATGTTAAGAATAGCAACATTTTTATTAAAAATCTTGAGTGATGGTCAATCCTATAAACTAAAGCTTGTGAGTGTAAGATTATTAGTAAAAATGATAGTTATTTTAGCATTGTTGCACGAGAACTTTTTTCATATCAATCAGAACTCATTGCTATTCTAGTCATATTTGTTTGTCGGATTAGATTCGATGGGATCATAAGTACATAATATTAAGTGATGAAATTACTAGTGTGGTAGTGATATTAGATTGGAAATGTAAGATAAATTATTTGTTTGTGCACTAGTGTGATAGTATTAATTAACTGAGATTAAATTTATAAAATTATGTAAAAACTCTTATAACATACAAAGATAACTTTATTGATTTTATAAACTGAGAGACAAAATTATATTTTATCCACCAATCTATGAGATTGGATTAGCAATCTCAATCTTCCCATGTGAATGCTATTCCCACTATAGTAGGGGATTGACAGCAATCCTATAGCATTCTTCCATAAACAAACATGATTTAGGAGGGACTAATATAAAAAATCCTCTTCTTTTTTTTCTTTTTTTTGTCTTTTGTAATAAATTCTCATTTAAATTCATAAAATAGGGCTATAGAAAATGCTGCCCCCTTGTGTCCATCCTTGTGGATAGGGCTCATCAGTTGTGCCTGTCTGTGCGGATGAAGACATAGTGGCATTAATAGAGGATGTGGAGAAACTGTTTACATGTGTTAGGTTTCCTATCTTTGAATTCCATTCATGCTCATGACCCTACCCTTTCCATCCCTTCTTCACATCATTTTCTGTTTCCCTTTTTATAAGCAAAAACTCCCATCTACTACTGGCCAATCTTACTAATTGAGGATGATGATGAGTAATTTTGCAGCTGGACTGACTGCCTGATAATTGGTTGCCTTTTTAAGGTTCAATTTACTTCACATCCTCTTCTTCTCTACTAGTAATCCCCACATCAAATAAAAGAGTAATAATTTAGGCTATCATGAAACATATGTATGCACCTTTGGCTATCTTAAGGTCTCGTTTGTTTGGGGTTATAAGAAGGGAATTAGAATTGGTAGTGAGGTAAGACCTACTATATAGGGTGTTTGTTTTGAGAGATGGGGAGAGGAGCAAGGATTCTTTCCTTCTCTTTCTTACTTGGCTCCCTCCTTACAATGGTCAAGATTCATCCTAAGAGAATCTAATGGCCCAAATCATCTCAAAAATATTATTTTTTAATTATTATTTTTTTTAATAAAGTGATCTGGACCGTTGAATTCTCTTAGAGTGAATCTTGACCATTGCAAGGAGAGGATCAAGTAGAGAAGACAAGGAGGGGATCCTTGCTCGAGGAGGAGACTCCTAATTCCTTGATATTAGGATATGCCTTAGAAGGGGGATTGGGATGGAGGAGGTGGAGGTAGTATTAGAAAAATAATCCGTCAGACTATTTTTATTTTTTATTTTTTTACATGTTGGGCATTTTTTTGAACATTAATGTTTAATTTTTTGTAATTTTTGTTAAGTAAAAATCTTTGTTTTATTTGTTTTATTTTTTTTGGAAATTATTTATTTATTTATTTATTTTTTTTTACATGTTGGGCATTTTTTTTGAACATTAATGTTTAATGGTTTTTTATTTTTTTATTTGTTTTATTATTTTATATAAAAATAGTTTAAGAATCCCTACACCAACAACTATTATCAAAACAAACACAATTTTACTTATGCTGTGTTTAGTTGAGGGATTTGGAAAGGAAAATGGAAAGGGTAAGTGAAATGTGAATAAAACATGCCTATATTTCACATAGTTTCACACACCTTTTCCCTTTCCCTTTCTAAATCCTTCCCCAAATCTCCTAACCAAACACAGCATTAATCTCCTCACTAATAATCCCCTCATTAATAAATTCCCTCTATTCTACCTTGCATCTTGTCATGAAACCAACCATGTGGATTAATTTGCAAAAGGATAACTGAAACATTTTTTTTATTCAGAATAGAATTTTACTTAGAAAATTAATGTACAATCCATATGCATTTTACGTATGTGATCTCATCATACAAAGAGTTAAATTTAGACCATTCCATAACCACACAAGATCTTTCCAGATATAAGTCATGGCAAAAATTATGAGTAGTTAGTTTTATTTATTTATTTTCAGATTCTTCCTATAGTTGGTGTCGTTTTCAATTTTCTTTTGCATGTTTTCAGAAACAAAACAGTAGAGAATGTGCCATAGTCTTATAATATTTTCAAAATCTTGAAATATTGTTAAGTGAGTTATTTTTTTTCTTTTCTTTTTTGCAAAAAAATATATTAAAAAAAATATCAAATGCACGCTTTATTTTATTTTATTTTATTTTTCATAAATTTAAAATCCGAATGAAGCAATAGCGCTAGTGAAGTATTAATCCTGAATTTATGTTTTGTCTCTCTCATCTATCACCTCCACATAATAATGAGTTACTCATGAGTTACATTTTCTAATGTGACTTGCTTGATGTGGACGTATGAACGCTTCAATTCCATGTGAAAGTAGACTGATCAACCACCATTGTTTTTCTTCTCTCATGAATTATAACAAAAAATATGTACAGTTTTTAAGGAGTGATTATTCAGTATTTTCGGAGTATGGACATCTAGTATTCTATAAGATTTTGATTGGTAAAAAGGGTAGGGATCCGCGATTTATATTGGGGATAAGGAACAACATGAGGATTAAGTAATTAATGATTAATTTAGAGTATGATCAGGTAGTGATCCGAATTTATTAAATAATTTATCCTTTTTAAGTCATGTGGTCACAAATCCTCTCTCATCTCCACCTACTTTGGTCCCCAAGTATTTGTTTTTTCCAATCCAAGGACTAAAATATTAAGAGTACCAATTGTGACTCCCACCAACTAAAACTTCCCTCTTAATCTGTTTCATTACAAAGGCAAAAACTTTTAGCATATGCTCTCTCTCCAAGTTTTGAATACTTGATCCATCAACTTCTACCCTCTAACATTAATGTGACCAAAAAAAAAAAAAATTAAATAAGTAAATAAAATTTAATGTGGAAATCACAAGTCATTTTCCCTTAAAAGACTTACCTAGAGGGGCTTAGAGAAGAATCAAAGTTAGAGAAACTTTAAACAACAGTTTCCTTCTACTTGTTGCACCTAATCTTATTTTTAATTTCTTCTCATAAATTTTTTTTTTTATTTATCAAATTGGAGTGACTGAAACAAAGGATTTGATGAAGATAGCAATGAGATCAATTTATAATTTGCTTTTGGCCAAAATCTAATATCAAAATGATAATCTAGATCTGATATATTGTTGTACTGGTATTTAGTTTATCTCTTTCTCTTCATGGTTTTATATTTCAGATCAAAGCCTAAATCCATTCAATGAGTAGAGAGTATTCTCCACACATAGTATATGTAATTTCATTTTCTATTCTACATATTATTAATTAATCTCAACCTTAATTTCATGATATTATTAATATCAAATAATGCTATAAAAAAAAATAATAATAATTCTCTTATCAAACTTGGGATTTTATAATGATGGGCCAGTAATCTAAGCTACTTGCAGCAATAGCCCAAAACGAAAGGTGTCACAAAATTTTCAGTTTCTAAAATACTAATAATTATTAACTTATGTAAAAAATTTGAAGTATAAAATTTCAAAATATGAGCTTTAATTAAATGATAATTTTTAAATTTTTTTTAACAGTCAATAAGAGGGAAATAGGAAAATGCTCTTTCACTCACAATAATAAGGTAGTTTGACTGTACATGGTAAATTTTATGATAAATCAAAAGTTGATATGTAATTTACCATGTCATTGTAGATAAATTAAAAAATAATTACAATTCAGTGCAATTCTTTCTATAGTTTTTTTTTTTTTTTGCATAACGACAGTTATACCCATGTTTCTGTAATTAATTTTGATCTATATGACTTATAATTGGCCATAAATTAATGATGAAGCCCTTTTACAGGCAATGGACCCGTTTGGTCTTTTGGTAGCCCGGGGCTGGGCTATTTCGGATGTTGTTTTGCCGATTGGGAAAAAAAAAAAAAAAGAGAAAGAAAAAAGAAGCAGCAATCACTGGTAGGTCTTGTATACAAAGTTTAAAATTTATTTAATCCCAAAATAAAATAGTTATACTAATTAATTTTACATATTTTTAAATATTACCAAAAAATTCTTTTTAAAAAAATAAATTAAAGATGCTGTTACATTCCACTACCGGAGGCTTGCCGGAATGTTCAACATCACTGGAAAGTCAACTGAAGTATTGACGTAGTGTTTCGAACATCATTGGAAGTCGCCAGAATGTTGAGAACGTTCATTGGACGTTAAAAACATTGTCGGAGATTTTGCTGGAATGTCAAGAATATTGCCAGAAGAAAAAAAAGAATAAATGGAAAAATTAGAGCAAAAAAATAATAAAATATGCTAAATATTGAAAAATTGACACCAAAAAAAAAAAAAGAAAAAAAGAAAAAGTAACAAGAAGTAGCAATAATGAAAAAAAAAATATATGTTATTTTTTAATTTTTGTAAAATTTAAGCAAATAATATCTAATATTGATTAACTTGAAAAGCAAATTTTGAAACTAAATATCCTTATTAATCAAACTAAAAAAAAAAAAAATTATGAAACTGTAAAATTTTACAGTAAAAGCATGTTATAAAACTGCCAAATTTTACAGTTATAAAGTATGTTATGAAACTGTAAATTTTTACAGTTTTAAAGTATGATTTATTTCAGTATAAAAAAAATTGATTTTTTTTTATAGTTTTCATCGTCTGTAATTAAAACTCGAAACAATTTGTTCAGAATTTGATTTTTTTTTCCTATTAAAATATGAAAAGAAAAGTGTGTAGCAGAGAAAAAGTAGAAAAATTGATAGATCAAAAGAGAGAGACGATATCGAGAGAGGATTGTACTCCGACAACTATTTTTTATTTAGATCTAACAGGATCTGATGTAGATTTACTCATTTTCATATTCAAAAACTCATCTTCTTCACTGTCTGTGAGGATGAGGTAATGAGTCGGTAGTTGGTTATTGTCGGTGAATTCCAATTGATGGTAATCGTCAATTGCTAGTGACTGTATATCAAAAAAAAAAGAAAAAGAAAAAAAGAAAGAAGACGTGATCGCCGGCCGCCGAATTTCAAAAAAAGAGATAAAGAGAAGAAAGAAGATGCGCAGGATTTTTGAGTCTACCAAAAGATTTTGGAATTAGACAGAGTACACAACTTTTAAAGAGGATTTACAAGTAATTTGTCCAATAAAAAAAAAAAAAACGCAGAAAGAGAGAGAGCGAAAGAACGAGGCAGAAGAAATCAGAGAGAGGGAGAAGACGACCCCGCTAAAGTTCTCGCACCTCTCACTTCTACCCCCACCACCCAAGTTCGATTTTCAGGTTTTAAGTTAAAAAATTAGGTTTTAATTTTCACTTGGGAATTTTTAATTTCTAAATTAGGACTTTTCCTCTCCATTAACCCAAAAGCCTCACACCACATAATTTATTTTTTATATTACTTTATCTATGAGTGACATATCTGTACATAAATATATACATGTTATATACAATGCAAATGTATATGCATGTGTCTCTGTTTATACAAATTCAAAGATATAATAAAGGGTCTAGCTGGTCTCCAATTGGAGATCAAGACTGGACCGTCTAGTTTAGTCCGTGGGCTCATTTTTAGATCTCTTTTTGATAATTTAAATCGTTCGTTGTGTAGTCGAGTATTATATTCCTGTAAAAAATTACGTTAATCAAATATAGATAGCTATTTGATCGGATCAGATTTCTGTCAACCGTTTATTTTTTTACCATTCATTTTTTTTAATACAAAACTGATCTGATCAAATAGCTATCGATATCTGATTAACGTAATTGTCTACAAAGATATAGAACTTGACGAGTTTTACATATTGAATTATTCAAATTATCAAAATGAGGCCAAAAAATGAACCCACGGGCCGAATTGGATGGTCCAGTCTTGATCTCCAACTAGAGACAAGCTGGACTGATGATAAAAGCCTTTTGTTTATGATTTTTTTATTTCTAGTATTATTGTGGCCAATTACATAAACAGAGAGCTCCAACCTAGGAAATATTGTTCCATTGATTACAAAAATTTCTCAATTATTCGAATTCCATAAAAGCAGCTTTCTTCATTGAACCAAAAATAAAAAATAATAAAAAAAATAAAAACATTCACATAATTGTGGAATTTACATCACGAGGTCTATATACATTGCTTGAATTGAAGATACCAATTCTTTAGGATTTTGTATCATATCCCATGTTTGAAATGCTTTTGGATTAGGAGGGGATAGTACAATCCTATATCATTCTATCACATGTTTGTTTGAAATTACTAGACATTTAATACATGGTGTAAAACATAGACGGAGTCTTTTCGATCTTTTCACATGTTAGTTCACATTCACTAGGAATCAATACATGAACTATATCAGAATCGGATTATCAATCTGGAACTCAATTTCCCATCAAACAAACATATTAGAAAGCATAGGGAAACAGTAAACACAACAATGATCATCACAGCATTCAATTCTAGAAAGAAAAAAAAAAAAAAATTAAGAAAAGAAAATATCACAAGAATCATCAAATTAATAGAATAAAATCCTCATAAGAAATCCAAGCAAACACTACTGCACTCTCTGCAGCAGCTTATAGTGAAACGTGACAGGCTGTACTCTCTGAATTCTTCTTGGATGACTGCACAAAAACAGGTGAACAGAAAACCCTCAATCTCCGATGTCCTGTCTTCCACGATCCATACTTAAACCTCACCTTCGCCTTCATCTGAACATCCAATTCCACATTCCCTGCCGCCTTCTCAAGCCCCAAGTCTTTCGCCGCCTTCCCAGTCAATGTCACATTTTGACCCACAAGTTTTTCATCCAAATGAGTCTCATTCCTATGAGGCTGAAAAAAAGGCTGGCCAGCGCTGGCCGCCAACTTGTCTTTGTCATAGAACACATACACTTCCACTTTGTCGTAGTAGATTGAGACTTTGCTGTTGGGATTGAATGCTCTTATCACAAAGTTGAATGTGCCATTAAGGTGGTTGTTGGCTATGTTGAGGTTGCTGATCGAAGCGTTTTCGATGCTGTACCTGGGTTTTTTGGGCTTGATAGAGAGCCAAATGATGAGCACAGTAAGGCCTATGAGGACAATTAGGGCTATCAAGACCATGCAAATGGTTCTCACTAGCTTTGATTGGGCAGTGTGTGGTCTTGGATTGGCCATTGTAGAGAGATTGATGGATGGTATGCAATGCTGAGCCTTGGGTTTGAAATCTCCGTTGTTTTATACAGGATAAAAGGTGAGAGAATGTTTGTATTGAGAAGCTACACTTTGTGCTTCTACATAAAATTTTTGCGTTGGTGGCTATATTTTAGTAATATGTGAAAAAAATTTAATGTCTCTTTTCTATATTCCTTTCTTTATCTTTCCAATTGCTTTATTATTATTATTATTTGAATAATTTTTGTATATCTGATTTCTTGCATGAAACTCAAAACATTTGAGAAATTCAGGTTCCGCTTCTCATATATTGGCAAATGTCTTAAAAAATTTTGCATTCAAGACACCTGAAAAATTCAAAATTTTAGACATCTGTCAACATTATTAACACCAAATGTGAATAGAAATGTGACATTGCAACTTGACTTAAAGTGTAAGAGGTTGACTATCGCTATTAAACATAGAAGAATTAAAGTGAGATTTTGGTGAAAGTCTAGGAGTGCTAAGGCCTCGTTTGGAAACAGGCTAATTTAGTAATTTTTTGACTATTTGGCTAAAATATGAGTTAAAAAAACTAGTATGTTTAGGATGACTTTTTGACTTTTTACGAAAAGATGTGCAAAAAGTAAAGAGAAAAGAGAATTTTTGACTTTTTGGTATAAGTTGTTGGCTTTTTGGTTTTTTTAGTGACTTTTTGATTTTTTTGACTAAAAAAGCCACTTGTCAAACGAGGCCTAAATGTAGATAATCAAAACACTTCTTTTATTTGTTTTAGGGACATTTGATTTGAAAAGTCCTAGGAGGGTACTCTCTCAATCAACAAAACAGATATGCAGAGCTGAAACCGGATATGAATATATACTTAGCTTGCAGAAAGAAAAAAGGGAAGGACTTGAATTAGATGCCAAGCAATCATCTCATGAAACTTTTGAAGTGGAAACACTACTTCTTTGGTGATTCTTGCTTTGCCTCCAAGGTGTTCCAAAAGCACCCATTGATTGATAATCAGAATTAACATATTATTGAATCAGCAGAATATGATGGAGACAATAATCAATCATATGCAAGACATGCTTTTAATCAAAATTCTTGCGTCTGCTTTATAAATATTAGATGGAAGTCACCATGTTAAATTATTTATACTATTATATAAAAGTAGAACCTTTAATCAAATTTGAAGTCGTGTTATGCTATTCTCAATTTCAAATTAATTAAAATTGTCTTGCTCAGGAGAAATATAGAGGTAGAAGGCTGGTTAATGAACAATCAGATTCAAGGAAAAAGTGAAGTTATAGGGGGGAAAGTTTTTTGATAAATTTTAAAATTTTAAAGAATGAAATGTTTTATACAAATAATAAAAGAAAGAATAAGAAGAAAAAAGAGTGAATGAAATAGTTGAGGAGGAGATAATTATTTTTGTATATTGTAATTCTTTTATCATAATAAAAATCACAAAAATTGTGAACGTAATCCTCATTTTGGGATGAAATACGTAAATATCCATGCTCTTCTTGTGTGTTTAATTTATCATTTATTTATTTACCATTATTCCTATTTGTATTTTGTATTTGACTAATTCTGATTAAGTGTATAAATTCTTAACCGAAACAAAACCTAGTTTCACATTGAGGAAAGGATAATTTAGAGGTATAATTAATTCTGATTAAGTGCATAAATTCTTAACCCAAACAAAACCTAGGTATAATTAATTTAGAGGAAAGGATATTACATTGACGATTCTTTTCTTGAAAAGAGTTGCTAGTCCGTATCATCATGTGACCCTCTCTCATTGTGAAAATGACATTCAAATTTGTTAAGTTTTTGTAATTGGTAATTTAATTTGATAAAATTTCTTTTAATTGTAATTTTATTTAATTTTTTTATTTTATTGAGGCTTTGAGTATTTAGATGCGAATCCAACTCGAATTGTGCCTATACAGAAGAGTTTGTGATCTTAATCCTATCATATTTGCCACTTTGCAGCGCCCCCGAAGTAAAAAGCAAAATTGTAGTCGAAACTGTTTGACCGCTCGAGCGACGATGTAATAATTTTAGAAGTTTCACTTGCCTGCAAAAGTACTAGGCGTTGTATTTTTGCGCTCGAGCGACTTTTCCTGCGCTCGAGCGTAGATCCTTATTCTGAAACACGCATTTTAGTCAGACTGCTCAAGCGTCAATTCCTGCGCTCGAGCGGAGATCGCGATTCTGTTTTCTTTAAATCTGTGATTAATTCAGTTTCTAGGGTACAACTTCCAGATCTTCTTTTTGGGTATCAGGGCTTTCATCTGGAGCTTCTTTGCTTGTTTTCTTTGATATCTGTGAGAGTTTATATCATGAATTGAGTGGATTATATCAAAGAGTTTGTTTATTTTGTTTTATTCAAAAAAGAGAGAGTTGTTCATCGGTGGATTCTGTGGAATTTGAACCTAAAGCTTTGGTGGATTTTAAAGTTACTCGTCGTTGTGGATTATGTTGGACAATCTTCACTGTATTTAAAGGATTTTAATTCTATTAGGTACAAAACAACAATTATAATTTAAAGAAATAAAGAAAAGGAGAGAATTTGTTTGATTACAAAAATCAAACTCGAAATAATAAATAAATAAATAAATAACTGATTTTATTTTGTTACAAAAACAAAATTAAAATATGATTAAATAAACAAATAAAAACAGAATTAAATTAAACAACTTACTTGGTTAATTTCTTTGAATAACTTTCCTGATCAAGTCTAGTGTTTAACATTGTGTCCTTAAGACAGATTCGTTCTCTCCACGATGCTTTCAGAATTTGGACGTCTATCTCCCAGGATAAAATGATCTTCTCAACGAATAAAAGCAACACTACAATTTAATCGTTCGTCGAACACACTAAGTGTTTACACTCTTTCTTTCAGAAATAAAATGCAGCAAAATGTAGAGATTTAAAGCAGAGGATGGAGTACGAAAATTGGAGTAAAAATCCAAATGGGAGGCTGGTCTATTTATAGATGTATAGGTGGCTCTTGGTTTTGAATTAAACAGGTACTGTACCTGTTCAATTTGAATTAAATAGATACAAACAGGTTGGGCACTGTTTGGTTTGAAATTCAAACAGATTTAAATCTGTTGGGTTCAAAAACGGGAAGGGCCCTGTTTGGATGAACAATAAATCCAAACCAGTTTAATTCTGTTTGAAAACGGGAAGGGCCTTGTTTGGATGAACATTAAATCCAAACCAATTTAATTTGTATTCTTTCAAATGTTTTTGGCCCAAAAAGATTAGTATTGGGCCGAACAAGCCCAACCCAACCTCACACCCGCGCCCAAGCCCAGCCCAGCCCGCCCGAACGAACGGGCGGCGGCGGCGGCGCGCGCGCGTGTGTGGTGGTTTTTGGGTCCAATAGGTCTAGCCCATTTTGCCCATAACCTCTCCCTCTAAAACACTTGGGTACCCCTTGGGGCACACCCCAAGTACCAAACACATGCCTTATAAACCCTTTCAAAACCTTCCACCAAATCAATGTGGGACAAGCCTTATTCAAACCTTTAAGGTATTTCCATCAAAACTCCATTTCCATGGAGCATACTTTGGCTTCAATTTCCCATTCACTCGGTAATGGTTTTGAGCAACCAAAAATACCACGTGAATGACAACGTGGCATAGAACGCGTTACCACTTTGACCCGTGTAAATCGATGCACGGGGCCCACCTAAAAATTAGACCAAACTTAGGAAAAAATTCTGGTTTTAACTAGAATTTATAACCATTTCCAACAATCCCCCACATGAATGGAATTTGATGACAACGGAAATGCAACAATATGCAGACTTAACGAAAGAGTATAAGTCAAAAATATCTTGCATCAGGATAGGTAGTTTTCGGCCTTGAACCTTCCCTAGTGATAACCTATCGGACTTACTAGCTAACCAATGGACTCGATGCCTTGAATTGTTCAGCCGTTTGTGTAAGCCAAGACAATAGATTTCACACAAAATATCTTCTAACACATCGTGGTTTTTACTGTTGTGTTCATTTTGGTCTTGAACGCTCCTGGTTTTCATGAGTGTTTCTAGAGAATGTAGCCTCTTTCATTCTCATAGAACCGGCCCCAGTTCGACACTCATATAGGTGATTCTTATTGTGAGTATCTCTTTATACTCGTCTTGATTTTATGCCTTAATCAAGATATAAGTAATCATTAAAAGCGAAGCTTATCCTTATGCCCCTGCAGACAACATATGTTGCAGATATCACTCTCACCATAGGAATGGGTAAGGAATTTTAATCCCTTAGTGATTTCTGGCGAGCCATACATAACTTAGTTGTCCCTTTGAACTTAGTTCTTGGGATCTCCAGTCATATAAGTAGGGTTACCATTATGACGACTCTTATGTAATAGGCTTTAATCCCATCCCCTTCGATGAACTATACACTAACTCTTTTGTCAAACATTTTGTTAACGGATCCGCAATATTCTCTTTAGATTTTATATAATCTATTGAGATTATTCCGTTTGACAACAACTGCCTAACGGTATTATGTGGACGACGAATATGTCGTGACTTACCGTTATACATATGATTCTGTGCCCTACCTATTGCAGATTGACTATCACAATGAATGCAAATAGCTGGCACAGGTTTTGGCCACATTGGAATGTCTTCTAAGAAGTGACGAAGCCATTCTGCTTCTTCTCCTGCTTTGTCTAAAGCAATGAACTCGGATTCCATTGTGGATCGTGCGATGCATGTTTGTTTCGTAGATTTCCAAGAAACAGCAGCGCCTCCCAGAGTAAAGACATATCCACTTGTGGATTTTGAATTTTTAGTATTCGATATCCAATTTGCATCACAATAACCTTCAAGTACTGCTGGATATCGAGTAAAGTTCAAACCATGATCACGGGTGAATCTTAGATATCTAAGAACCCGAATGATCGCTTTCCAATGGTCTTCTCCGGGGTTACTAGTGTACCTACTCAATTTACTGATAGCATAAGCTATATCAGGACGAGTACAATTCATTAGGTACATTAGGCTTCTAATGATTTGGGAGTATTTTAACTGAGACACTGCATCACCTTTATTTTTCGATAAATAAAGATTGATGTCTACAGGTGTTCTTGCTAAATTCAAATCATCCTTGATATATTTATCAAGAATTTTCTCAATATAATGAGATTGAGATAATGCATATCCGTCAGATGTTTTAGTAATTTTCATTCCTAATATAACATCTGCGACCCCCATATCTTTCATATCAAATCTTTTGTTAAGCATTTGCTTAGTTGATTTGATCATGTTTTAACTGCTTCCAATGATAAGCATGTCATCCACATAAAGACAAACTATGACATATCCTTGGTCAGTGTTTTTAACATAGACGCATTTGTCACATTCGTTTATCTTAAACCCATTAGTAAGCATTGCATGATCAAATTTTTCATGCCATTGCTTAGGTGCTTGTTTTAATCCATAAAGGGATTTTACAAGTTGACAAACTTTCTTTTCTTGCCCCGATACTACAAACCCTTCGGGTTGCTCCATATAGATCTCTTCATTTAGATCACCGTTTAAGAAAGCTGTTTTAACATCCATTTGATGTATTTCTAAATTAAACAACGCTGCTATAGCAATAAGCATGCGAATGGATGTTATTCTTGTTACAGGGGAATATGTGTCAAAATAGTCCAGACCTTCCTTTTGTCTGTAACCTTTAACTACAAGTCTTGCTTTATACTTGTCAATTGAACCATCTGCTTTCATTTTTCTCTTGAATATCCATTTATATCCAAGAGGTTTAGAACCTGGTGGAAGATCCACCAATTCCCAAGTATGATTTTGCATAATGGATTCAATTTCATTATTAACAGCCTCTTTCCACAAAAGTGCTTCAGGACTTGTCATTGCTGCCTTAAAGCTTTGAGGTTCATTTTCTAACAGGTATGTCAGAAAATCTGGACTAAAGGATTTTGATGTTCTCGCTCTCTTACTTCTTCTTGGTTCATCATCAGTTAAATCCTGTTGGTTGAGACCATTACTAGTCTCTTGTGTTTGATTGTCATTAGTCTCTTGACTTTGTGTACAATCATAAGTTCTTTTCTGTGAACTTAATTCCTGTCATTTCTTGTAAGGAAAGACATGTTCAAAAAATACAGCATTCCTTGACTCTATAATAGTGTTCACATTTATATCAGGTATTTCTGATTTATAAGTCAGAAACCGATATGCACTACTATTCTGAGCATAACCAATAAACACACAATCTACTGTTTTTGGTCCAATCTTAGTTTTTAGGAACAGGAACTTCCACTTTTGCCAAACACCCCCACACTTTTAAGTATTTGTAAGAAGGTGGTCGACCTTTCCATAATTCATAAGGAATGCTTTTGGTTTTCTTGTGGGGTATTCTATTAAGAACATAATTTGCAGACAATATTGCTTCCCCCCACAAGTTCTATGGTAAGCCTGAACTTAGTAACATGGCATTCATAATTTCTTTTAGAGTTCTATTCTTCCTTTCAGCAATTCCATTTTGTTGTGGAGAATAAGGAGCTGTAGTTTGGTGAATAATGCCATGTTGTGCACAAAAATCATTTAATGGTGCATCATATTCACCATCCCTATCACTTCTAACCATTTTAATGGTTTACCAAGTTGATTTTCAACTTCTGTTTTGTAGAGTTTAAACATTTCTAAGGCTTCATCTTTACTTCTAAGTAAATAAACATAACAATATCTTGTGCAATCATCAATAAATGTTATGAAATACTTTTTGCCTCTTCTAGTTTGAATAAATTTTAGATCACATACATCAGTATGAATTAATTCTAGAGGTTCGGTTTTTCTTTCAACCGATTTAAATGGAGCCTTAGTTAGTTTCGCTTCTACACAAACTTCACATTTATGATTAGGATTAATTTCAAACTTTGGTATATAATCCAAACCAATTAATCTACGCAAAGCATCATAATTTACATGACCTAATCTACCATGCCATAAATTTGACTCAAGAATATAAGCAAAAGATGTGTTATTCTCATTCATAGCAATTTTTGGTACAATTGTCATTACATTTAGTTTAAAGAGACCATCACTCATGTATCCCTTACCAACATACATACCACTCTTTGTTAATACAAACTTATCAGACTAAAAAACAAGCCTAAAACCATTTTTACTTAACAAAGAACCAGAAACCAAATTCTTCCGGATGTCAGGTACATGCAGTACGTTGTTGAGGGTCAGTTCTTTCCCTGATGTCATCTTCAAGATCACTTTCCCTTGTCCAGCCACAGTAGAAGTAGAAGAATTTCCCATAAAAAGTTGTTCACCATTTGCAGCCTCTTTGTAGGTAGTGAACATCTTCTTGTCTGCACATATGTGACGAGTTGCTCCAGTGTCAACCCACCATTCTTTGGGATTTCCAACCAAGTTAGCCTCAGACACCACAGCAGAGAGGTTGATGTCATTCACTCCGTCAGAGATGTAATCCAATTCTGTTACATTGGCTTGATTGGTGGTCTTCTTACTTGTACTTCCATGATCCTTCTTAGGACGGCGGCAGTTAGACGTTCGATGTCCAGTCTTGCCACGGTTATAGCATTTTCCCTTGAACTTCTTGTTGCCATTATTGTTGCCTTGTTTAGGACCATCTCCCGTAAACTTCCTCTTTTTGTTATGTGGTTTTTGAACTTGTTCAACCACATTAGCCTTGGACTCAATGGGATTTTTCCCATTCATCTTTTCAGCCTTTCGGTTATCTTCCTTAATTCTTAATCTTACAATTAACTCATCCATGGTCATCTCTTTGCGTTTATGTTTTAAATAATTTTTGAAATCTTTCCAAGCCGGTGGTAACTTTTCCACCAAAGCAGCAACTTGGAAAGACTCGCTAAGAGACATACCTTCTGAATGAATATCATGCAAAATTATCTAAAAACTTTGAACTTGAGATATTACCGTTTGGGAGTCTACCATAACAAAATCCAGAAATTTACCGACGATAAATTTCTTCGTGCCGGCATCTTCTGTTTTGTATTTCTTCTCCAAAGAATCCCATAATTCTTTTGCTGACTTCAGAGGACTGTAAACATTATACAGCATGTTGTCAAGGCCATTGAGGATGTAGTTTCTGCACAGGAAATCTGAATGTTTCCAAGCATCTACAGCGGCAACAACTTGCCGATCACTTTCACCCTCTTTAAGTGCTGGAGCCTCTTCATGGAGAAATCGGGCCAAATTAAGAGTTGTAAGATAGAACAGCATCTTCTGCTGCCATCTCTTAAACTCGGTACCGTTAAATTTTTTCGATTTTTCTCCATGATTGATAGGTACATGAACATGGTTCTGGATAGGGACCGATGTTGGTGTAACAATAGGAGTACCACTGCCAGATGCAGTTTCAGTTGTAGTAGCCATAATCAAAAATTAAAAAAATTAAAAAAATTAAAATACAAATTAATTTTCTAGTTACTAAAACCAGAAAATAAATTATAACACAAAATAATTTTATTTTTCTTGTTACTAAAACTAGAAAAATAAAATAGTACAATAATTTTCTGTTAACACAATTAATATTCTGCAATTGTTAATGACACCAGTATATTACTACTAGTTGTCAAAGAAAAGAGACAGTATATTACTACTATCTGTCAAATAGCATAAACACTATTTGTTTTTCCAACTAGAATATGTCTTTATGAAAACAGAAAATTAAATACAATGAAGATACCAAAAAATTAATCTGTCTTAAGATTGTTGGACAATCTTCACTGTATTTAAAGGATTTTAATTCTATTGTGTACAAAACAACAATTAGAATTTAAAGAAATAAAGAAAATGAGAGAATTTGTTTGATTACAAAAATCAAACTTGAAATAATAAATAAATAGATAAATAACAGATTTTGTTTTGTTACAAAAACAAAATTAAAATCTGATTAAATAAACAAATAAAAACAGAATTAAATTAAACAACTTGCTTGGTTAATTTCTTTGAATAACTTTCCTGATCAAGTCTAGTGTTTAACACTGTGTTCTTAAGACAGATTCGTCCTCTCCACGGTGCTTTCAGAATTTGGACGTCTATCTCCCAAGATAAAATGATCTTCTCAACGAATAAAAGCAGCACTACAATTTAATCGTTCGTCGAACACACTAAGTGTTTACACTCTTTCTTTCAGAAATAAAATGCAGCAAAATGCAGAGATTTAAAGCAGAGGATGGAGTACGAAAATTGGAGTAAAAATCCAAATGGAAGGCTGGTCTATTTATAGATGTATAGGTGGCTCTTGGTTTTGAATTAAACAGGTACTGTACCTGTTCAATTTGAATTAAATAGATACAAACAAGTTAGGCACTGTTTGGTTTGAAATTCAAACAGATTTAAATCTGTTGGGTTCAAAAACGGGAAGGGCCCTGTTTGGATGAATAATAAATCTAAACGAGTTTAATTCTGTTTGAAAACGGGAAGGGCCTTGTTTGGATGAACATTAAATCCAAACCAATTTAATTTGTATTCTTTCAAATGTTTTTGGCCCAAAAAGATTAGTATTGGGCCGAACAAGTCCAACCCAACCTCACACCCGCACCCAAGCCCAGCCCGGACGGACGGCGGTGCGCGTGTGGTGGCTTTTGGGTCCAATGGGTCTAGCCCATTTTGCCCATAACCTCTCCCTCTAAAACACTTGGGTACCCTTTGGGGCACACCCCAAGTACCAAACCCATGTCTTATAAACCCTTTCAAAACCTTCCACCAAATCAATGTGGGACAAGCCTTATTCAAACCTTTAAGGTATTTCCACCAAAACTCCATTTCCATGGAGCATACTTTGGCTTCAATTTCCCATTCACTCGGTAATGATTTTGAGCAACCAAAAATACCACGTGAATGACAATGTGGCATAGAACGCGTTACCACTTTGACCCGTGTAAATCGATGCACGGGGCCCACCTAAAAATTAGACCAAACTTAGGAAAAAATTCTGGTTTTAACTAGAATTTTATAACCATTTCCAATAGATTTGACATTGGCGTTATGGATTTAACGTTGGACAAGATAATTCTGAGGTGAAGATGGTGGTGGAAGAGGCACATTGGGGTCGGTTCAATTTGGGCGTGGATTTGCTAGGTAATTGAGAGTACACTTGTGTAATTCATTTTTGTCTTCTTAGTGGATTGTTTTGTGACTTTGACTCATGATTTTTGTTATCACAATTGAAAACGCTCCAATTATGATTTTTTCACGTTAAATTATTGTTTTGATGCGTCTTTAATTGTTTGATTAGGTTTATTATTTACTGATAAAAATTAATATATAATCACAAATAAATATGTCAGATTTTTTAGATTTTTCAAATTCAGTTGTATTTCAGTTGCACAGATCTTTTAATTGCATGTCGGAGCACCTGGAAGCCACCCAAGTATATAATAATAATAATAAAAAAGTTTGAATGAAATATCCTTCCAAGAATATATCCATATGTTCATTTAGTATTTAGCTAATTTGATAGAATTTGCATGTTTTTGGTATCTTTGTACTTTTTAATTAATATGGTCCTATGGCTAATTCAATTATTCTCCACAAAATGAAAACAGAAAACGAATTTACTTGGTAAACTGTTTTCAATTTTTTTTTTCGAAAAAAAACAAAAAGAAAACAAAAAATAAAAAACAAAAAACAAAATAACAGAAGTAATTCTAACAGCAACCCCCTTTTTAGAAAATACTAAAAGGTTGTTTTTAAAATTTTTAAAAGTTATTTTCGCAGAAAAATGAAAAAGATATAAAAATGATGACTTTTTATTTATTATTTTTTTGTTATATTTCAGATAATGTAAAAAAAAAAAAATTAAAACAGAAGCTAAGAATGAAGAGCGGCATACCTCAGTTACAAAGGTCAATAATCAAAACTAAAGCATCTACCCTTGCCTATCAAAAATATAAAACGGAATATTCCAATAACTATAAAAATTTCCAAATTTGAATAAGTTTTTCCTTGTTATGGTTGCAAATTTCATTTGAGATTATTAGTTGGTTTATTGGTTAAAAATGTACTTTTAAAAATATTAATTTATTTGGCATGTTTTTAATTTTTTTTATACTATTTTAATGATTTTTTATAATGACTAAAGTGCTTTTTTTTTTCACAGAAAATAAATTTATCAAATGAGTGAATTTTTTTTTTTATAAACAAAATAAGCTTTTTTAATTAATACATTAATTTTTAAGTCACAGTCAAACCAAGTTTAAACAAACTTTAATGCGAATATATAACGGAATATCTTCACTCAATTGGGCCGTTTGTCCAAAAAAAAATTGGGCCGAAAATTTTGAAGTCCCGGGAAAATGGTCCAAAACGTTACACAGCAGCCCATTTCCCCCCCCCCCCCCCCCCCCAAAAAAAAACACAAAGAAAAGAAGAAGAGAGAAATTTAGCCAAAATTCCCTAAGCCCAACATGTTAATGTGTACAAGACATGCCAAAATATTTTACTTCCTAAATCTCTGAAGTAACAAGCGCTTTTTTCATGAAAGATAGATTAATATTTTTTCTCTTTTTTTTGGACAATCTTGCACTTGATATATATCTCAGAGATTTTGAATTAGATTTATATACATGATTCAAGCGAAAAGTAATTACTTCCCAAACTGAGATTGCGATTTATATGAAGGGATACGATTCACGACTCAACTTTCTTCGCGCAAAGAATTTGTCCATAGTCTTCTTTTTTGAGAGTGTTAATCGAGTTTTAGAGATTCATTTCATCACTATCTGAGTTTATGGAGTTTTCTTCAAGTATGTTGAATTTTTTGCCAGTGTTTTTTTGATTAATTTGTTGATTGTTATTTTTAGAGCTTTCTTCAAGTATGTTGAATTGTTGTCAAATTGTTGTTGATTTGTTTGTCAACTCGTAGTGAAGGAACTCAAATTGTTGTTGATTGAATTGTTGTCAATTTTGACGATAATTTTTTTTATTTAAGAATTTTAGTCGACTTAGATTTTATTTGATAGATACTGGTGAGATGATTATAAAAATATTAGTTTTTATTAAAAACTAACATTTAGATCAAAAGTTATATCATTTTAAAGTTTAAACTATTAAATTACTCATTAAAGATATTTTAGTAATAGTGGTATATGCTCGACTTTTTAAGAAATTTTTTTTTGTACTTGCTTTTAATGCATTAAAGTTTTATTATGAATGAATTTTGACCAATTTCTCCTAAAATTAATGTCATACAAACAAAATTTAAATACAAAAGCTTCATAGAAAATGACATGTCTAATTTATATTCACTATTAGAAATAATAAAAAAAATCCATTATTATATATTATAATCGTAAAAATATCATTCTCACATTATTCTGTATAAATTTTTTTTTGTGTAAAATTTTTATATAGTTTGTATTTTTCTTTCTAAAGCTGCCACCATAAAATAAATTATTTATTTATTGGCAGAGACTAATTAAAAGATAATATTGAGTACTTACCATGTGTAATGCTATATTGATTAAATTTAAATATTATCTGATATAAAGTTTTACGTGACACTAATCACATTATTTTATGTACCCATAACATATTAGCATGGGTGCTCTTTAAATAAAATATTGCCAACATTAATTGAATTAATTTGTGGCTCCTATGAATATGCTATGCTTGAATTGAAGGAAATCCTCATAAAGGGAAATTGGTCTGAAACATTTATGGGGAAAATTAGGTATACTGAAATTACCAGAATTAGGTATTATTGTACCAAACAATGTCTTATTCCCTTACCAAAAGACAATAATGCACATTGTTTAATTAATTAAATGGGTGACTTTCTCATCTCACATGAAACATCAAAGTCGAATCTTCTTCCCAAAATGCATTACGCAATCAAGATTCAAGTGGGAGGGGATGAAACTCATGTTCATACCATTTTTCTATATTAAAATTTTAAAATATTATGTACTTTAAGTACATAAATTTAAAATAATGAAAAAATGCTTTAGTTAAAAAAAAGAAAGAGATGATATAAATAAATAGGCAAAATTTTCTATTAATGATCCCCAATCTCTAATTTTTTTTATTTTTCAATTCATAACACTATCCTCACTTTATAATACAGTAATACCAGAAATACAAAATGAATCCCAAAATGATCCATATGAAATGTAATTGGTGATTGAGATTAAACCTAATTATAATGGATTCACATTTAAAATAAATCTTAATTATTTAATATACTTTTTGTAATTCATTTTATATTTTTAGCATTAGTGCTTCACAATATGCCAACTACTAATTTAAAAATCAATTATTTTGGCACAACTGTGTGGGACGAGTAAATGTTAAGTATAATAGTAATATTACAAAGTGGCATCTCTAATTAGTAAAAAAATCTCATATTATCATAGTGGAGGCACAGTTATATTAGTAGCAGAAAAAATTGCCCTCTTAACGAATAACATTAACTCAAACGAATGACATTAACTTAAACAGTAATACTGTTTGATCTGTTTAGAACAGAAAATCCTACTCCATATTAAAAAAAAAAAAAAAAAAAAAAACTAATGGGGGGAGGCAAAAGAAAATGAGGTAAAGGATCAAAGGACTCTTTAAAGGTATATGTGTGTGTGGTCATCAAGTGTGGAGAGCAATGGTGTGGATGGTTGCAGCATATTCCTTTGGAAGATGCGATCCTGCAAAGAACCCAGAAGAGAAGCAAAGGAGCCAAACCTCATTCTTACTCTACACTTCCTTCTCTACATATATTTGTTCTCTCACATAACCCTTAATTCACACCCACCCACTAAACCTTATATTAGCTACTTATTATTCAAGTTCTCATATGTATTCCTCTTAGTCCTAGCACCACAACCATGACCCCATAGGCTGCCGACGCCACCGCCACCACCACCAGCACCGTGGCATCAATGGCGGCTCAAGAGGGTGTACTTGGGGCGGCGGCAATGGTGGTGGTGGTAATGGAGGGTGGTTGAATTGGTGTTCTTCAAGCTCAGGTCGGTTTCTTACCGGAGGAGAGAGCCTCTTTCTCCCACAGGGCAACTTCAATCCTTTGGCAAATTTTACTCATAGATGTAATGCATCTCTACGCATGGTGTGATTCGGCCTTTTTTTTTTTTTTTTTTTAACAAAGGTGTGTGATTCGTGGTTTTAAATAAAGGTATTAGAGTATCAGTAATATCGTTGGATATTCTTGAATAACAATATATTAGAAGTTAAAAGTATCCTTATGTAAGAGCAAGTACCATACGTAATGATATTTAAAAGGGCAAATTACAAACACTCCCTCGAGATTTGGTGAAAATAGATTTTTCTTTGAAGTTTGAGAAATTACATCCCGCTTCTTGAGATTTATATTTCCATAACAAATTGCCCCCTGAGGTTTTTATTTTCATACAGATTCCCCCATAATTTCTCCTAATTTGTTATGAAAATTTGACATTCATGGGGCAATTTGTAATTTTTCAAACCTCAGGAGAATCTGTATTTTCACCAAACCTCGAGGGGAGTGTTTGTAATTTGCCCTATTTAAAATGGCACCACTACACTCCATTGCACCCAATATTTGTTCGTGATCTTGGGGTCGACAGAAAATTAGAGTTTGATTTGCTTTTTTTTTTTTTTTTTCCTGTTATCTTATCTAGTGTGAATAATAAGAAGATTGTCTTCAAGATCTAATTGTGTGTAACATCACATATGTTACTCTGATACTGTATTTAGTTGAGGGATTTAGAAAAGGATTTCGAAAGGGAAAAGGAAAAGAAAAATATAGATGAAATATGAATAAAATATATCAACATTTGACCTAATTTTACATACCTTTTCCCTTTTTTCTTTTCTTTTTCATATCCCTTTCTAAATCCTTCAAGCAAATACAGTATTGATGATATGTATTTTGTAATTTCTTCGCTTCCTTGAAACTTCTGAAATGTTGGCATACAAGCAAGCATGCTTTTCCTTAGATGTGAATGCTGAAATATGTGCTTGGATTCTAGATTTTGTGAAAGAAAAAAGAAAAAGGTACTAGATTAATGCAGTGGAAACTTAGGTGTTTGGCATATACTAAAAAAGTGTGTTTTTTTTTTTTTTTTTTGTATACATACACTTATTTGAATCACATCAATCAACATCTCATCTCTATTTTTTTACCCACTTTTTTTTTTACTTTTTTACACATTTTTTTTTATTTATAAAAAGTCAAAAAGTACAGTTATTTAGAATATTCCAAACCACTCCTAAATTTTATTTACTTTTTATTTTTATTTTTGTTTTTGATTATTCAAAATTTAAATTAGAAGTGCAGTTCAACATTAAAAAATTATTAGATGGTTTGGAAATGTCATATGGGGAGAATTTGGAGCCCCAATGTCGGTACAAGGGGAATTTTTTTTTTTCCTCAAAATTTCTAAATTAATAAATAGATTATGTTTTCCATGATGAAAATGAATTCTGAAATATACCATTCGCGATGAATGCATTTGAGACACATTTTTTCAACTAATTTTTAACTTTTAGTCACAGCTTTGTTTCATTGCTGAAAACTGAACTTTTGTCCATGAACACAAGTCACGTTTTTTAGTGTTAAACTAGCTATTTTGAAATTTAGATACTGATTTATTTTTAGAGTTCGTTTGAATGGATTTAAAATTAAATTTTATAAAATTATTAGAAAATCAACTATTATAAGGGAATATAAAAACTATAATTGAAGATAATTAGTTGAAATAAAAAAAAGAAAATGATATATAAGGTCACTTTTTAGACTAATTTTTCTAGACTCAGTGATGTATTAGAAGATAACTGGTTAATAATTAGAGAATAAATAAGAGATAGTTGAATTATATATGTGGGGGAATTACTTGACAGTGGGGCATAGAAAAAAAATTACAAAAACATGAGGGGTGTAAGTGAATTTGTGGTGGGGTGCAAGTGAAAACTATGGGTGCAAGTCTCACTTGCACCCCTCTATGTTTGTGTATTTTTTTTTTCCACTGTCCAACTGTTAAGTAATTCCCCTTAAATATTTTAATAGAGTGCTATATCAGTGAGTCTAAAAAATAAGTCTAATTTTTAAATTTAAATAGCAATGCTGCTCATTAAAAAAAAGTATAAATTTTAGTACTCCCTCCGTCCCAAAATATTGGTCCTTTTGGGGAATCCAACTTTTTTTGGTAGTACAATTATTGTACTTTAAAAAAATTGATTTTCCAAAATTATCCTTTGATAGTACATTTTTTTGGGAATATCAATGTCATAATTGTACTTTTTATATTATTTATGAATTTAAAAGAAGGGCAAAATAGGAAATTTATATTATTTTTGTACTTGATATTTGAAGAGGGACTAATATTTTGGGACAATGAAAAATGGAATAAGAGACTAATATTATGGGACGGAGGGAGTAGCATTTTGTAGTTAGAATGAGAGTTCCTAACATGATTGTAAATACTAACATTTTATATGGTCGGGAATAGACTTTTCTCCATTCCATAATCTTGAACCAACAATGCTAGAGACATCAATAGATTTATCAATATTTTTATCAAATGTCTTATATGATTGTGGGACCCACATGGATAAATAGGTTACATAATGGATTCGTACAAACAAAATCACTAATAGGACAAATAACATGGATAAATAAATATTAGAACTTGTCGAAGTAAATTTAACCCTGAAAAATAAAGAACAAATGACAAAAGAAGCAAACCGAAGCATGTGGTTTACACAGTTTCCTTAAAATAGATTTGTCGCCTAACCGAAGGGTGCTAAAAGAGCATCAGCGTCTGTCTCCCAAGATACGATGGTTGAGAGGCTGCTGCAGGAGTACTTCCTAGATAGTTTCGTTGAACTGATGAAGGGCATCACTCTCTTTCTAACAAGAACCAAAAGAATGGGCTAGCAAAAAGAAGATAGGAAAAAAACCTTTAAATTTTTCTTTCAGTGTAAACACATCTCTAACTTTATATAAAGAAAATCGCAAATTTTCCATCTCAAAAATCACCTCTATATCATACTTTTAAGTTGGAGGGGAAAGACCCTTTTTATATTTGTAGGGAATGGGTCTTAGCCATGAAGGTTATCATAAAATCTAGCATTAATGGCCATCAACTTTAGCCATTAGAGCTAGAGTTACAAAGGTACAAAACTTTCATGTGCATAATATATATAATTAAATATGTATTTAATGCTATTCAAACCCGATGGATCGCAAAATGAATACGTGTGTTGGGTCACAATCTGATCCAAGCCCAATCTCAAATACATGTACAAACTAAGCCCAATACAGCACAGCTCAGCCCAATCTACAAGACTTTCTAAAGAAAAATAATGTAGATTTATATCCACCTTTAAACTTTAGAAAGTTGTGTTGTTATTATTTTCAATTTTATTTTTTTATTTTATGAACTTTGAATGGAATTCATATTTATGACATATAATAAATATCTAAAATCACATATTTTGTGTGTGTCCCCCATGTATTGTGTCCTACATTTCTTTTTAGCTGAAAATTGACATGTCGGCGTGTTTGAATTGTGTTCATATCATGTCACATGTCCACGTTTCTTAAGCAGTAGTAATAATACAATTGTGGTTAGCAATTTGTTATTGGAGAACGCTAAATTATAAATCCAAAGGCTGAAGTTTTCCTTTCATGGTCCGAGTATATGCTTCTCATATTGTTTATAATGCATGAAAGGTAACAGAGGAATGGATGAAATTACACATCATGTTATCAATCTACTTCGTTGGATATGTTGTGCCTTTAGTCTGCAATGTGCAATTGACTACTTTAATTCGTATTCATGAATGACCTTCACTTATAATTGCTTGCCACTCATTGCTTTGTTTCAATAATTGGTTAGTAACATCATCTAGCTATACGATGTCATAGGCTCATGGCTCATAAATGCACGAGTGGGACTGGATTCAATTTTGCCTATGTCATCATCCATTCAAATTTCTTCATATGACTTCAATTCTCATTTTGATGGTGTGAGTAAGCCCTGCTTGGGTAACAGTTTGTTCAATTGGAATTAAAATAGCAACAACTGACATTGAGCACTATATTATTGGTCAATAGAGTTTTTCTTTTGTAGTTTAGCATTTGCATGTGCATGTGTTTGCTAGCATTTAAATTAGACATTTTTTCAATAAGCTTAATACAATTTTTTCCTTATTTATTTACCAATTTATAAAATATATTCTGAATTCTAGTATACTTTACCTTGGTAATTTTAGGTCACCAATGAATATTTCCGTTCCAAAGTCATCTGACAGTGGCTCCTGTGAGAATATATCGTGAATCTAACAAATTAGGCATGATTGTGGTTGTATATATCAGAGTCCTATTAGAGGCGTGATTGTATTAAAGTCCTATTAAAGGCATGGTTGTATTTTCTTTTTGGGTTTAGGAGTTAGGGCTATATAATATAAGGACTGATTGTAATCAAATATTCAATCTAATATAGTTTTCGTTCAGAAATCTTACATGGTATCAGAGCTAGGTTCGAAACCCTAGCTACTTCGCATGTCACCATCGGAGTCGCGACTTTTCTCGAGAGACTTCATCCATTGATCAAAAGACAAATATCGTTACACTTTGATAGATATTTAGGGGTGATAGTCTACTGATAGTACTTCTTGAGGTTTGCTATATTCCAGGGCTGAGGTATGGCTTTGCCCTTGAGATCCTCCAGGTAGTATACTCTATTTCCAGCAACGATTGTAACCTTGTAAGGCCTCTCCCAGTTAGGTCCTAAATTTCCTTTGCCAGACACCCTTTTGTGATCCATAACTTTGCCCAAAACCAATTTACCAGGTGTAAATTGTCTTGGGAGAACTTTCTTGTTGAAACCCTTGATAAGTTGCTGTTGATAGGCTGCAAGTCTTCAGTGTTACTTCTCTTCGGCCTTCCGCTATGTCTAGTGCTTGAGCAATGGCTTCTTCGTTACTTGTATCTTCGAGCAGTTCTGATCGAATAGTTAGAAGACCGACTTCCAGTGGAATAATAGCTTGATTTTTGTAGGTCAAGGAATAGGGAGTTTCCTCGGTCGAGCGTCGTGCCATTGTTCAGTAGGCCCACGACGCATGGGATAACTCTTCAACCTATTTCCCTTTTGCACTTTCGAGCCACTTTTTTTACGCCATTAATGATGGTTTTGTTTGCCTATTTCTTGTCTTCAGGGAGAGTGCCAAATCTTAGAAAACTAAGTATTCGATCCATCCAACTCGGTCCTAAGTTTGTACAAAGGACCGAATTTGGAGATGCAATACTCGGTTCTGCCAAAAACTCGACCCAAATCTTTCTAGCATCTTTGGTTTCCACTGATGAGCCAAGACAGGCTAGAGCATTAGCATGGCTGTTTTTGTCCCAATTGATCGGTTCCACCCGTATTGATTGGAATTTCTTAAGTGAATCTCTTACTTTGTCTGCATACTTTGCCATTCTTTTATCTCTCGCTTCATAGACCCTAGTGAATTGGTTGACAACCAATCGAGAATTATTGAAAACCAGGAGTTGATCTGTACTGAAGTGTTCGGCACTGCACAATCCTACCAGTAGTGCTTCATATTATGCTTCGTTGTTAGAGGCCTTCCATTCAAGCTTCAGAGCTTACTCCCAGATGAATCCATCTAGAGATATGAGTACCACCCCTAACCCGAGCCTCGGTTATTGGATGATCTGGCAACGTAGAGCTGCCAGATGTTGCCCGATGAAGAGTTTCCATGCTTCTGAAGCAAATTGTTTTCCTAATTCGGTGGTACGTGGTACTTGTACCGAGCTGGAGTTCTTATGCTCGGTTCTCTGGGTGGGTGCAAATTTGGCGACAAAAGCTGCCAAGACCTGGGCCTTGATTGCTGTTCTAGGCTAATACCGAATGTCAAACTCACCAAACTCAACTGCCTATTTCGTTATTCGGCCCGAGAAATCGGCTTGGCCGAAGACAAGCTTGAGAGGGAATTTAGTGAGGACATTGATGGTGTGACCCTAAAAGTAATGTTGTAGCTTTCTTGATGCAATGAACAGAGCATAAACTAGCTTTTCCAATGGTAGGTACCGTATCTCGGTATCTAGAAGAGTCTTGCTGTATACACCAGTCTTTGTTCCTTTTCCACTTTGCGAATCAGTACTGTGCTTACAACATGATCTGAAATTGCTAGATATAGGAGAAAAGGGAGAGGAGACGAGCCGATTCAGTGCTCGGTGCTCCCTCTGATGAACAATGCGATCAAGATGTTAAATTTCCCGTTCCCGTCGTTGTTCATTTTCTCTGTTCTCGACCAACCAGGTACGGAGATCCTGAGGTGGATACTCTATCTGCTAGCTGGCCGTTCTCTACTTCTTAGCCCTCCTCCGGTGTGAACCACGGGTGTGGCTGCTCGCTGCTTCACTTTACATCGGAATTGGCTAACTTCGCTGCCCAGACTCATTCCTTGGGACCATCTTTTCTGGTGGTTCCAAGGATGGACTTCTCCAGCGCAGATGAGAAGATTTTGCGTCGGTCTTTTTCTCCATTAGGTTGCCCATTATCTTCTTGAGTTGTGCTTTCAATTCTTGTATCTCCATCCCCATGGAGTCGATGATACGATCTCTATAATATTCTCCAACAAGAAATGGTGGGAAGAGCCACTAGCAAAGAGCTGGCGGTGCTCAACAGAGTTTGGAGTCCGGTTATTGTTTTCGGTCTGTTCTTCCTAAACTATTGGCAGCGCCAGGCCTTTGTTCTTCGTCTTCTCCGTCGGCGGAGTCGACACAAATAGTGGAATATCCTCAGTTCCCATAGCCAAAATCAGATGCAAAACTCATAGATGAAGAATCCACGCTCACCACACCAATTGTGCGTACCGAATACTGTCACGACCCAAACCCGCCCCTATGGGTTTAGCACCGTAACCGGCCAGTAATCCGTGATTACCGAAGGCCTGTTTAACAGTAGAACAGTAAAACAGAGTACATGGGCTGGCGGAAGCCAAAACAGTAATTTAAACAATGTCCAATGAGCTGTGACAATCTGTATGCAAAAGACTTTTCATACATATATACAATCAGTGCAAAACAGTATGAACAACATTCACAATCATTCAGGACAGGGACTTAATCCCTTTTAAAACAGTACAGTAACAGTCTATACAGTCTATACAAAACAGAACAGAAGAGGGGGGGGGGGGAAACTAAAACACCCCAAAGCTGTAGCTTGAACGGGCTCGGAACCTCGTAGTGAGGCACAGTAGTTAGCTTTGACAAAAGGGAGTCTAACCCACGCTCCTAGCTCCAGTCTGGTGCCTGAGCACCTACATATATATATGAGCAGTGAGCTAAAGCCCAGTGAATAACATAATGCGTAAAGAGGTTAAGAATGAATGTCGTTTCAGTATTGAAAACAGTCAATTGATTCAGTATATCAGTCATTCAGTCATAACAGTCATATGTGGTACATCCATTAGCATAGCAGTACAGTAAACAGTAGGTCTTAAAAGACCGAGCAGTCAATGATGGCCATCATAACAGTAAACAGAAGTTCCAAGATAGGAACTGACAGAGATCTCTGTAACAGTAGCAGTAACAGTAAACAGTAGTTGCTATGGATGCCACAATACAGTTCAGAATAGAGGACAACATTCAATCAATAAACAGTATCAGTTCAGAAACAGTACAGTTTAAACAGTCACATTTGAACATATCTTTACACAATTGTTACTCATAGAGTTCTGGGCTATAGTTAAGCTAGAGCGCGTCCTCAGATGCCAACCCTACACAGTTTACAGGATGAACACACACTAAGTTCACATTCGGGAATCAAAGACTTAGTCCCTACTTAGACTCGGTGTGGTTCTACATCTATATCCTCATCAAGATGCCTTAAACTAGGCCTAAGAATGCCTAGGATGGAATGAGGATGCAAAGATGCACTTTAAAACATTTTTCAGAATTTTCAGAAAACAGGGGATCCGCTCGAGCGCAGGTTACCCCGCTCGAGCGTAAAGGCAAACAAAATACTCCGCTCGAGCGCGAGTTACTCCACTCGAGCGGATTGTAAAACATGCCAAAGTACTGGATGTGTGAAAATCACGCTCAATGGGCGCTCGATAGACGCTCGAACGTGAGACACAAGGTCCCGCTCGAGCACCAATTACCCCGCTCGAGCGGACTTCAAAACAGTGCAAAGTGTTGGGAACACGAATTCCACGCTCGAGCGCCAGTCACCCCGCTCGAGCGTGAGTTCAAAATCTGAAATTTTCAGATTTGAACTTCAAGCTCAAAATCAAGTTTTAAAACATAAATTTCGATCCTCTTAGGCTAATTTGCTGGAAAACACTTCAAAACTCATAGTTTAACATGATTCAAAGCTCAATTGTAAAACCAAAGCCCCAAAGGAAGATCAATTCAACTCAATTTCAAACCAAAACTCAAGAACATAATTTCAATTGGACATGCAAGACTTTAAACAACTTTCAAGCTTCAAATAATTGCTCTAATGATCCAATTGTTCAAAAATAAGATGAATTCATGGTCCATTGTAAAAATATGAACATGCATGAGTAATTCCATGAACAAACACCTTAAAACTCATGAATGGCAACATGTATGCATGGAATGAGCTTCAATTCAACATTAAAAGACCAATTCTTGACTTAGCTCTTTAAACTACCATGATCCATGCTAGATAGAACTTAAATACACAATTAAGAGGATAAAATTCATACCTAGGTTCCTCAATTACAAGTCTAGAGGTTCAATTATGCAAAACTCTTCAATTTTCTTAAGCCTCCAAGCCAAATTGTTGAAATCTCCTTCCTTCTCCCTAATTCTCTCATTCTCTCTCGGTTTTAGCTCTCACAAGAGTGATGAACAAGAATGATGAAATACAAGCTTCAACAAGACCAATATAATTTGACTTAAGTGGCCCACCATTATGGCATAAGTGTAAATAAAGCCAATTAGTGTAATTTATCAATATTTAATCTAATTTAATCATACCAAATCACATTTTAGATAAATATGCCATAAAATCACATAAATTCTAATGATCATAAAACATCGGTCATTTTTGGATTTGGCCGCCGATAAGGCCTTCAATTTGCAGTTTAAAGCATAAAACATGAACAGATAATTTAACAGTCAAACAGATAGACATACAATTAAACAGATATACTCAATCAATTCAGTTCCAGATTTCAATTAGTCAGTTCAGTCGGTCCAATTACTTTTCATAATCAGGCTCAGTTTAGTAGTAAGTAGTGGTTAATCGGTAAACAGTGGTGAGGGTTGTTACAGGCCTTTGTCCTTCGTCTTGTCCGTCGGCGGAGTCAACACAAAGAGTGGAATATCCTCAGTTCCCATAGCAAAAATCAGATGCAAAACTCATAGATGAAGAATCCACGCTCACCACACCAATTGTACGTACCGAATACCGTACTAGATGAAAGTGGATCGGAGCTCCACAACTGAATGGACTGTCCAGGAACTGAGGACTTGCAACACAGAACACTATCAAGGCTTCTCGGCTGGGGTTGGCCGGAAAACCTCTCCGGCGTGGGAATAAGTGATCGGAGAAGATGAAGGACTCTCTCTAGGTGTAAAGAGAGGAAATGAAAGAGTAAATTCGGTTGTGCTCAAGTTAAGATCAGATACCTTCAATGTGAAGACAGTGATGTTTATATAGAAAACTTTGCTTGTTGCCCAAGATGGTTTCCTGAAGCTTTGGTGCTACTAGGCTCCTTTTAACATTGCTTCAGATAGGGGACCATTGGGTATTTAACAATGTATGCATATACTCATTGTAACCATGCTTGTAACAGATTACATTCTCTTGATCATCCGTTTCCGTGATTCTAGGGGGAGGGGACCAACTAAGGTGGCATCCTCCATATGCATGCATTCATAGCTTCCATGTTTCTCTGAGAGGTTTCCTCAACTCGGTACCGTTGTGCCTTGGCTCAGTCTTTCACAAGACCGTTTGTAGAGATGGGTTGGCATATTCGGATATCTTTGTATGGGCTCAGCCCACTTTAGTTCTGACAATGGGTTCAGCCCATCAATTCGGCCTATATATTAAGTCCTGCAACTCGGCCTAGCCCAGCATCACGGCTGGACTAGCCTTTCCACTGCGAGTTGGACCCAAGTGCTTGAGGACTTGGGTAGACTGTTGATCATGGAGTTGGGCTTACTTGGCTTGCCCATATGTTCATCTGACCCACTTGGATTTGGGCTTTAGTGGATTGGGCCGACCTAAGGCTTGGATTCAACGCATTTCATATTTAGTCCCTTCAATGTGTTTCTTTACCTAGCATCACCAGTGATCCTTGGTACTGCAAATATTGCTAGAACATGTTTTAGAAAAAAAAATTAAAAAAATAAAAATTGAAAAGCACAAAAAGCAGATTCTATAGAAGAGATAACCAAGCGGTGCATCTGCATTGTTGAAACTGCTGAGGCTGATGTTGGCGGATGTGCATTATGCAGGTTATCTATCTTAAGAAGATTAAGTCATCTCGTAATAGTTTACATTACTCTCTCTCTCTCTCTCTCTCTCTCTCTATGTCAAAAGAATAAATTGAATATGAATAACCATTTCCAATGAATTGCTCTTGAATCCAGTTCCACTAAAGGGAAACATAATTTTCAATTTGGTCATAGAAATTCTTGACTTTCATGGACCATATGTATGCAAAAGCTCTGTTGCATGTAGCATGGTGCTGCTGCTGTACTAGGTTCCAACTAATTTTCAATTTGGTCATAGAAATTCTTGACTTTCTTGACACATTTTTTCAACTAATTTTTAACTTTTAGTCACAGCTTTGTTTCATTGCTGAAAACTGAACTTTTGTCCATGAACACAAGTCACGTTTTTTAGTGTTAAACTAGCTATTTTGAAATTTAGATACTGATTTATTTTTAGAGTTCGTTTGAATGGATTTAAAATTAAATTTTATAAAATTATTAGAAAATCAACTATTATAAGGGAATATAAAAACTATAATTGAAGATAATTAGTTGAAATAAAAAAAAGAAAATGATATATAAGGTCACTTTTTAGACTAATTTTTCTAGACTCAGTGATGTATTAGAAGATAATTGGATAATAATTAGAGAATAAATAAGAGAGAGTTGAATTATATATGTGGGGGAATTACTTGACAGTGGAGCATAGAAAAAAAATTACAAAAACATGAGGGGTGCAAGTGAATTTGTGGTGGAGTGCAAGTCTCACTTGCACCCCTCTATGTTTGTGTATTTTTTTTCCACTGGCCAACTGTTAAGGGTGTGTTTGGCAACGTTTACGTTTTCAGTTTATATTTACAAAAATTTTATAAACTGGTTTTTGTTTATTTTTTGTTTATTTTTAGAAAAACATAAACTACAAACACGTTTGGTAATTGACAAAATGTTTAAAAATATAAAAAAGAGTGAGAAATGACAAGTGGTGGCAAGTAGTGGCGGAAGACGGTGGTGGAAAGTGGTGATGGTGGGTGGTGGGTTGGTGGTGGTGGTGGGGGTGGGTGGGTGGGTGACAGTGGCGGGTGGTAGGTGGTAGCGAGTGGCTGGTGGTGGTGGCGGGTGGTGGTGGCAGGTGGGTGGGTGACGGTGGCGGGTGGTGAGTGGTAGCGACTGGGTGGTGTGGTGGTGGCAAGTGGGTGGCGGTGGTGGTGGGTAGTGGGTGGTGATGGTAGGTGGGTGGATGACGGTGGCGGGTAGTAGCGAGTGGGTGCCGGTGGCAGGTGGGTGGCAGATGGTAGGTGGTGGTGGGTCGTGGCAGGTAGGTGGCGGTGGTGGTGGTGGTGGGTGGGTAACGGTGGCGGGTGGTAGGTGGTAGCGAGTGGGTGGTGGCGACAGGTGGGTGGCGGGTGGGTTGTGGGTGGTGGTGGCGGATGGGTGGCAGGTGGCTGGTGGTAGTGGGTGGCTGGTGGTAGCAAGTGGGTGGTGAGTGATGGTGGCAAGTAGGTGGCGGGTGGTGGTGGCGGGCGGTGGATGGTAGTGGCGGGTGGTGGGTGGTAGCGAGTGGATGGCAGGTGGGTGGTGGTGGTAGTTGCAGTGGTGGTGGTGGCGAGTGGGTGGCAGGTGGGTGGTAGGTAGTGGTGGCTGGTGGGTGGTGGTGGCAGGTGAGTGATGAGTGGTGAGTGGTGGTGGCAGGTGGTGGTGGGTGGTGTATGGTGGTGGTGGTGGCAGAAGACGGTGGTGGAAAATGGTGGCAGGTGGTGGCTAGTGTTGGGTAGTAAAAAAAAAAAAAACTCAAAACTCAAAACGGAAACACATTTTTTTGTGTTTTCATTTTTTGGCCAAATTTATAAACTGAGACCACTGATTTATAAATCAAAAATTTTACCAAACAAGTTTTTATTTAAGTTTTTAAAATTTTTGTAAATATAAACAGAAAACTGAAAATGTAAGTGTTATCAAACGGCACCTAAGTAATTCCCCTTAAATGTTTTAATAGAGTGCCATATCACTGAGTTTAAAAAATAAGTCTAATTTTTAAACTTAAATAGCAATACTGCTCATTAAAAAAAAGTATAAATTTTAGTAGCATTTTGTAGTTAGAATGAGAATTCCTAACATGATTGTAAATACTAACATTTTATATGGTCAGGAATAGACTTTTCTCCATTCCATAATCTTGAACCAACAATGCTAGAGACATCAATAGATTTATCAATATTTTTATCAAATGTCTTATATGATTGTGGGACCCACATGGATAAATAGGTTACATAATGGATTCGTACAAACAAAATCACTAATAGGACAAATAACATGAATAAATAAATATTAGAACTTGTCGAAGTAAATTTAACTCTGAAAAATAAAGAACAAATAACAAAAGAAGCAAACTGAAGCATGTGGTTTACACAGTTTCCTTAAAATAGATTTGTCGCCTAACCGAAGGGTGCTAGAAGAACGTCGGCGTCTGTCTCCCAAGATACGATGGTTGAGAGGCTGCTGCAAGAGTACCTCCTAGATAGTTTCGTCGAACTGACGAAGGGCATCACTCTCTTTCTAACAAGAACCAAAAGAATAGGCTAGCAAAAAAAAGATAGGAAAAAAACCTTTAAATTTTTCTTTCAGTGTAAACACATCTCCAACTTTATATAAAGAAAATCACAAATTTTCCATCTCAAAAATCACCTCTATATCATACTTTTAAGTTGGAGGGGAAAGACCCTTTTTATACTTGTAGGGAATGGGTCTTAGTCATAAAGGTTATCATAAAATCTAGCATTAATGGCCATCAACTTTAGCCATTAGAGCTAGAGTTACAAAGGTACAAAACTTTCATGTGCATAATATATATAATTAAATATGTATTTAATGCTATTCAAACCCGATGGATCGCAAAATGAATACGTGTGTTGGGTCACAATCTGATCTAGGCCCAATCTCAAATACATGTACAAACTAAGCCCCAATACAGCACAGCTCAGCCCAATCTACAAGACTTTCTAAAGAAAAATAATGTAGATTATATCCTCCTTTAAACTTTAGAAAGTTGTGTTGTTATTATTTTCAATTTTATTTTTTTATTTTTTTATTTTATGAACTTTGAATGGAATTCATATTTATGACATATAATAAATATCTAAAATCACATATTTTGTGTGTGTCCCCCATGTGTTGTGTCCTACATTTCTTTTTAGCTGAAAATTGACATGTCAGCGTATTTGAATTGTGTTCATATCATGTCACATGTCCACGTTTCTTAAGCAGTAGAAATAATACAATTGTGGTTAGCAATTTGTTATTGGAGAACACTAAATTATAAATCCAAAGACTAAAGTTTTCCTTTCATGGTCTGAGTATATGCTTCTCATATTGTTTATAATGCATGAAAGGTAATAGAGGAATGGATGAAATTACACATCATGTTATCAATCTACTTCGTTGGATATGTTGTGCCTCTAGTCTGCAATGTGCAATTGACTACTTTAATTCGTATTCATGAATGACCTTCACTTATAATTGCTTGCCACTCATTGCTTTGTTTCAATAATTGGTTAGTAACATCATCTAGCTATACAATGTCATAGGCTCATGGCTCATAAATGCACGAGTGGGACTGGATTCAATTTTTCCTGTGTCATCATCCATTCAAATTTCTTCATATGACTTCAATTCTCATTTTGATGGTGTGAGTAAGCCCTGCTTTGGTAACAGTTGGTTCAATTGGAATTGAAATAGAGACAACTGACATTAAGCACTATATTACTGGTCAATAGAGTTATTCTTTTGTAGTTTAGCATTTGCATGTGCATGTGTTTGCTAGCATTTAAATTAGACATTTTTTCAATAAGCTTAATACAATTTTTTCCTTATTTATTTACCAATTTATAAAATATATTCTGAATTCTGGTATACTTTACCTTGGTAATATTAGGTCACCAATGAATATTTCTGTTCCAAAGTCATCTGACAGTGGCTCCTGTGAGAATATATCGTGAATCTAACAAATTAGGCATGATTGTGGTTGTACATATCAGAGTCCTATTAGAGGCGTGATTGTATTAAAGTCCTATTAGAGGCATGGTTGTATTTTCTTTTTGGGTTTAGGAGTTAGGGCTATATAATATAAGGACTAATTGTAATCAAATATTCAATCTAATATACAGTTTTCGTTCAGAAATCTTACATGGTATCAGAGCTAGGTTCGAAACCCTAGCTGCTCCGCATGTCACCATCGGAGTCGCGACTTTTCTCGAGAGATTTCATCCATTGATCAAAAGACAAATGTCATTACACTTTGATAGATATTTAGGGGGGATAGTCTACTGATAGTACTTCTTGAGGTTTGCTATATTCCAGGGCCGAGGTATGGCTTTGCCCTTGAGATCCTCTAGGTAGTATACTCTATTTCCAGCAACGATTGTAACCTTGTAAGGCCCCTCCCAGTTAGGTCCTAAATTTCCTTTGCCATACACCCTTTTGTGATCCATAACTTTGCCCAAAACCAATTCACCAGGTGTAAATTGTCTTGGGTGAACTTTTTTGTTGAAACCCTTGATAAGCTGCTGCTGATAGGCTGCAAGTCTGATCAGTGTTGCTTCTCTTCGGCCTTCCGCTATGTCCAGTGCTTGAGCAATGGCTTCTTCGTTACTTGTATCTTCGAGCAGTTCTGATCGGATAGTTAGAAGACCGACTTCCAGTGGAAAAATAGCCTGATTTCTGTAGGTCAAGGAATAGGGAGTTTCCCCGATCGAGCGTCGTGCCGTTGTTCAGTAGGCCCACGACGCATGGGATAACTCTCCAACCTGTTTCTCTTTTGCACTTTCGAGCCACTTTTTTTACGCCATTAATGATGGTTTTGTTTGCCTATTTCTTGTCTTTAGGGAGAGTGCCAGATCTCAGAAAACTAAGTATTAGATCCATCCAACTCGGTCCTAAGTTCGTACAAAGGACCGAATCTGGAGACGCAATACTCGGTTCTGCCAAAAACTCGACCAAAATCTTTCTAGCATCTTTGGTTTCCACTGATGAGCCAAGACAGGCTAGAGCATCAGCATGGCTGTTTTTGTCCCAATTGATCAGTTCCACCCGTATTGATTGGAATTTCTTAAGTGAATCTCTTACTTTGTCTACATACTTTGCCATTCTTTTATCTTTCGCTTCATAGACCCTAGTGAATTGGTTGACAACCAACCGAGAATTATTGAAAACTAGGAGTTGATCTGTACTGAAGTGTTCGGCACTGCACAATCCTACCAGTAGTGCTTCATATTATGCCTCGTTGTTAGAGGCCTTCCATCCAAGCTTAAGCTTACTCCCAGATGAATCCTTCTGGAGTTATGAGTACCACCCCTAACCCGAGCCTCGGTTATTGGATGATCTGGCAACGTAGAGTTGCCAGATGTTGCCCGATGAAGAGTTTCCATGCTTCTGAAGCACATTGTTTTCCTAATTCGGTGGTACGTGGTACTTGTACCGAGCTGGAGTTCTTATTCTCGGTTCTCTGGGGGGGTGCAAATTTGGCTACAAAATCTACCAAGACCTGGGCCTTGATTGCTATTCTGGGCTAATACCGAATGTCAAACTCACCAAACTCAACTGCCTATTTCGTTATTCGGCCCGAGAAATCGGCTCGGCCGGAGACAAGCTTGAGGGGGAATTTAGTGAGGACATTGATGGTGTGACCCTGAAAGTAATGTTATAGCTTTCTTGAGGCAATGAACAGAGCATAAACCAGCTTTTCCAATGGTAGGTACCGTATCTCGGTATTTAGGAGAGTCTTGTTGTATACACCAGCCTCTATTCCTTTTCCACTTCGCGAATCAGTACTGTGCTTATAGCATGGTCTGAAATTGCTAGATATAGGAGAAAAGGGAGAGGAGACGAGCCGATTCAGTGCTCGGTGCTCCCTCTGATGAATAATGCGATCAAGATGTTAAATTTTCCGTTCCCGTCGTTGTTCATTTTCTTTGCTCTTGACCAACCAAGTACGGAGATCCTGAGGTGGATACTCTATCTGCTAGCTAGCCGTTCTCTGCCTCTTAGCCCTCCTCCGGTGTGAACCACGGGTGTGGCTGCTCGCTGCTTCACTTTACACTAGAATTGGCTGACTCCGCTGCCCAGACTCATTCCTTGGGACCATCTTTTCTGATGGTTCCAAGGATGGACTTCTCCAGCGCAGACGAGAAGATTCTGTGTCGGTCTTTTTCTCCATTGGGTTGCCCATTATCTTCTTGAGTTGTGCTTTTAATTCTTGTATCTCTATCCCCATGGAATCGATGATACGATCTCTATAATATTCTCTAACAAGAAATGGTGGGAAGAGCCACTAGCAAAGGGCTGGCAGTACTCAATAGAGTTTGGAGTCCGGTTATTGTTTTCGGTCTGCTCTTCTTAAACTATTGGCAGCGCCAAGCCTTTGTCCTTCGTCTTCTCCGTCGGCGGAGTCGACACAAATAGTGGAATATCCTCAATTCCCATAGCCAGAATCAGATGCAAAACTCATAGATGAAGAATCCACGCTCACCACACCAATTGTGCTTACCGAATACCGTACTAGATGAAAGTGGATCGGAGCTCCACAACTAAATGGACTGTCCAGGAACCGAGGACCTGCAACACAGAACACTATCAAGGCTTCCCGGCCGGGGTTGGCCAGAAAACCTCTCCGGCGTGGGAATGAGTGATCGGAGAAGATGAAGAACTCTCTCTAGGTGTAGAGAGAGGAAATGAAAGAGTAAATTCGGTTGTGCTCAAGTTAAGATCACATACCTTCAATGTGAAGACAGTGATGCTGTAGACGTCCCCGAACGCATCCCGGGGAAAGGGAGTGCGAGTCCTCCCCCTCCCCCCCCCCCACGTTCTGGTTCGATATTGGGTCATTACCGTTCGAAGGACTCAAATGTCACGGTTCTTAATCTTGAACCAAAGAGTCCAAATCCGGCAAATCGTTTTTGAGAAAAATAGATTTTTAAAAAGAAGTGCCAAACATGGACTGCTTTGCCAGATACAGAGTCGCCACCTAAATATTTTTTAATGGGAAATTTAGGAAACCCTGACTCGGTGCCAAAGGCCACGTGTCCGTCATCACCAAAGTTGCCTCGGCTCGGGAACTTGGGTACGATTGGGGAAGGTCACTTCGTGAGCACCCCCGCTCGCCCGGTCAAAGACCGGCCTCTACTAACCATGATATCTTATTTTGAAAACATTGCGAGTTCTTATTCCGGTTATTAGCCTAGATTACTATGTGATGCGCTCAGCATACAAGTATAGACTGAGTCGCCTGAATTGGAACAAAACATTTCATGTTTGTTTGTTTGAAAATGGTTTGATGGTGCTACCCGCAGGTAGGCTAAGACGTGGATTTGCCACCCTCAGGTGGGCTTAGAAAACATGATTTTGCCACTATCTAGTGGGCTTAAAACAAACATTTGATGAATTGTTCCAATCTAAATAACCCAACCTCCACCCACAGGCATTCAAGGCAGTTATATCACATAAGCACATAGCCTCATGGTAAGCATGCTATTCATGGCAGTCACTCACACGCATGCAAGGATGCTAAAGCATAAAACTCACCGAGTACTCCAAACCAAAACCGAAGCTCATTAGAAATCATGCATGATCCTAAATACACAGGATTTGCCTAATGCAACACATGCAATAATGCAACTATAGCAGGCTCGGCTATTCTAAACATGGCATATGGAATGCTACAACTAACACGTATTCAATTTGGAATTGAAATACAAATGCAGTTTGTATGATGCGCCGAGCCCGGTGCGTGCAAAACAGATGAATGATGCAAACATGCTGTCATACTGTATGCTAATTGAAATATGCCCTATATCTAACCATCATAAGCGGGTAAATAAAAGGGAAGAAAGACGTGGGGTTGGAAGACATACATCACACTCACGCACACTTATTACAATTACGCCCTCGCGCAGAGGGTCCGAATAAATAATACAGTCCCGAATAAAAGAATATTACAGTCCGAATAATACAGTCCGAATAATATACAAATTAACTAAGAAAAACTGTAAACTGGCATGCAAGCCAGGGGGTGCCTTGATTCTGATGAATGCTGCAAGTTTAGGCTGCCTTGCGCGGAAATCCACTGGGATGCCCCAATTAGCCTCTGTTTTGCAATGTTTCTCGAAATGCGTGCCAGACTCTGAAAAGTTGCTGATTCTCTATTTTGCTGCAACAGAGAGCAGGAAAGGGGCATAGCAATGTATTTCATAAATATATGCATGCCTCGATCCTCGTGCCACCAATCACGCATATCGATGCATGATAGCCGAGGAGTCGAATTGCACAACTCAATATAGGATGAATGCGTATGAATGCTACAACAAAACCTAACTCCATCATGGATAATCCGGAGCGTCGGTGACTTGCGAATTGAGACCCGTTCCGTCGCTCGGAGTACGAAACGTGCCTCGTTTCCCGTGCCCGGGTTAACTCCTATCCTGAACACAATGCAATATGCATGATATGCATGAAATGTAGCTAATATGCAACCCTAACATACACAATGTCATGGAATGGCATACACGCTATACGAGATAATACACAACCAAGCATACGCAATGCTATGGATGAAATGGCACACGCAATGCAATAATGGGCTTACACTAACATGAGAGAGCCTCAGCCACACTCACATAGGAGGCCATTGGATAAAAATGAGATGCCTCAAAATGCGTGCACACGGGCACGCAAACCGAGAAAATGGCATACGGAATGCAACAGAGCTAAAATGGCATACACAATGCAATATGGACTTATACTAACATGAGAGAGCCTCAGCCACACTCACATAAGAGGCCGATAGATGAAAATGAGATGCCTCAAAATGCGTGCACACGGGCACGCAAACCGAGGAAATGGCATACGCGATGAAATGGCATGGAAATATGATATGCAACCTATAGCTACACCAAACATGCATAACTGATACATGACATGAAAAGGCAGAAGCAAGGCAACCTCAAAACTAACATTTTCTAGCACAAAACATGGCCAAACAGCAATCATAAATAGGGCTAACATGGCATACAAAAATGGCTCCACAAGGGAGGCTATGAAGCAAGTGGTATATGAAAAGCCCAAATGGAAAAACACCCTTCTACAACACTGAAGAGGGACTAAAAATATGAACATTTACAGTAGATGACATCCCCCAAATCAGTATGCAAACATGCCAAAAATGCCATGCAAGAAATAGGCCACAAGAGGGTATAACATGAAGTAGGCCAAACATTCATCAAACAAGAAAAGACCCTTCATGAAATATATCCATGGGGTAAAAATATTACCATTTCCAGTTCTGATGATGGCCGAAAACAGAAGCTAGATAAGCCTAAAAAGGCATGCAAAAATGGGGGCCAAAGAGGGGTATAATGGTAGGTATAACATGGAGGCCCCAAACAAGGTTGATCCCTTCTACAATGTTGTAGAGAGACACAAAATAAGCTTACTCACAGTTCATGACATGCTCCAAAACAATTTACATATAGGCCAAACAAATCATGCAAATTTACGGTAAATAGAAGAGATTATGAAGCAAGTGCAAGATAGGGGGCCAAAACAGGGTTGAGCCCTTCTTAAATGTTGAAGAGGGGCTCAAAATAGGCCCTCTTACAGTTTACATTATGCTCGAAAACAGATCACTCATAGACTAGAAATTTCATGCAAAAATGTGACATATAAGATGATATTGAAGCAAGTACAAGATGGTGATCTCAAATAGGGTTGAACCCTTCAACAATCATGTAGAATGGTTCAAAATAATGACCCTTTCAGTTAAGGTCGGAGCTCAAAACAATAAGAAAATAGGCCAAGAAATTGGTGCAAAAATGGGCTACAAAAGGGGGAAAGTCTGCTTACCCTTGAAGACCAATACTTTGACTACTTCTTGGACCAAATTTGATGACTCTAAGCTGCTGGAATTCCTCCCTTTGCTGCTGGAATAGAGTGGTGATGGTAGAGCTTGAAGATGATGAAGAAATGGAGCCTAAACTTGAAGGAAATGGAATGATATGTATGTATATGCTCAAACCAATTCTTGTAACCCTTTCTCTGGAGTTGGGAGGCCCTCTATATAGACAAGAGAGGGAGAGGAGAATCAAGGCAAAAGTGGAGGGAAATGAGCCCTTATTTCCCTCCAAAAGGGTCCCCCGGATAGAGATATTTTTGGGGGAAAACAGCTATACAGCTGTAAGGCACACCTCCCAAGGAACACGGCCGACTAGGTATTTTGGTTGCAGGTGGCCGGCCGGCCAAGGGGCAAAAATGAAAAGCTGATTTTCTGGTCAGCCACCACATATTGGTGGCCTCCCATGTGTCCTCAACAAGACCTTGTGGTTGGAAATTGGCAACTGTAAAACAGGAGAGACAACAAGCCACTTTTCAAAGAGGTTCAAAAATGGAAAAAGGAATTACTGGCCGGCCATGTGTTTTTAGGGTCCTCCCATGCGTGTACAACACAAATATGTGGTTTGGGCTTGAAGAAAATGCTCCTAGGGTGGTCAACATTGGCTCGGAAGTGAGAAAAACGGGCGTCGGAGGGCGCCGGAAGAGCATAACTGGTTGCTGAGACAATTGCTGGCCTCCCACCCTCCAGTGACTTTCCTTATGATAAAACAGAGATACCTGCCAAAAATGAACAAAAACCGATGCAAAACGAATGCTCGGGGGCCAAAACACGCAGTTCGGGGTCCCGAAAATAGGCTGTTAAGCACCGAAAGTGGCATTCGGCCACGAAGTGGGTCTCTCAGACCCCAATGTCCCTCAAAAGGGAGTAAATAAGATGTATGCCAAAAACCGGAGGAATCGGAGATGGTTAGGCGGTCCCGAACCGAGGCACACGGCCTGACGACTCCGAAAACCGGGAACCAGGCTCCGAAATGGGCAAAATGGCCTACGGCCACGAAATATAGCCCACGGCCACTGAGAGATGGTCTACGGGGCCTCTCCCTCCCTTCAGGAAGAGAAACAAAGGAAACCGAGTCTGGTTCGCAAACCGAGGCAAGGCACAGAAGAGGGTTCGGAAGTCCGGAGGCAGGGCTCACGGCCGCGACTCTGAGACTTCTGAACGAGCACGATATGCAACACCACCGAGCGCTCAATCGATGACGTCCGAGTCTTAAGGTCGATCAAAAATGGGGTGTCTACAGATGCTTATATAGAAAACTTTGCTTGTTGCCCAAGATGGTTTCCTGAAGCTTTGGTGCTGCTAGGCTCCTTTTAACATTGCTCCAAGTAGGGGACCATTGGGTATTTAACAATGTATGCATATACTCATTGTAACCATGCTTGTAACATATTACATTCCCTTGATCAATCGTTTCCGTGATTCTAGGGGGAGGGGACCAATTAAGGTGGCATCCTCCATGTGCATGCATTCATAACTTCCACGTTTCTCTGAGAGGTTTCCTCAACTCGGTACCGTTGTGCCTTGGCTCGGTCTTTCACAAGGCCGTTTGTAGAGATGGGTTGGCATATTCGGATATCTTTGTATGGGCTCAGCCCACTTTAGTTCTGACAATGGGTTCAACCCATCAATTCGGCCTATATATTAAGTTTTGCAACTCAGCCTAGCCCAGCATTACGGCTGGACTGGCCTTTCCACTGTGAGTTGGACCCAAGTGCTTGAGGACTTAGATAGACTTTTGATCATGGAGTTGGCCTTACTTGGCTTGGCCATATGTTCATCTGACCCACTTGGATTTGGGCTTTAGTGGATTGGGCCGACCCAAGGCTTGGATCCAACCCATTTCATATTTAGTCCCTTCAATGTTTTTCTTTACCTAGCATCACCAGTGATCCTTGGTACTGCAAATATTGCTAGAACATGTTTCAGAAAAAAATAAATAAATAAATAAATAAATTTGAAAAGCACGAAAAAAAAAAAAAAACATTGTAGTAGCTGGAAGTATTGCAAAAGCAGATTCTATAGAAGAGATAACCAAGCGGTGCATCTGCATTGTTGAAACTGCTGAGGCTGATGTTGGCGGATGTGCATTATGCAGGTTATCTATCTTAAGAAGATTAAGTCGTCTCGTAATAGTTTACACCTCTCTCTCTCTCTCTCTCTCTCTCTCTCATCTCTCTCTCTATGTCAAAAGAATAAATTGAATATGAATAACCATTTCCAATGGATTGTCCAATTCCACTAAAGAGAAACATAATTTTCAATTTGGTCATAGAAATTCTTGACTTCCATGGACCATATGTATGCAAAAGCTCTGTTGCATGTAGCATGGTGCTGCTGCTGTACTAGGTCCCATCTCACTTCTATTTATATCAAAATTAAGGGCTCCACTAGTGTGATATGCAATAATAAGATGCAATATCAATCTGCATGCTGCAGAATATTGTCATTCTTTATCATGGAGTCTTTTTGCTGAAGTCTGCAATCAACTTTTGTCTTCTTGCTTTCTTCTTTTTCTCATATTTCAAATCAACATTTGTGAGCTTATTTATTTATTTTTCTGAAATTGATAATACTTGCAGGGCCCATGATTTCATAAAATCAGGATTTGGTCCTAGGACAATTATCTTTTGTGATCAGGTATTTCGTTGTTGTCATTGTCTTTGCCTTGTCATATTTGAATTTCAATGTTCTTTTTTATTCTTAATTGATTGTGATCGTAACAAACTATGTGTTTTCTTTTCCTCTTTTTTTTTTTTTTTGGCATGCTGCTTTTGTGCTTTTAGTGTACGAAGGAGTATCACGTAGATTGTTTGAAGCAGTATGAAATAATTGATCTAAAGGTTTGTAGTTTATGTTAGGATCAAACACACCCAGAAAAATTATCTCACACACAACACAATGTTTACGTGGTTCGGCCCAATACCTACATCCACGGACAGAAATGAGAATTTTTCACTAAAATGGAGCAAAATACAAAACAGAGGAGGAGATAAAAATTCTCACTCAACTCACAGCTTTCTCTCAAATTTCTGATGCAAATCACCATCTCCCTCCCGTCTCTATTTATACACAAAGAGAGTGAGGGAGATGAGACAAACTCACCACCATTTTCTATCTTCTTTAATGGTGAGAGTCAACAATGGCTACAACGGGAAGAGAAGGGAGAAGTGCCCAGCTTAGACCTTCACTTCACCTGTGGTGGAAGTCCTTGCACGCCATTCTTCCTTGACTCTCTCCTTTACTTGCATGGAGTTGGAACAATAATTGGCCTGTAGCATGAGGATCACCCCTTTCACATGGGGTGACCTCCAACAATCACCCCTTCAGCCCATGTGAGGTGAACCGCAACAAAACCTGCTGCCAAGGTATCCGGCACCCCCTGATTGGATGCCCTACACCCCCTGCTTGGGATACCTTGCATTGCCATGCAACTTCTTGCCTGATGAACACGGGAGCAACTAGAAAACTTCAGAGTTTGACACATCAACATCCTCAATTTTCCTTGCTCGGAGCTTATTTCTGAATAACTAGCCTTTGCTTTCTGCACTTCAGACCAACTTCCCAGCGATCTCATACGCCTATTGTTTGTACTGCAATCCCTGATGTTCGGTTCTGTCTCACTTGTACGTCCGTATTGATGTTTGACAGTTAGCCCTTCTGCCAAGACAACTTCCACCGGTCTGTACAAGCTACCACTATGCAACTCCGTGCATAGTGCTCGCACCCTCTTATTGGGGTGCCGTGCAAAGCTCACTTTGCTACTCGAGATTGCATCCTTTCCTTCCATGCATCTTTTGAGAGGTTGCAAAATGTCTCTAACACGGGAGCAAAAGAAGCTCTCTTTTTCACTGGTACAGTCTCTATCGACTTGCTTTCTTTGCTCTGAACTTTGTTTAAGATTGGCTTTACTGGCTCAGATCTTTGCATCTTCGAATTGCCTCATTGTATTCCCGTGCACCTTTTTCGTCATTCCTGATGAAAGCCTTGCTTAGTCATACGCTTTGGTTGCATATGTTCTCTCTTTGTACCCTTCGACTGGTGTTTGACAACACTCATCTTTGTCAAAACTTCTCCTTTCAGTCTGTACAGTTTGTTGCACAACTTGCCTTGCAACATTTCTCTATCGCCTCTATGTACATGAAGAACCCCGCCACTAGATGAGAAATAATTTCCTTTTAGATCTAGCATACTCAGGGAGATTAGATTCCTCTGTACTCCAGGCACATGTCGGACCTCAAATAAAACCACTTTTCTTCCATCCTTAGTAAGGAACCGCACTGTCCTTATGCCGACAACTCTGTTCACTGTGTTGTTGGCCATCCAGATAATGCTACCGCTGACTCTTCGGTAAGTGGAGAAAAACTTCCTATCCGCACATATGTAGAACGTACACCCTGAATCCAAAATCCAGTCGGGTGTCTCTAACTCTGATGAGACTGTAAGCATCACATCTTCATCATCAGAGGAATTCACTGTAACTGTTGTAGTTGAGGGACCCTCGTGTCCTTTGGCCTTCTCTTTGGCTTGTCTGTCTACCTTTTTCTCTGGGCAATCTCTTATTACGTGATCCTCTTGATCACAGTAAAAACACCTCCTCGTGTTGCCCTGTCTGGATTGTGAACGCCCTCTACTTTTACTTCTTCCTTTACCTCTGCCCCTTTCTCTATCTCTGCCTCTATTTTCTGTGACAAGGGCCTGGGACTGCTCTCCTCCCATCTCTTTCTTCATTGCCTCCTCGTTGAATAAGGCGTCTGTGACCATCTCCATAGTTAGCTTCCCTTCGGGTGCAGAATTACTGAGAGAAACCACCAACGTCTCCCAGCTGTCTGGTAAGGAACTGAGTAATAATAATGCTTGCATCTCATCCTCCAACTCCATTTTGACTGATGCAAGCTGGTTCACAAGGCTGTTGAATTCACTGGTGTGTTCAGCAACAGACACACCATTCTTCAGTTTCAGGTTTATAAGCCTTCTCATTATCAAGACTTTGTTCCGTGCGGTCTTAGACTGGTACATGCCCTCCAATTTCATCCATAGGGTATAGGCGTCCGTCTCTTGGGCGACATTGTGGAACACACTATGGTCAATCCACTATCTGATTTGACCGATAGTCTTCCGATTAGTTTTTATCCAGTCCTCATTCTTGTCTCCAGCTGGTTTAACCCCCTTTTAGCGCTATAGGGTCAAACAAGTCTTTACAATACAGGATGCCCTCCATCCGCAGCTTCCATATCGCATAATTGGAAGCGTTCAACCGAATCATCGGCCCTGAAACTAATATGGATTCCTCCATCGACTTTGCCATTGAGTCCGGACTGATCAAATTAGCCGGAAAAGCACTTCGGATTGCCAAAATAAAAATGTAAATTTTTTAAAGCTGATTTGCAAAATCTGACTGTACGGATGTGTCCAAAATATTCAAATAGTTGGAAAGCACTATTGGATCACCCAAACTGGACCTCAAATGGCTCAGATTAAGCCAAAACAAGTTGAACGGTTCAGATCGGTGACTTCTAGAGCGCCTGAGAAGCACCAGATTAGTTCTCCGGTTCGGCTGGCGTTAGGCTGACGTCAGCGACTTGGTCAGCGGCGTGACTGGTCAACGGCTCCGGCTTGGCAGCTCGGCGTCGGCTGGTAGCTCGGCTTGGATGACGTCAGCGGATGATGTCGTCTGGTGCGCGTGCGTGTGGCGCGTGTCTGCACATGAAATCACGCGTCTTCTTCCTTTGGAAGCGCGTGCTGCGTGTGTGAGGGTGGTTGCGCGTGGGAACAGCGTCACAGAGCGCGTATGGCGCGTGAGGGGCCGTCAGATCTCCGTTTTCGACGCATTTTTCACCGCTGTGCTCGTCTCTTCGAGGGCTTCAACCTCGTCTGATCAAAAGTGGATTTCTACCACTTTGATTTCTGGGCATTTTTTGAGAACACACTCTGTTTTGCCGAAAACATACAAAACCCGCTCTGATACCACTTTGTTAGGATCAAACACACCTAGAAAAATTATCTCACACACAACACAATATTTACGTGATTCGGCCCAATGCCTACATCCACAGACAGAAATGAGAATTTTTCACTAAAATAGAGCAAAATACAAAACAGAGAAGGAGATAAAAATTCTCACTCAACTCACAACTCTCTCTCAAATTTCTGATGCAAATGACCCTCTCCTTCCCGTCTCTATTTATACACAAAGAGAGTGAGGGAGAGGAGACAAACTTACCACCATTTTCTACCTTCTTTAATGGTGAGAGTCAACAATGGCTACAACGGGAAGAGAAGGGAGAAGTGCCCAGCTTAGACCTTCACTTCACTTGTGGTGGAAGTCCTTGCACGCCATCATTTCTTGACTCTCTTCTTTGTTTGCATGGAGTTGGATCAATAATTGGCCTGCAGCATGAGGATCACCCATTTCACATGGGGTGACCTCCAACAATTGGTATCAGAGCAATAATGGGCATTTTTTGAGAACACACTTATTTTGCCGAAAACATGTAAAACCCGCTCTGATACCACTTTGTTAGGATCAAACACACCTAGAAAAATTATCTCACACACAACACAATATTTATGTGGTTCGGCCCAATGCCTACATCCACGTATAGAAATGAGAATTTTTCACTAAAATGGAGCAAAATACAAAACAGAGGAGGAGATAAAAATTCTCACTCAACTCACAGCTCTCTCACAAATTTCTGATGCAAATCACCCTTTCCCTCCCGTCTCTATTTATACACAAAGAGAGTGAGGGAGAGGAGACAAACTCATCACCATTTTCTACCTTCTTTAATGGTGAGAATTAACAATGGCTACAACGGGAAGAGAAGGGAGAAGTGCCCAGCTTAGACCTTCACTTCACTCGTGGTGGAAGTCCTTGCACGCCATCCTTCCTTGACTCTCTCCTTTGCTTGCATGGAGTTGGAACAATAATTGGCCTGCAGCATGAGGATCACCCCTTTCACATAGGGTGACCTCCAACAGTTTATATAATTGCGTTTCTTTTCTTCATTTCAATATTTGTTTCTCTCTCTCTCTCTCTCTCTATATATATATATATATGTATGTATATATTTGTCTGAATATATTCAGTTCACATGGAGTTATGTTTGAATAGAAAGTTGTTGCCGCGCGTGCAACAAGAATTGCCCATTGGGAATTGGTTTTGTTGCATGGATTGCAGTAGGATTCATTCTGCTTTGCAAAACCTGTTGGAATAATCTTCTGTGTAAATAAAATAAATTGAAACAATTCAAACAAAATAAAATAAAACTTACAGTATTTATTTTGTAGAACCGAATTAAAAATGCAAAGACCAAGTCGAGTGTGTGACACTCTGTCCTTAAGACAGATTCGCCCCGCTACGGTGCTTACGGTTGAGTGGTGTCTATCTCCCAAGATATAATGATCTTAACCAATTTGTAGTAGCACTCCAAAACAAATTGTTCGGCGAACCAAACCTGTGTTCTAACTCTCTGAATATTTATTCCTAAAATTATATATGAAGAATAATGCACTAAAAGAAATCTGAACAGCAAAAAGACAAAGATTTCAGACTGAATTTTCGGATGGAAAATTTTTCTCCATTTGACTGCTGGAATTGATGGGTATAAATAGGCAAAATTACACAGCCCGAACAGGTTCCAAAATAGAATGAAAAGGTGCACAAAAATTTGAACAGTTGCACCACTATTCAAACATTGATTTGACCGTTGCAAATTTCAAACAATTTGAATAAAGTTCCGTTAGAGGAATAGTCAAAGCAACTATTGGAACATATTATTTAAACTATTTTGAATACATCTATATATTAAACTATTTGAATAGTTTAATAAATAAAGAAAGAGGTATAAATTTTAGGAAACACTTAGGAACCTAAAATTTAAATTTAGAATTAAATTAAATTCCCACAATAATTTTTTTAGTGAAAAAATTCAAATGAATTTTATCTAAAAATTAATGTTAGACCCGAAAACGACGTCAACTTTCCATTCACTCATAAATGGTTTTGACGTTCCGTCTTCACTATGTGTCTTGCCACGCGGCAAGGAACACTACACCTCTTCGGACCCACCCCACAAGACGTTTGGGGCCCACACAAATTGGGCTAAAAAATATGCCTATATTAAACCATTTTTCCAACAATCCCCCACATGAATAGAATTTGACGGAGAGAAAATGCAACAAGATGATCTAATTTCAGAGAGTACAGAAAGTGAAAATATTCTGCAAAGGATAGGTAGCTTTTGGCTTTGAACCTTCCCTTGTGAGACACTATCGGATTTACTAGCTAAACAGTGAACATGATGTCTTAAACTGTTCAGCCGTTTGTGTAAACCAAGACAATAGAACTCACACAGTATATCCCCAGACACAGTTTAGTTCTCACTATTGTGTTCATTTTGGCCCTGAACAACTTGGTCTTTCATGAGTGCTCTAGAGAATTGTAGCCCTTCACAAATCTCATAGAACTGGCCCAGTTCACACTCATATAGGTGATTCTTACGAAGAGTATCCTGCCATACTCCACTAGATGTACCTAGATATAAGAATCATTAAAATTTTACTTAACCTCAAACACTGCAGACATCACTATTTCATCAAAAAATGGGTAGGAGTTAGACTCCCCAGTGATTCTTCTGAGTCATTCACAACTCGGTTGTCCCTTTGAACTAGATCTTGGATCTCCAGTCAACTAGGTTGGGTTGCCGTTGTGGTAACTCTTATTTAATAGGCTTTAGTCCCATTCCCCTCGATGAATTCTCAACTAACTCTCTTGCTAACCCTTTGGTTAGTGGATCCGCTATGTTGTCTTTAGACTTAACATATTCTATGGAAATAATTCCATTAGAGAGTAGTTGTCTTACGGTGTTATGTCGACGACGAATGTGTCGTGACTTACCGTTATACATATGACTCTGTGCTCTACCTATAGCTGATTGACTATCACAATGTATGTATATAGCAAGCACCGGTCTTGGCCAAATTGGAATATCTTCAAGGAAGTGGCGAAGTCATTCTGCCTCTTCCCCAGCCTTGTCTAAAGCTATGAATTCAGATTCCATAGTAGACCTAGCAATACAAGTCTGTTTGGAAAATTTCCAAGATACAACCGCCCCACCAAGAGTAAAGACATACCCACTGGTGGACTTCGAGTCTCTAGTATCCGATATCCAATTTGCATCACAGTATCCTTCAAGTACTGCTGGATATCTAGTATAATTCAGCCCAACGTTACGAGTGAATCGGAGATATCTTAGAACCCTTATAATTGCTTTCCAGTGTTCTACTTCCGGATTACTCTTATATCTACTTAATTTACTTACTGCATAAGCTATATCTGAGCGAGTGCAGTTCATCAAGTATATTAAGCTTCCAATAATTTGGGCATACTCTAATTGAGAAATACTTTCCTTACATTCTTAGAAAGATGCAAATTAACATCTACAGGTGTTCTAGCAAGATGATCATCATCTTTGCTGAATTTGTCAAGTATTTTCTCAATGTAATGAGATTGTGACACAGCATATCCTTCTGATGTTTTGGTAATTTTTATACCAAGAATTACATCAGCAATGCCCATGTCCTTCATGTCAAAATGTTTATTCAACATTTTCTTGGTAGTTTTAATCATGTCATTATTATTACCAATGATGAGCGTATCATCTACATAAAGACATACAATGACATAACCTTTGTCTGTGTTTTTAATATAAACACATTTGTCACATTCATTAATTTTAAAACCATTTGACATCATTGCCTTGTCAAATTTCTCATGCCACTGCTTTGGCGCTTGTTTTAAACCATATAATGATTTAACCAATTTACACACTTTCTTTTCTTTCCCTGGAACAGAAAACCCTTCTGGTTGTTTCATGTAAATTTCTTTCTCTAACTCACCATTTAAGAAAGCGGTTTTAACATCTATTTGATGAATTTCTAGATTGTATAGAGATGCAATGGCAATTAGCATTCTAATGAATGTTATTCTAGTAACCAGTGAGTATGTGTCACAGTAATCAAGACCTTCTTTTTGTCTAAAACCTTTGACCACAAGTCTTGCCTTGTATTTGTCAATTGATCCATTTGCTTTCATTTTCCTTTTGAAAATCCACTTGTACCCAAGAGGTTTACAACCTGGTGGCAAGTCCACTAATTCCCAAGTGTGATTTTGCAAGATGGATTCAACTTCACTGTTGACAGCTTCTTTCCATAAAGGAGCTTCAGGACTGGACATAGCATCTTTAAAAGTTAAAGGCTCATTTTCTAACAAATATGTTAGAAAATCTGACCAAAAGATTTTGAGGTTCTAGCACGTTTACTACGCCTAAGTTCTCTTCCTCATTTTGATCTAACTTTGTTCTTGATCATGTTCTTGATCCTGACTAGTAATAGCATCAAAAGATCTTTTATTAGTACTAGTCTCTTGTCCAGTCTTCTTTGGAAATACATGTTCAAAGAATGATGCATTCCGAGACTCAATAATAGTATTTACATGCATTTCGGTATGTTTTGATTTATGAATCAAAAACCGATATGTACTACTATTCTTAGCATAACCAATGAAAATGCAATCAATGGTCTTAGGACCTATCTTAGTCTTTTTAGGACTAGGAATAGCCACTTTAGCCAAACACCCCCACACTTTTAAGTATTTGTAGGATGGTACTCTTCCATGCCACAATTCATAAGGTGTTTGATTCAGTTTCTTTCGGGGTACTTTATTTAAAATATAATTAGCAGAAAGTATTGCTTCCCCCCACAAGTTCTGAGGTAATCCAGAACTTATTAACATGGCATTCATCATTTCTTTTAAAGTCCTATTTTTCCTTTCAGCAATTCCATTTTGCTGAGGTGAGTAAGGTGCGGTGGTTTGATGAATTATTCTATGTTCTTTACAAAACTCACCAAAAGGTGATTCATATTCACCACCTCTATCACTTCTAAGTTTCTTGATTTTCTTACCAAGTTGATTTTCAACTTCATTCTTATATTGAATGAAAGTTTCCAAAGCTTCATCCTTGGTTCGAATTAAATAAACATAACTATATCTAGTATAGTCATCTATAAAAGTGATAAAATATTTTTTCCCACCCCTAGTTTGAATTGATTTAAAATCACAAATGTCACTATGAATTAATTCAAGTGATTCCGTACTTCTTTCAATTGAATGAAAAGGAGTTTTAGATAATTTTGCCTCAACACAAATTTCACATTTATGATTTGAATCAATGTCAAATTTAGGTAAACATTCCATATTAATTAATTACGCAAATATCCATAATTAACATGTCCTAGTCTACCATGCCATAAATTTGAAGACTCAAGCAAGTAAGAAGAAGATGTAGTATTATTAATAACTGAGGGTACAACGGTCATTACATTTAACTTGAAAAGGCCATCAGACATGTAACCTTTTTCTACATACATCCATTTTAGTAAGTACAAATTTATCACTCTCAAATACTAGCCTAAACCCATTCTTACTCAACAAAGATCCGAAACAAGATTCTTGCGAATGTCCGGTACATGCAGCACATTGATGAGAGTGAGTTCCTTTCCAGATGTCATTTTGAGTACAATCTTTCCTTGTCCTTCAACTTTGGAAGTTGAGGAGTTGCCCATAAAGAGTTGTTCACCATTGTCCACTGTAGAATAAGATGTGAACATCTTTTTGTCGGCACAAATGTGGCGAGTAGCACCAGTGTCCACCCACCATTCTTTAGGATTTCCGACAAGATTTGCCTCGGAAACAACTGCAGAAAGATTGATGTCATCTACACCATTGGAAATCTTGTCCACTTCGGTCATATGGGCTTGAGCAGGCTTCTTGTTTGTTCTTCTTTTGCTTTTGCCTTTGCTACGACAATCTTTGGCCCGATGTCCCTCTTTGTCACAGATGTAACATTTGTTCTTCTTTTGCTTTTGCCTGAGGCTCCGTTTGGGAAGAAAAAGCCAGGCTTTTTTTGGCTAAAATAGCCACAAAAAACAAAATAGACTATTTTAGCCACAAAAAACAAAACATCAAATCCAACCCATAATCATTACAATCCTCTCTCACAAAAAAAGCTAAAAAAGTCAAAAAGCCAAAAAATCCTTCCCAAACCAGGCTAAAATAGCCCAGGCTAAAATAGCCAAAAAACCAAAAAGCCAAAAAGCCAACCCACTTCCCAAACGGAGGCTCATTAAACTTGTACTTTTTATTATCCCTCCCTTTAGAGCCTTGTGATGAACTTTCTCCAGAAGACTTTCGTTTCTTGGTTTTTGAAGCATGTTTCACCACATTTGCCTTAGACTCCATAGGATGCTTACCAGCCCGCTTTTCAGAATTGCGGTTGTCCTCCTCAATTCTTAAACGCACAATTAATTCGTCCATAGAAATTTCTTTGTGCTTGTATTTGAGGTAATTCTTGAATTCCTTCCAGCCTTTTGGTAATTTTTCAATTAAGGCTGCAACTTGGAAGGATTCACTGAGAGACATGCCATCTGCGTGAATGTCATGCAGAATGAGTTGGAAATCTTGAGCTTGGCTGATCACAATTTTTGAATCAACCATTACAAAATCCAAGAATCTGTCAACCACAAATTTCTTTGAGCCGGTATCTTCTGTTTTGTACTTTTTCTCCAACGATTTTCAAAGTTCCTTTGCTGTCTTGATTGGACTATAGACGGTGTATAATGTGTTGTCAAGTCCGTTCAAGATGTAGTTCCGGCAAAGGAAATCGGCATGTTTCCAAGCATCAACCGCAACAACCACTTGCCGGTCGGTTTCATCCTCTTTCAGGATAGGAGCATCTTCACGGAGGAAACGAGCCAGGTTCAGAGTTGTAAGATAGAACAACATTTTCTGCTGCCATCTTTTAAAGTCAGTTCCTGAGAACTTCTCTGGCTTCTCTCCATGATTTATTGGTACTGTCATCACAGGAGAGGGGGTTGGTGCAATTGCAGCCACCACAGTAGTACTTGTTTGGGTATTAGTTTTAGTAGTCATCAATTCTAATATATAAAACAAAATTATAATTAGAATTTACACTACACAGAAAATTAAACCAAATTCATAGAATTAAATTCTGTAAAAATAAAAGAAACAAGAATGTAACTTTTATTTTCCAATTAATTTGGAAATAAAATAAAATTTTATTCAACCAAATTAATTCCACACAGGAAATCAAATTCTGTAAAATAAAAGAAATAATAATATAACTTTTATTTTTCAATTAATTTGGAAATAAAATAAAATTTTATTGAACCAAATTAATTCCACACAAGAAATTAAATTCTGTAAAATAAAAGAAATAAGAATATAACTTTTATTTTTCAATTAATTTGGAAATAAAATAAAATTTTATTTAGCCAAATTAATGCCACACAGAAAATTAAATTCTGTAAAATAAAAGAAATAAGAAAATAACTTTTATTTTTCAATTAATTTGGAAATAAAATAAAATTTTATCTAACCAAATTAATTCCACACAGAAAATTAATTTCTGTAACACTTCAATAATTAAAATACTAAAATAGAATTTTAAGTAATGAAAACTCAGAAAATAATTTCTAAAACCCAAAATTAATTTCTGAACAAATTTCACAAAAATATATTCTGAATTGTTAATGACACCAGTATCGTACTACTAGTTGTCAAAGAAAATAGACAGTCTATTACTACTATCTGTCAAATAGCATATAATCACTATTTGTTTTTCCAACCAGAATATTATTTTGAAAATCCACATAAAATAATTTTCTAAAAAGAAGAAAGAAAAAAGGAAACAAACGAAAAAATTCTGTAAAAACAGAATAAATTCGGTTCTGTCTTAATATTGTTGGAACAATCTTTTGTGTAAATAAAATAAATTGAAACAATTCAAACAAAATAAAATAAAACTTACAGTATTTATTTTGTAGAACCGAATTAAAAATGCAAAGACCAAGTCGAGTGTGTGACACTCTGTCCTTAAGACAGATTCGCCCCACTACGGTGCTTACGGTTGAGTGGCGTCTATCTTCCAAGATACAATGATCTTAACCAATTTGTAGTAGCACTCCAAAACAAATTGTTCGGTGAACCAAACCTATGTTCTAACTCTCTGAATATTTATTCCTAAAATTATATATGAAAATAATGCACTAAAAGAAATTTGAACAGCAAAAAGACAAAGATTTCAGACTGAATTTTCGGATGGAAAATTTTTCTCCATTTGACTGCTGGAATTGATGGGTATAAATAGGCAAAATTACACAACACGAACAGGTTCCAAAATAGAATGAAAAGATGCACAAAAATTTGAACAGTTGCACCATTATTCAAACATTGATTTGACCGTTGCAAATTTCAAACAATTTGAATAAAGTTCCGTTAGAGGAATAGTCAAAGCAACTGTTGGAACATATTATTTAAACTATTTTGAATACATATATATATTAAACTATTTGAATAGTTTAATAAATAAAGAAAGAGGTATAAATTTTAGGAAACCACTTAGGAACCTAAAATTTAAATTTAGAATTAAATTAAATTCCCACAATAATTTTTTTAGTGAAAAAATTCAAATGAATTTTATCTAAAAATTAATGTTAGACCCGAAAACGACGTCAACTTCCCATTCATTTATAAATGATTTTGACGTTCCGTCTTCACTCTATGTGTCTTGCCACGCGGCAAGGAACACTACACCTCTTCGGACCCACCCCACAAGACGTTTGGGGCCCACACAAATTAGGATAAAAAATATGCCTATATTAAACTATTTTTCCAACAAAACCTGTTAGTTAGTGGAGAAGAAAAGTTGCCAGAATCTTTGCTAGATGTTGTTAAGAAGAAGATTGAGGAGAGAGGTATCGGGTGTACTACTGATCTTGATATAAGATGGAGGCTTCTTAGTGGGAAGATGGTTTCTAAAGAAACTAGACCGTTACTTTCAAAGGCTGTTTCGATCTTTCATGTGAGTAATCGTTGATTGCTATTTTTCATTGGTCATTTGCTCTTTCAAGATTCATTTGATTCTTCAAATATGTTCAAATAATGTTCAGATCAATATGTTTTAGTGTCAAAGTTTCCTAAATTAATGTTTTAAGTTCTATGATGTGTGAAAGGCACCGCAGGTCAATAAATTCTGAGAATATTTTCAAAATTAATGTCAGAAACGTTCTTGTGTCACACCAATAAATAAAGAAAAGGTCACAAAAGAAGTAAGCAGTTGAGCAACCTATTGAATGAACCATCCTAACCAGTATTGTCTATATAAAAATAAATATAATTTTAAGACAATTCATTATCCTAATTCTTCAGTTAAAAGTATTTATTTCAACAAAAGGACGACACATTGTTGGATTCTTGTTGTTCTGTTTGATTCTTAATTTTCGTTTCATTTGCTGATTGATTGTATGTTTTCTGCAAAGACTGCACTTTCTTGACCTTGCTATTCTCTTTTCTAGCTTTAGGCCACTTAGAACCTATCTCATCTCGAGTAATGCTTGTTGCATGCATTGACAAAGTCTAGATTGTTTTTTTCCCTGAAACCAGCATTTCTATATATTTACTTCTTTCGATTATCAAATGCTAAAAAAATCGAGTATGATTCTAGGTAAGGTTGTGCACTCACTAGACACGAATACTGGCCACACCTCTATGCAGCTTTACCCTCGCATATCGAGCTTCTGTGGCATATTTTTGTGACGGTTGAGGTTCAGCATTAAGTTTACGATTATTCTGAAGGGAGAAAGAATGAATCTACTTTATAATTTAATTAATTTGATATTGCTCACTTGAGGCTTCTGAATGTGGCCCATTGATGTGTAAACTCCATTTTCTTGAAGAAGCAACTGTTGTTTGGCATGCCATGTATCTTAATTTGAATTATATATGTCTTCCCCTTTCTGAATCAATACCAATCCAAATTTAGTGGCACTAACTTTTGAATTGATTTATGTTCTTTTAGGTTGTTTTGTTCCCTTGTTATTTTCATTCCGATTTTTATATGTTTATGGTTTTAGGGAAGCCAGTTTTTCTTAGTTATTTTCTGGTGTCCTCTTTACTTATCAAAAAATTAAAAATGAAATAAAATAACTGCAACCCTTTGCAGTAAGTGGCATTCTTTTAGTATCCTTTGTCAAATTTTAAGTGTTCATTAAAAAATGATAAAAAATAAAATAAAATAAAACATAAGACTAATTTCTAAAGTTAAATTAATTACATTGTTTTTCTTTAAATCTTAGATGTTTGAGTTTTTATTTTGTTTAAATTTGTAATGTGTTTCATTTGTGTCTAAACGATGGACACGTTTGATCGTTTATTCGACACGTGTTAGGAAGTGTGCAATGAGTGTTGGTATCCGACATACGCACTACCTTTTTAGAAATATATATCCTTCTTTCTTTCCTAGGTAGTCAATTTATGGATTTCAACCATTGAGATTTTCACTTATGCACTGAGTTCTTCTTGGGGCCATTTAGTAGTTTTGAAGTTTTTCTAAACCTTCCATGATATGACTTGATGGTTCATTGTGTCTACCCCAGAAGAAATATTTTCACTGAAATAATAATTATTTTTTAATTTTTTTAAATCTTTTTGTTTTTAGGAACGGGTTGACCCAATAGAAGTTTCAAGCACTGCCAGCATTGATCTTATTCCTAAAATGGTTTACGGGTAAGCATTAGCATTCTCTTTCCAATCATTTATGTTTATCAGCAAGTTTGTTGCTTACTATCTTTGTGGGTATTGCTATGTATTACCTGGAATTTTTATGTGCTAATTACTTTCAAATGTTTCTGCAGGAGAAACGTGAGAGATCAAGAATTTGGGGGGATATATTGTGCAATATTATTGGTCAAGTAAGATTATTTCTAAAGGATTTATGTAGCTTTTGCACCCTGTATTGGTTACTTCTTATCATCATTTCTAATTATGCAGCTCAACCGTTGTGTCTGCTGGGATTATTCGGATTTTCGGAGAGGAAGTAGCGGAACTTCCTTGGGTTGCAACAAGTATTGATTTTCAAGGACAGGTTAGTTTAATGAGACAGAGGTGGACAATATGAATTTATGCTTCGATTTTGTTCAAATATTCTGGAATTTACTTTTTAGATTTTCTATTTTATAATGATGATGTATTTTATCCTCAATTAGGTTTGGTGGAAGGGTTACATATCTTTTGATTGTGAGAAATTATTACGGTTTCTGCAGGGCTATTTCCAGGTGCTATTCTCTCGTATCGAAAACCTACTTGGATATCTTAAGGTGAGAACCCTTGTGCCGCCTACTGCTGATGAAGCCGAATCTTTATGGACAAACAGATTTGGTTTCAGTAAGATTCCTGAAGATGAGGTGCGTGCATTTCAGATTTTTACTTTTCTTGTCTTTTTTCCTTTTTCCTTTTTTTTTTTCCCTCCAAATTTTAACTAATGTGGTATTTTGTCCTGCAGCTGATAAAATACCGGAAACAATCAGTTTGTTCAGTTTGAATTTTTTGGATTAAATTTTTTGAAAATTGAATTTTTTAGTTTTCATATTTTTTAGTTTTTAGTGAATATTTTTAAAATTTTAAACATTTTTTTTACTTTTTTAGATGCATATTAGTTAGATGTATCTAAAAAGTAAAAAATTTGTGAAAAAATATTTTTAAAAATTAAAAAATACATAAAAATAAAAAAAATGTACTGAATTCTCTTTTTTTTTTTTGGTATTTTTGGTATTTAGTGAATTTTTAAAAGGTTTTTTTCACAAATTTTTTACTTTTTAAGTATATTTACATTAGTTATGTCTAAAAGGTAAAAACAATTGCTTAAAATATTAAAAAAATTCAGTAAAAATAAAAAAATACGAAAAACAAGAAAATAGAATTTTCTAAAAAGTATTTTTTAAAAAACCTAATCAAGCAAGCTGAATTTTATCAGATGATAGTATTTGAAGGAACATCTATACTTCAGAAGCCGGTTTGTGTTATTAAGTCTTGAAAGTTGAAAATATTAGTTAGTTTTTGACTGGGTTGTTGCTTGTTTGGGATACACAGAATTAGGTACTACCATTCTCTTTGACAATAAACTCTTTTAAAGTGCTTTTGAATGTTTTAATTGTTAATACTATGCATCAACGTCAAATATCAACATTGCCTTGTCTTTGTGGTATGGATTGTAAGTGTGGTTTTTTTTTATTTTAAGAATGATCATTTTTTCCTACAACAATTTGTTTAAAATTTTATGGGATAATATTGTATTAGTTTAATGGATCTCACTGATCATGCTTGTTACCCAGTGCAATGTTGTCGCATATGACGGTAAACAAATATGGTTTTCATCATATTACTGTTTCTTTTTTCTCCCTCAACATGTATGCTTTGCATTTCTGACTTTACATTTTTGAATTTGAATTTTCAGCTATAATAATTTTTTTCTAATTGCAAAGGATCTTTATAATGGACATTTCTTTTTGTTTTATTGTGTATAGTATATGAGTTTGTCATTTCCATTGTAGCATGCTTGCATTGTTTGGTAAGTGTTTTGGAATCGAGCACTATTTACAAAATGAGGATGCCCTGTTCTTTTTAGTTTTGTTGGATAGATTAATTAAGGGATTGTTTGGGGTGTTCTAAATAAGTGCACTTTTTGTCTTTTTTGACTAAAAAATGGAGGTTGAAAATATGGATGTTTGGGTTAACTTTTTGACTTTTTATGGAAAAATGTGTAATAAAAAATTGTAAAAATTGATTTGTAGGGAAAAATTCGACTTGGGAGTTGTGCAGCCGTAACTTTTGGTAAATAGTGTTAACTTTTTAATTTTTTGAATAACTTTTTAGCTTTTTGACTATATGCCAAACTTGGCCTAAATTGACCTCTTGGGTAATAAAGAAATGGTTTATTTGACATATATTCATATGACACATAAATTATATTTATGAAGAAATTATAACTCATCTTTGAATTTTAACATAAGAATACTGTGTTCTTCTAAATATAAATTTTATAATTGTTTGGTCTATACGCATTGTCGGTGTTAGCCAAACAGATAAATAAATTTTAAAATATCTACTTAATTCTTGATTTTCTCTTTGGTTAATTGCATTCTAACATTTATATTTTATATTTAAATAAAATAAACACGCCATTTAACATTAATATATGTTTAAATATAAAATTATTTCAACTTCTTTATCAAGATTTTTAAAACATCATTATTGCAGAAAAGATTAAAACTTAATTTCCTTAAAACCAAACATAAGCTTTGTTTTTTCTTGTTTGAATTTCTAAAAAGTCTCTTAACTAATTGTCAATACATGAAAGAAAACTGCTAGTCATAAAAAATTAAAAAATGAATAAATATTCTTATTGCTAATGTGTGCTTTACTTTTAAAAAAATTATAAAATTTGTGTATAATAATAAAAATTCATGTACTTTTTTTACACTTCCAGTTTTTCCATAAGTAAAATTTCACTTCCCAAGTTGCCGCCTCCATTGTATTGTAAAAATATACTCAATTCGTTTCAAAATATTATTAGTTTCTTGTTTTATTTTTTATTATCCTAAATTATCAGTTCATTTTCAAAAATCAAAGAATAAAATAATATAAATTTACTATTTTGCCTTTCTTTCAAATTAATTAATAACACAAAAAATATAATTATGACAATTGATATTTCATAAAAATGTATTATTAAAGAGTAATTTTGAAAAATTAATCAATTTTTTTGGTTCTAGTTTTTAGAAAATTCTACTTTTTTATTTTTCGTATTTTAATGTTTTCAATGAATTTTTAAAAATATTTTAAGCATTTTTTTTAATTTTTAGACACACCTAACATAAATACACTTAAAAATATAATATTTGTGAAAAAAATCTTTAAAAATATACTAAATACCAAAAAATACAAAAAAAAAAAAAAACGAAAATTCAGTACATTTTCGTATTTTTGTGCATTTATTAATTTCTTAAAATATATTTTCATAAATATTTTACTATTTTAGATACATCTAAAGTAAGGCGCATGTAAAAGAGTAAAAAAATTACTTAAAATTTTAAAAATATTCACTAAAAACAAAAAATACAAAAAACAAAAAACTCAGTTTTCAGAAAACTGAAACCAAACACACTAAATATTTTTAAAATGTAATAATTATATTATTAAAAAAAACTTAAATTCCTCAAAATTAACTATTATTTTGATAGAGATGGAGTAAAATAAAATAGAAGTAAGCAACAATTGTACCGTTACGAACCCATCAAACCGAAGCTGGAATAAATTTGGTTTCAAATTTGAAATTCAAACCAAAGGTACCGTTGCAAATGCTCCTACATTCTAATAATTCTACTATTTTTTCATATATAATAAATAAATGTTTTTGCTAACGAGTGCTTTAGGGGCGCAAGGAAAAAATAAAATAAAATAAAAATAAATAAATAAATCTAATACACTTTTCGTTAATTTTATAATATTTTCAACTTATTTTAAAACACTTTTTTGACTTTTTCATTATTTTTAAAACACTTTTTGCATCAATTTCAACATTAAACAATATACGGGGATACTTGTTAAAATTTGTCATAAATAAATAGGTAATGTTATGGGACAAGCTCTTAAATTGATTATTACAAACAACTAACGGTAGTCATAATTTTAAAAATAAAAAGAGTTTATAATTAAATATTACATGGAGTATAATTAAATAATTTTTGAATCATAATTAAAATAATATTATAATCAACATTACAATATATCAAAACTAATAGCATAATTAAAAATTAAGGATAAACTATCAATAAGTCTTAATAGATGGACTTAATTTCCGTCAAGTTCTATTGAAAATAAGTTATAATAAAATCGTCGTCAAAAATAATTTTTTATGACGATTTTGTACATATGTCATTAAAAATTGACATATAGAGTATAATTAAATGATTTTAAAAATAAAAAGAGTTTATAATTAAATATCACATGGAGTATAATTAAATAATTTTTGAATCATAATTAAAATAATATTATAATCAACATTACAATATATCAAAACTAATAGCATAATTAAAAATTAAGGGTAAACTATCAATAAGTCTTAATAGATGGACTTAATTTCCGTCAAGTTCTATTGAAAATAAGTTATAATAAAATCGTCGTCAAAAATAATTTTTTATGACGATTTTTTATATATGTCACTAAAAATTGACATATAGAGTATAATTAAATGATTTTAAAAATAAAAAGAGTTTATAATTAAATATCACATGGAGTATAATTAAATAATTTTTGAATCATAATTAAAATAATATTATAATCAACATTACAATATATCAAAACTAATAGCATAATTAAAAATTAAGGGTAAACTATCAATAAGTCTTAATAGATGGACTTAATTTCCGTCAAGTTCTATTGAAAATAAGTTATAATAAAATCGTCGTCAAAAATAATTTTTTATGACGATTTTTTATATATGTCACTAAAAATTGACATAGTGACTTTTTTGTCATGATTTTGATAAATTGGCGCTAAAACTTATCATTAGTGGCATTTTTTGTGATGAATTTTTCAAACTGTTGCTGAAAGTTGAAAATTAGTAATTTTTTTGTGACAATTTTTTTAAACTATCGCTAAAAACTAAAACTTATAATTATGATAAAATTTTTAAACTATCACTAAAAATTAACAATTAATAATATTTTTTTAATAATATTTGCTAAAAAATATCATTAATTATCATTAAACTTATCAAATAATAAATTCACTAATTAAAACCTATACATAAATCCCTCTAAAACTAAAGATGCATCCAGTACACACTTACAAAATTTTTCTTTTTATAAATAATTTCAAAATCATTTCGTTTCGTTTTCACACCGACCCGACCCGCCCGTCCGACCCCTTTATAAGCACCTATCTGTCTTCCTCTCTCTCTCTCAAAACACTCACAGCGTCGCGCTCTCTTTCCCTCTCTCTCTCTCTTCTCTCTCATTGTTTTAGGGTAAATGTTCATTTATCGACAATTCATAACTTTTTTTGAATCAAAATTACGGTTTGTAATTAGCTTTCTCTCTCTCTGTCCACAGTTTGAATCGCAACAAGGAAGATTTCTCTGTTCTCTCTCTCTCTTGAAGCTGTCCAAAGTGTGAAATTGGGAAGTAGAGCAGTGTAGAGGGATGGGTCAGATCCAGTACTCCGAGAAGTACTTCGACGACACCTACGAGTACAGGTATATTCGATTTCATCTTCATTTCTCCTTTTTCTATCGATTTTGAATTCATTTCTTTGGTTTCTCTCTGAACACGCATTCGCTTCTTTGGTTATTGATTTGTTGATTTTGCAGGCATGTGGTTCTACCTCCTGAAGTGGCCAAACTTCTTCCCAAGAATCGCCTTCTCTCTGAAGTAAGTAATTAGGGTTTAAAGAAAATGGAGTGGAATAGAAATTTGATTTTGGATGTGTTGTCATTAGGTATATGAGATAAATAAATCAAATTACTTGATTTTGGTTGCATTTAAATTTCACATTTTTCTTGAACCCTAACTCGTAGGTTTCATATTTTCTGTAATAATAATCCCTTGTTTTTGATCCTCTGATATTCTTAAAATGTGATCTTATGTCTGGTAGTTGGTTGTTCTTTTTTTTTTTTTAATCAAAGCTTGTTTTGAATATTGTATTCCATGCCCGATTTGGTATCAATTTTTAGTTTTGCCTTAATTTTTGCTGTCTTCTCTGTAACCAAACATATTTTTTAGTATTTGTTAATATTGAAAGAGTCTGGCTAATAAGTGCCCTATACATGAGAAAATGACAAAAAATAAAGAACACAAAACACTTTTCACTAATTCCGAAACACTTTTCATCATTTTTAGAGCACTATTTATGCAAATTTCAATATTAAACAATTTGATGGTATCATATATTTGATTTTGTGTATCAGAACGAGTGGCGTGCGATTGGTGTGCAGCAGAGCCGAGGGTGGGTCCACTACGCAATCCATCGACCAGAGCCACACATTATGCTCTTCAGGAGGCCTCTGAACTGTCAGCAGCAGCAGGAGAATCAGGCTCAGCCAAACTTGGCTGCCTAGTGAAATGTCACTCTCTGCCCCTTTCTAATCCTTCTTGAAATTACTATATCTTCATTTCTGATAGAAATGAATTCCATGATATGTTGTGTTACCTAGGATTTGAGGTTCGGATAACTTTGGAACTGCTTTTGGTATGTGATTCTCTTAACTCTGGAGAATTTCATTCAGAACCTTTTGTTGGTTGACTCTGATGTCACTAGTACTTTGGTCGTGTAATAGTGTTATGACTCGGGGAACCCCAGCATATTATCGTTGCATATCGTGTGTGGATTACATTGCTGGGGTATATTCCAATTCAGTTTGTTTCTTATATTGCGTGTGTTTTGTGATTATACTTTTGTTTTCATTTTCTCTTGTTCTTTTTGTTATATTCAGAAAACTATTGTGTGGTCTGAAAATTGTCTTTGCATTTGGCCAAAACAGCCATCATTTTCAGTTTTGGGTTGTTTTGAATTTTTGAGTGGTGTTAAACATGCTAAGATTTGGAGATGTTTGGATGTTTTATCGATTAATGTGTTCTTGTATTTTACTTATATGAATTTGTTTTATTGATGAAATGTGGCGGCGCAGGCACTGGGAAAAGTTTGTGAACAGAATATCAAACCCTATTTTGTTTGTTAACTAAATATTTGCAATTTGAGATATGAATTGAATTTCCATCTAATATTGTAGGAGATAAGATGATTTCTTAGTGAGAACTGGCATTTGGACTGTCATTTATCTCTTTAATCTTCAATCTGACTTGTATGCTTGGTCTACACTATAAACAAACCTTGGCAATTAAGGTGGAAATTTTGATGGAACAGCGATTGTACTTGCAATCATCATTACTTCAAGTTTATGGTCTTTTAAAAATGATTTACATATTTTAGTTGCAGTAGCATATTGCTTGTGTGTTTTGTATGTTAATATCAGCATGTTTAGTCGTTAGCAACCCAACTCGATAATGGTATTTGCTGACTGGGTTACGTTTTGCCTATGATTCCATTGTCCTTTCTATCTGAATGTGTATGTTGATGATTTGTCCTTGATTCTCATGCAGTGGTTACTGCTCTATAATTATGAATTCAATTTTCTTGGCAGTCCAATCCAGCTCATAAATTTGCATTTCTAATGATTGGAGTGAATTGTTGATTCTTATGGAGACATTTTTAAATTGGTCTTTTCTGCGTTGAAGTCACATTTAGGGATTGTGATTGCACACCATAGCTTTGTTTAGCGTCATATTGCAAATGTCATGCCAATCCGTTGCAGCACAAGTCACACCATGGGCCCTGACTGCCATGGCCCGTGCACATCTGTTGAAGTAGTATGGATCTTGATAACTACTTAATACTAACTATACTCGTCCCAAATTTGGAGCAAGGTACATTTTGGTATTTTTGTACTTGTGTCTTATTGTCTTAATATCTATGTGTTTGTAGGTTGGCTATTTGTGTGCATGTGTAGTGGAATTTCTGTGCTTGTGGACGTGACCTTAGTTTTAGAGTGAATCACACAAATTGTGTTCTTTTTGCATGCATGTGGTACAATTCTTGTGTTTGTTATTCTTTGTTTTCGAGCCTCACTGGTCTTGATTAATGAGGCTCCGTTTGGTGGAGTTTTCAAAATCTAGTTCCACACTCACTTTTGAGTGTGGTGTTTGTTTAGGGTTTTCAAATTATAATTCTACACTCATTTCTCAAAACTCAATTCAAAACATAATCATTACTTTTCAAAACTCATAACCAAACACATAATTCAAAACTCTTTTCAAACCTTCACTCAAATCAATATTTTAAAATATTTTAATTTTGTTAAGATTTTAAATATTTTAATATTTAAATATGTTATGATTTTTTTAATTTTTTAATTTTTTAATTTTTTGAATATTTTTAAATATTTTAATTTTTAAATATTACGATTTTAATTTTTAAAATTTTAAAATATTTTATAAAAATAAATTCAAACTCTATTTTATAAAAATATTTTTAAATATTTTAATTTTTTTGTTATGTATTTGGTTATGATTTGAGTGTAGAGTTGTGAAAGTAGTATGGAGTTTCGAGTTATGTGTTTGGTTATGAGTTTTAAAAATAATTTTTTAATTGAGTTTTGTTTTATGTATTTGGTTACGATTTGAGTATAGAGTTGTTTTTAAATTTAAAATATTAAAATTTTAAATTATTTTAATTTTTTGAATATTTAAATTATTTAAATTTTTACGATTTAAAATTTTTGAATATTTATTTTAATTTTTTACTTATTAAATTTTTTAGATTATTTAAATTATTTAAATATTTATGATTTAAATTTTTTGAATATTTATTTTGTAAAAAAAATTATTTCCTTTGTAGTATTTTCAATTAAAAATTTGATTAATGTTATTTTTTGTTAATAATAAATTTTTTTAATTGAATTTTAAAAAGAGTTTGGTTATGAGTGTTGATCAAAATTTTCAATAATGTGAAAGTAATGTGTTTTGTTATGAGTTATAACAATTTGAATTAAGTTTTGAAAACTCTTTTCAAAACTCATAACCAAACAAATTTTCTTACTTCACATGTCAAATCAAACTTTCAAAACTCAATTCTGCACTCAATTCAAAACTCAATTCCACACTCAATTCAACACTTTATTCAAAAACCATAACCAAATAAATTTTCTACACTCAAATCATAATTCTAAAACACACAAACTCAAAATACAACTCATATTCTCAAATCATAATTACAAAGCTCTACCAAACGGAGCCTGAGTGTTTCAGATTTCTAACAACCTTAACAATTAACCATCACTATGAGCATTTTCAGGGTTATGTCATTCTGTAGTATGTATTAACTCTTTTCCTGTTCACTATTATTATTATTATATTATATATATATTTCCTAAATTGGTGGTTGTCACCAAAAGGATTTTAATTCCCCAATTTAAACAAAAACTATTGAAAAATTGTGTTTGATACTATTAGCTTTGAACCGATTTGATTCATACTGGGGATTTTTCATTAGGTGTTTCCATGATACGCAAATGATAAATGTCATAAAAGAACTAAACATAATAAAAGACCCTTCATGTTTCATCTCTTTTCTCATTCTCTAGTTGCCCTGAATTCTGCAACTGAATTTGAGAAAATTGTTTCATTTCTAACTTTCCAGAGTAACCACAACATAGAGAGAGAAGATTGAACTTTTCGATTGCTATATTTTCTCTTCCACAAAACACAGAGTTAAGGCATTTGATTGAAGATGAGCTCTGTTTAATCTCTCTCTGTAAATTCTCATATCGATGATAAATAAATAAAATCTAAGTACATGTTTAAAATCAAAATTCTCAAATCCAAAATAGTTTTCAATTTACTTCCCAAATCAGTTTGCTTTTGTGATGCCATATTTTGAAAACAAGATTTCAAAATTTTTTGACAATAAATTAGTTAATTTTTTGACAATAAACTTTGAGAAATAAGTTTAAAAATGCTTGGGTTTGGAGGATATTTTAAGGGTTATTTGTTTTAGGCCATGTGTAGATTATTCCCTAATTTTCGTATATCACCACATAATCCCCTACGGTTGATGGAGTAATGTTCACAGTTAACACCATTAATGGCAAATGTAAAAAGACCAATTTGTCCTTGTATATATATATCTAACCTTACTTACCATTTTCACTTCCAACAATCGTAGATTTGAGAAGAGGAAAGTGGAGTTGAACAAATTAGGCTTTCAAGCTGAGTTTGCACTGAGCTAATCCAGAATTATTCAATTACACTGAGTTTCAAGCTAATCCAATGGCCCAACAAATCTGTGCTTCCAGGAATATATTCATTGATCAGCCAATAATTCCCTCAAATGCACGCAGAAATAAACAAAATTCCAATCTTTCTTCAACAAATCTCACATTTCGTCCAAAAATTCAAATTACAAAAATAAAAAATAAAAACAGTTAAAAATAAAAAGATCTGAACCTTACTTGACCAGGAAATAGAAACGCAAAGCCGGGCTTGTAATCCGAGAGCAAAGCATCATCAACAGCCTCTCGAGATCCAATCGAGACACTCATAAAAACCCTAGATTTATCCAAATTCCTAGGGCTAAAGCTCCGAATTCCATGCTTGAAACCTGAAAAACACGAACAATTCCGCAAGGAATCTGGAGAGGAGAAGGCGAGCTTTTGCACTGAAATCAAAGGAGCTACGAGCGAAGAAGTCATCGTGGAGATCGAATCACATAGAAATTGAGAGTGATGAGTGAAGAAGTGAGAAGAAGAAGAATAGCAATTGAATCGAGTGAGAGAGAAGAGAACGGTAAAGGAAAGCATGCATTTTACAAATGTGTATATATGTATGTATATCAGCGTTCCAGGTACTATGGGTTGTTTCTAGGAGTGCTCATTTGTTTTGGGTTGTAACAGCGACAGTCGTGGTGTCACCGGTGGTGTTGGTCTCTGGTTTGTGGCCCGTTCGTAAGTATCCCAGCGATGTTGTTCGTGAGATCTGGGGGCATTTTGATCTTTTAATTGTGAGAGAACATCATCAATTCATGCCCAATTGCACCACACTCGCGTGTACTACATAGCCGGTTAAAATAGATGGAAAAGCCAACTGTGTACATTACTTCATCAACTACATGGAGATTATGTAGTGATATTCGAAAGTCAGGGTAATTTGCATATGGCCTACACCACATGAGGGTAAAGTGAAGTTTGTTCTTAGTTTTATTTCTCTCTCTTAAACTATCATTATTATTATTATTATTATTATTATTTTGATAAATCATTATTATTATTATTATTTTTAACCTTTATAGTTTCTAATTTCAATTAATATGGTCTAATTTGAGACAACTATTCACATCACTTAAACAACACAATTAAATACTTATTTTTTTATTCACAATAACACTATGTTTGGGAATCTAGGAGAGAAAAGAAAAGAAATGATTACTTAAGTTATAAGAGAAAAGAAAAAAAAAGAAATGATTGTGATTTCTCTCCTTTTTGTTTGGATAAGGAAGAAATAAAAGAAAAGAAATTATTGTGATTTCTCTCATTCATATTTGGTTAGATTTCATTAAGAGAAAAGAAAAGAAATTATTTTATGTTATATTACCAAAATAACCTTTTTATATTTTCAATCATTTTATTTCTTTTATTTTTATAAGGATAAAATTGGTATTATGAAAATATTGATTTCTTTTCTCTCCCAATCTCTCCACTTTTGGGAAGATTGGAAATGAGGCTCATAAGAGAAATGAGTTTCTCTCCATTTCTTTCCATTTAAGTTATCCAAACAAATAAGAGAAATACTTATCTCTTCATTTCATTTCTTTTCTCTCCATAATCATTCAATCCAAACATAGTGTAAATGTGATTAGTTACAGGGCATAAGTTGTCTGATATAAACTATTCAAAGTGGACAATTGTTGATTTAGACAAATTGTATCAAATTAGATTATATGAATTGAAATTAAAAACTTTAAAAACTAAATGGAGAAAATTTAATAATGAAATAGAAAAGAAAAATTGGCAATAATTTAGGTGACTAAAGTAAAATTAGATCTAATATTAAAGACAACATTCCACTGTGAAATTCAAATATTGAAAACAAGAAGTCAGCTCTCTCCTTTTTCCCTCCAAAGAAAAGATCATTTTCAACACAGAAGAAGATCATCTCGATCTTCTTGTTGTGATGTGAAGATTAAAATGTGAAATGAGAACATACTTGTGACTGGTCTACATTGATACAACAGATGATTGTAATTCCAGTTTGGTTTGTTCATAGAACAATTCAGCCTTCTTTGCCCGAAGCCCAGCCTCTTCCATCCTCTGCACCATCCATTTCTCATTCCAACTCATAAGTTTCTCTCTCCCCAAACGCTCCAACCCCTCTCTGTACACCCTATTTTCCCGGAAAATCCCAGAAACTTCCCTCATCAGAGCCGGAAAATCCCCCAAATCCACTTCCCCCTCAAACCCACCATCTTCTTCTTCTTCTTCTTCTTCTTCAACGCTCTTCGACTCTCTCCTCGAATTTTTCAACTTCTTTCCCCAGATCTTGCGTCCCATCTCGTATATCTTCCGATCCCGAGGGGTCTTCATCAGGGACTTAGTCCTCGCCAGCTTGTGGTACCGTTGCCGGAGCCTCCGGAGCTTGTCCGTTATTTGGACGTCGCTGAAATCGCCGCCGATGACGCCGGAGAGCGGTGGCGGAGGATAGGCGACGGCGGAGGAGGAGAGTTTGTTAGCTCGTTTTAGGGCTTTGAGGAGGTGGATCTCGTCTTCTTCGGTGAATAATACTCGGCGTGAGGGGCTTTTTGCGGCGGCGAGTGTGGGATTTTCCGGTGATTCGGCGGCGGCGGAAGAGGGTTTCCTCCGCCTGGACGAGGCGGAGATCTGATTGGTGGTGGTTATCGTTGACATTGATTTGAGAAATTCCTAACCGTAACGTAGCGAAGCAATACCCGTATTACGAATTTTAGGGAGAGACTTCCCTAGTGTGGATTGGAGCGTCTGGTTAGGGTTATGGAATCTATTACGAATTTTATTTTGATAAGTCAAATTGTTTAATAGATAGGAATACATACGTCAATTAATTAGTGTATTAATATTAGTTATGATATTATTATTGATCTTATTTATTAATTACATTATAAATTTGAAAGACCTCATTAATTACATTACAAATTTTAAAATCTCTTAAATTATGTCATATCATCAATTGGTATATTAATTAGTATATCAATTAGTACATATAACATTATTCTTGTTTAATAGGTAGAGTTTGTCAAGTATTTCGTACTTATAAAAAATTATATTAATTGAATATTAATAATTTCTTAATCAGAATATATAAACGAAACCGTAACGAATTTTATTGACCTAACAATGAATAATGTTATATGTATTAATTAGTGTACTAATTAATATATTAATTGATAATGTGTCATAATTTAAGAGGTTTTTGAAATTTGTAATGTGATTAATAAGTGTGATCAATAATAATACCATAATTAATGTTAATACACTAATTAGTACATGGAACACCACCATCTAACCCTACACTAGTGATGAGAGCCTTCCCCTTTTTGGAATTTGAAATAAATTATAAATACACTGTTGAAAATATAAATTATCAATACTATTTGGTATTTCCTATAAAAACATATTTTATCTTTTTTTTTAGTTCATATCACTTTTCATTTTACATTACTTTTTTTTATAAAAAATCAAAAAATATATTTATTTAGAATATTCTCTAACTTTTAAAAATTATATTTCTTCCTTTTAAGTTTCTAATAACATAATAATTAATTGTCTTTATTAATAAATTATTAATTTAATTAATTATTTAAAAAAATTTATTATATGATAGAATAGTTTGAAATTTTATTTTTTAAAATTTTTCAATAATTTAAATAATTTTTTTTCAATTAATTTTTTTTTTCAAATAAATTTTTTTCTAATTAATTTTTTTTCCAACTAATATTAACCGAGGGGACAATTGGTAATGCTACTTTAAACCTTAGGGAGATGATTGTAATTTCTAAAATGTGAGGAGTGTCAATGTAATTTACCTAGTAAGGGCAAAATTGGTATTTAAAAAATTAAATTATTCAAGAGGAATCTGTAATGAAACTTTAAACCTCATGGGGAGATATAATTTCCAAAAAGTGAAGGAAGAACTGTAATAAACATAAATCTCAAGGAGTGTCAGTATAATTTACCCTTTCTAAAATTACACTACACAATTCATATTTTAAATAAATTTAAAAGATGTATTTATAATTTACTTTAAAATTAAAAAAAATAATTAGTGTCAAGAAAAAAAAAATATTGATTAGTCCAGAGACATTACATAGCCATGCCGCTCATCAATTATAGAATAATTTAGAATCATGTCCTTTTATATTTTTAAATTACTAAACACAAATTTATAAATCTTACCCATTTTACCGATCAAAACATCACTTCGGAATCATTGCATGACGGTAGTTTGGTTTGACTTTTTTGGATTAAGTTTTTTGAAAATTGAATTTTTTGATTTTCATATTCTTTTGTTTTTAGTGAATATTTTTTAAATTTTAAACATTTTTTTTTTACTTTTTTAGATGCACCATAGTTAGAGGTATCTAAAAAGTAAAAAATTTGTGAAAAAATATTTTAAAAAATTAATAAATACATAGAAATACAAAAAATGTACTGAATTCTTATATTTTTTTTTTGTATTTTTAGTGTTTAGTGAATTTTTTTACTTTTTAGGAGTATTTATGTTAGGTGTGTTTAAAAAGTAAAAAAATTGCTGAAAATATTAAAAAAATTCAGTAAAAAATAAAAAAATACGAAAAATAAGAAAGTAGAATTTTCTAAAAATGTTTTGGAAAACTGGTAACCAGTGAATAACTTCACCCCGGAAAAGGATCGGGCAGAGCATCGGACGGCTCATATTTCACTGCGCGAAAACCCAAACCAGCACTGTTATCCGTGTGAGATCTACAGCTTGAGACAAAAAATATTGGACACTGCAGAACACTGGATAATTTCTTTTTTCTATTACCCCAAAACCAAACACTTGGAAGACGAAGCGATTCGGCTTATCAGATCGGCTCAGAGTTGTTTTCCGGCGATCGGAGGCAATTGGACTCCAATTATCAGGTAAATGAGTTTTTTTATTAATTTGAATTGTGTTATAGATACAGAGATATACATATCTATGAAAATGTGTGGTTTCGAATTAGGGTTTACTGATTTCTTAATCTTCATCTTCATCTTCGTAAGAATAGGAATGAGCTTGTTCTGTACCAATTCTTTTCAAATAAATGATTCTAATATACACTTTTATCTAAACTGTCTTACCATATTGCCATTGAATATTGTCTGATGTTGTGGTGATCAGCCAAATTATGAGAATTTTGTACATGAAAAGCCCTAATTATGTTGAATTAGTTGCTTCACATATTTTGTTGTTTGGAGGATATGCCTTACTTTGGTTTGTATCAAGTTCCCTTTTTTGGACAAAAAAAATTGGGATGTATATTTGGTTTGTTTCTGTTCTTGAGGAAGTTCATAAATTATTTTATTTTTAATGGAATATTTAGCTACTGCAAACAATGAACTAGTTTAGAAGTGCCATTTTTCGAAATTGATAATTTCAGAGAATTTTGTATCTATTTTAAATTTAGTAAAAATAAGTTTGGTTCTATTATACTTCTGTACATTGTAATTCTCTTTCCAAGATAATCTCTACATGATTGGCTGTAGCAGCTCAAGAATTTTTGAGGCCTCTGACTAAAATCATGCCTTGTTCGATTGTGCTTAATGAAATTTGGGGCTTTCCACAATAAGAATCTTTTGAGATTTTCTTGGTAGGTTTTAGGTGACTGACTAAGTGGCCTAATGGTTGAGCCACCTTTGATGATTGGCAGAACTTATAAGCATTCTCTTTGGATAAGAAAAGAAAAAAGAAAGTTTTAATGCTTTATCAATCTTTACATTCATTGCAGTATTTTTGTAGCAAACAGCAACTCCAGCTTGAAACATTTTGTCATTTGCATATTTGGTACCCCTAACCTTTTTACTAGTGTCAACATAAATTGTTCTTTACTTGTTCACTTTTTTTTTAATTGTGTATTTGAAAATGGAGTTTGACAGCCCTTTTATTTTTTTTCCCCAAAAAATATAGGGTAAACTACTAATAGGTCCTAATAGTTAGACTTAATTCTTATCAAGTCCTATTGAAAATAAATCGTAAAATCGTCGCTTAAAATAATTTTTTGTGACAATTTTTTGCATATGTCGCTAAAAATTGACAATTAGTGACTTCTTTTTTATCACGATTTTTATAAATTGTTGCTAAAACTTACAATTATTGACTTTTTTTGTGACGAATTTTTCAAATTGCCGTTGGAAGTAGGAAATTAGTGACGTTTTTTTTAAATTGTCACTAAAACTTATAATTAGTGACATTTTTTGTGACAATTTTCACAATGTCACTGAAAATTAACAATTAGTGACGTTTTTTTAATAGTGTTTGATAAAAAATGTCATTAATTATCATAGGATCTATTGGACAATAAGTCCAGAATTTGCACGTAAGTCCCCTAAAAATATAATAATAATCTTGTTTCTCTGCTTTGCAGTTTGTTTGTTGGCTTTGCTTCAGCAATCCTGATGTCCCAAACACGCAATGCCATAGTTGCCACTGGCTTGGTAGCTTTTGCAGCTGTAGGCTTGGCATTTCCTTTTTACATGGCGTAAGTAAAATCTAGATTTCCGATAACAATTTCACTAACGTATTATATATCATCGCTTCAAACATAATTACAACTTAACTGTGTGTTACTTTCAGGTCCAGGTCATCAAGGATGAAGCCTGTGATTGACTCTTCAAAGCCACTACCACCTCAGGCAACTTTCCGAGGGCCTTACATCAACACTGGTTCACGTGACGTTGGGCCTGACTATCGAACTTACCCTAAGAAATAATTTTTTTAGTGACCATCGGACTTACCATTGAAAGAATTTGCTAAGATGCTTTAGTTGATTTTTGATTAGTTGATGTGGAGATGGATGAATAACTTGGAAGAAGGAAATGTTCATGCATTCATGCAAATCAGAGATTGGATTGTAGCGAAAATTATTTCTATGGAATTGCTTATTCTGGGTTCTAAGAGACCTCTTGTAGAGTCAGTAAAGAATTTTTTTTGTATTTAATATGAAATGGACTTGACTGCATACGCCTACTTTAGTTTTGGGAAATGGATGTACAATCATTAGCAGCATTTCCTTCATTATATAGAACCTTCAATTGTGCCATACAGCATGTGATTTCCCAAAACAGGTGAACTGTATTGTACGGCTTGGTTTGTGGTTCAAATTTGAATCCAAATCAGACCATTTAGATATATATATATATATACATATATTGTTGTTTATGGTAGAGACTCGAGTACCTTATTGTGTTTCATATGTATTTATAAGTTGTTAATCGTTTACTTTTGTAGGTGTCTTATGTAATGGCAGAATTCTAAACAATTATTTAAACAATTTTGTTAGTAAAATGATGACATGTTACTTGATGTTTGAGTATGTTGTGATTATGTTGTAAATGGTAGCAAGATTTATAAAATTTGTTGTTTGAAACCAAAACGAAAAGTGTTTCCTGCTTTGGTTTGGTTTCCAAATTTCAAGAACCGTGGAGAGTAGTTTGATATTGGTTTACTTCAGTTTTGAACCACGCTAACTCCTACCGCATAAGTAGGAATGGCAACGGGCGGGGCGGGGCGGGGATTACACTCTCCGTCCCCGATCCCCGATTGTGAAAATCACCCCGTCCTCGACCCCGATCCCCGATGGGGAACCTATCATCGTCCCCTAATGGGGATCGGGTTTCCCCGACCTCGAAATTTTCCCGGCCCAAATATGTTTTGTTCAACAACACCATCAACAACATCAACACCATACATATATACACACAAACAGATCTGTTTCAACAACAGATCTATTTTCGTTCAAAAAAAAAAAAAAAAAATTTATGTTTCAACAACACAAGATTTGTATACATACATACACATACAAAAAAAATCCGTACACATACATACACATACAAAAAATCTGTTTCAACTACATAAAAAAAATCTGTATACATACATACACAAAATTTGTTTCAAAAAAAACTGAGATCTGTGTATCTAAGTCGTGGAAAGAGGCGATGGACGACGGAGGAGAGGAGGACAATCGGTGACTCTGACTGCGGCAACGGAGGAGGACGATGGGTGACTGTGACTGCGACGACGGAGGCGATGGACGACGGAAGAGGACGATCGGCGTTGCAGATAATGGAAGTGGCACTGAGGAGGAGAGGTATGTGTGAGTGTGAGAGAGGGAGAGAGAGAGAAGAGACAGAGAGGAAGATAGACGCTGAGGTTTGGTTTAACCAAACCCTACACGCATATGTCATATATATAAACAGGGGCAAAATAGTAATTTTACATCGGGGCAAACAGGGTGGGGCTTGGGGCCGGGTCTGTGGCTGAAACTTGTATTCCCGTCCTCGGCCCGAATATCATCGGGGATTTAATTTTTAATACCACCCCCAGCCCGTCGGGGGTATTTTTCGGGAAATAACCACTCAATTCAGGGTCGAGGGATCGGGTCCCCGTCGGGCCGGGTTCCGATTGCCATCTCTACGCACAAGCACAAGTCTGCCCCTGTAGTTGGATTCAATTTTGCTTCTATTGCTTCTATTATTATCCCACATCCTCAAATCAGCCATTACAAAACAGGGCATCATGGAAATTGGTTGTCATATACAATATAGCACTGCATCAGTTCATACCACAATTGCAAATATCAACCAACCACAAAATTATAGATGATTTCACTCATGAAAATTTGTCCTGAAATTTAAATTGAAAATATCTGCCTTACAGAAATAGGTCGAAATCAAGTATTTTAAACTGAAAATGAATTACAAATTTATAGCCATCTTGATCACCAATGACAAACAAAAGTAAGGAAAAGTGTACAAAAAAATGGGTATACAAATAAATAAATAAAAATGGGTGAATGAGGTTTCAATAAATATACATTGACAAATATGGCAATGATATCTTCAAATACATGTCCAACTCTATCCTGACTACTCTGGGTTTTCCCCTGCCATCGAGCTTGAACACGTGTCTCAATCAAGAATGGACAATATACTAAACTAGCCAAGGAGCTTGAACACGTGTCTCTTATCAAGAACGGACGATATACTAAACTAGCCAAGGAATCCAATGGCTCTAACACCATTTCTTAAATTATCTACCAGATGACAGTAATTACTTTCTGTCAGCAATGATAACATGCAAAACAAGCTTACCTCAGTCAAAAATCCTCTCCCCAGTCGCAAATAGTAAAAACACAAAAGAACTGACGATGCAAAGCAAGCCTGGGATGTAGAACACGGCTCTCCAGCTTTCTGGAGTCGAAAGATCCAAATCAGCAGTTTTAGCAGATTCAAGAAGCCGACCTGTAAGATCAACCCCAATAATACCCGCTAATGTACCAGCTGTATTAGAAACTCCCATAACAATTCCGGCATACCTTGGAGCAATATCCATGTGATTTACTGCAAAACCCGCTCTCCCTAGTGCTAAAAAACCGAGAGCCACGGAAGAACAAAACACTGCCCCACCAGATGTTCGGAAGAGGGGAATCGCCATCAAAGCAAAAGATGCCACTAGAAATCCGACGGTGTTCAAGACCTTTCGTGTTCTAGTCACGGACAAGATTCTTCCGGTGATCAAGTGGTCAGCAATCACCCCACCTATATTTGAGAATACAAACATGTTCAGATAAGGCATCATCTTAGAAGAACCCATTTCCTGGAGACTAAGTTGGAGCCCGAGTTCAAAATATGTGGGCAGCCAGTTCATCAGAACGTACAAGGCGTAATGGAAAGTGAAATTATTCACAACAATTGCCCAAACGGGTAAGCTGAGGACAATCTTCTTCCATGGAATTTGGGCAGTTTTGACAGAATGACCTCCGTTCTCCACTTTTGCCTTCAGACTCCCTTTGATTGGCAACAAAGATTCCCCAAAACCGGCGGCAGATGCTTTTGGATGCTCAGAACGAGGTGGGTCGCTTGCGTATTTGAACCAAAGTAGAGACCACATGGAACCCAATGCTGCTTCAGCAAGAAATACAGATTGGGGACCCCTGAATTTCACCAGGCTAGGAAGCAGAAGCATCCCCATAGCTGCACCTAGATACATTCCAGATGTTGTGAGAGAAACAGATCTTGACCTTTCGTGAGGCGGGACCCACTGTGCTAGGACGGTGTGGATGGATGGGAAGATGAACCCTTGTGCCACCCCAACAAGTAAACGAGCTATCACCAAAATCATGACTCGATTTGGGTCTAGTGGTACTAAAGCACACGTGAGAGACCATAATAAGAATGAGAGAAGGAGAACACGCCTTCCCCCTATTTTCTGAGCTGCCCATCCACCAGGTATCTGTGAACAGGCATAACCATAATAGAATGTCGAAAGTATGGTGCCTTTGCTTGACTGGTTCACCCCTACAGCATCGGCAGCAACAGTATATGCAATTGAGAAGCCCACACGTTCAATGTAGCATACACAAGTGCAGATGAAGGTTAGAATGACAATCACATAGCGCTTGGGAAATTTTGCACTTCCCATTTTTTACTTCTCGTTTTACAGCAAAATCACAGGAATGAGGTCCACTTTAACAGTTGTTTTCTGGTTGATAAGCCAACTTCCTGCCACTTCAGCTTTTATCAATCCCTACTCCAGTGATTAGGAAAATATAGTAGCAAATTTTAACCTTCAGAGTCTCCAATATATTTGTTGAACCTGAAAAAAAAAATGTACAAAGAGTGATTGAACATAGTCACCTTGCAAACGATATTCCAACTTCCAAAAATCATTTAAGAAGAAGAAAAAAACAAAAAAACTGACAATTACAATTAACCATCATCAATGACTTGGAAAAAGTATGGTTAAATGCTACAAGCTCATTGGAGTAAGCCACTTCTCTGAAGGGCCCACAACCAAGTGATTTTTACACAAAGTCTTGAAGCAAATGACTTGATCATATCAATATGGTCTCCACACATTTGTTGTTTGAATGTATAAGTAGAAAATGGTCCATAAATGTAATATAAGGATGACTCCAGTGATTGAGAGATGAGTTCTATTACTTGAATTTTCAGTGGGTGAATCATAAATCCATGTGTGCACTGCTGCATTATTGGAAGACTTTCAGGAGACAAGATCGCCAAAATTGAGGTTCTACCTTGGCTTGTTGGAGGGGTTTATAGAATGTAAATGCAGAATTAGATTGAGGATCGTATGATCTTACTTACCAGGAAAAAAATGCATAATAATCTAAGAAACATGGACATAGACACGTGACACGACACGGATACGCCGACACGTTAATTTTCAAAAAATACAGAACATGACACGTGGGGTACACGCATGAAATATATAATTTTATATACTTATTATATGTTATACATATGAATATATTATTTAAAGATAATAAAAAATGCAATATGACACTACTTCCTATAAATTTATATGGTTTTTATTTTATTATTGTATCTTAAGTTATTTTGTTCCAATTTATAATTAGTTTCACATGCGTCTAATCGATAGACACGTGTGTTTCAATGATTGACACATGTGTCCTTCATTCAAGTGTCCAAAGAGTGTTCAGGCCTGTAAAAAATTTAAAAAATAGGACACATTTTGAAGAGTGTTGGACACGTATCCTAAGAGTGTTCAAAGAGTGTCGGTGTCCGACACGGACACGACACGAATACGTCATCTTTTTAGAAGTGTCCGTGCTTCTTAGATAATAATGTTATAAGAATAAACATTTCGAATAAGTAAACACAAAATGAATCTAAAATGAGGTGAAAAATATAATATATCATGTAAATAAAAACATTATATAATAGAAAGTTTCATGGCAAAAACTATGCATTTCAAAAAAAGAACAGGTGGAGAAAAACAGTTTTATAACATAGCATGTTGCACTCTGCAGTAGTAGTACATAAAAGGAAAGACAAAAAAAATAGTAAATAAAGCTGGATTTCGAAATAGATTAAAATTCAAAGAAGAGAAAGATAAAAGAAAAATATATGTTTATGTATCATTTGAAAAAAAAAAACAAAAACAGTAGTAGTTGCCTAAGAAGCACGAACACTCCAAACTGACTACCATGTCCATGTTCGTGTCTAACATACATCGCACACCAACTCGGTGCAGACAAGCGAGTCCACATGTTGGACACACGACATGGTGAGTCGATTTTTTTAAATATTATTTTTTACAAAACATGTTGGGTACACACTTGTACTGTGTTTAGACACACCTTTGAACACCACTGTGGGATTCCACAATCCAACAATGTCACGATTGAAATATCCTACATGGACGAGATTTTCTACACAATTATCCAGATTAATTTTGTCCAAATGAATCATAAGATCCAGATCGTGATTTAAACAGCCTTGTTAGACGGATTGCATAGTACAACAAAATCCCAAAGCATGGGAAATTGGAAATAGCACAAAAAAAATAATAATAATAAAATAAAATAAAATAAAGCAATGCTTTACAGTAATATTCATGAAGACATTTCAACCAATCAGAGGTGAAGCTATGCTTTGAACAGTGGTGTCAATTAACACCACTGAACTTTAAATTTTTGATAGAGTATATGTAAAAAATTATGAATATTTACAAATTGAACTTAGTGGGCCTAAATAAAATAAATTAATTTTAAAATTTTTACAAATTGACCCCAAAAGGTAAAAACAAAATCAAACTTTATTTAGAAATGACACAGAAATAAGTCACATAATAGTGTAGATATTTACTTATTGGTGTTGAAGTAATGGTGTTAATATCCTAATATTTTGTTTATACTTGTAATTTCACTAGTTTGAGTTACTTTTGTCTATGTGATTTGGGAATATATGAAATTTACAGAGTATTATGTGAATGTTAATGTTGACAGATTGTGTAAAACTAAAAATATGATATATGACATTGATGATGCTTTGTTAAATGACCCCGCTAAAGGAAATTTCTGGCTAGGCCACTGCAACCAATCCTAAACAATTTACGGGACAGATCAACAATTCCGAGTAGTATTTCGGAAATCTACAAGAGAGCACTCAACTTGGCTTTTCTCTTTCAATTTGGAATATATAAAATAAAATAAAATAAAAAGTAAAAACAGAAGAAATTATAAGGCAACACAAGTTTGAATGAAGAACTTCCAATCTGATTGTAGAATAATATGCAATTTGTGACAATTCTATGATAAACTGTCTAAGCAAAAGTCCAATTACATAATAAGGCGTTATAATTCAGATGATGAATCTACTGAATGATGAAACCTCCACCATTGTTTGATCAACAACATAAAAAGTAAAGAAATGATTGGATTTTCTCACTATCATGTTTGTTTGGATGTAAGATTTCATTTTTTTTTTTTATTTTCTTCCCTTTTGATGGGTAATCTCAGTCTCTCTATTTCTAATAATTTCTCATCCATTCTCACCTAATTTGTAAACCAAAGTTCCCTCTTTCTCATCAAATTGCTCAATCCAAACAGACTCTAACTTTAACTGAAAGCGATTTCTGGGTCAATTTGACGAACAGATGGTATGCGTTTCAAAAAACAATGAAATGAAATGCATTGATAGATAGATCATGAAAAGACACGCAAAAAGAACCTGAAATGATCGAATCAAACGTACCTAATGGAAACGAGTGGAAGAACAGTACGCAAATGTGTTGATGAAGACCTCAATTTGCCTATAAATCATCAATTGCTGGACATTGTTGCTGTGATAAAGAGTTAAATCGCCATAACTTGCTGTGATCCGATTGGTAGAGGAAGAGAATTTCCTAAGCCCTAAAGATGTGTAGTAGTGACGAAAGACAGTCTGATCTCTTTCTCTCTCTCTCTCTCTCTCTCACTACCACGATGGAGACTCCAAACAAGTCAACGAATTGAAAGGGTCTCGCCGGTACAACTGCTACTCTTAGATTATCAGAATACATGTACCATATCATAACTCGTTCAATAAATTATATTAAAAAATTAAAATATAAATTATCAATAAATCTTAATAATTATTTAGAAATTAATAACTCGTATTAAAATAAGTTTTAATAAAAAATTTCATTAAAAATAATTTTTTATGGCGATTTATTATATATGTCACTAAAAATTAACAATTAATAATTTTTTTGTCATGATTTTTATAAATTATCGCTAAAATATATAATTAGTGACGTTTTTCTATAACAAATCTTTTAAATTGTCGTTAAAAGTTTAAAATTAGTGAATTTTTTTGTTAAGATTTTTTTAAACTGTAACTAAATTTATAATTATTGACATTTTTTATAACAAAATTTTTAAACTGTCGCTAAAAATTAACAATTAGTGACGATTTTTTTAATAGTGTTTGATAAAAAATGTCATTAATTCTTACAAGATCTCTATTAAATAATAAATTCATCTATTAAGATCTACACATAAATTCTCCTAAACATTAAAGCTGGGGTAAATTTTAATTAATTTATTTATTTTGTATGAGAATGCATGTACAATCATAACTCATTCAATAAATTATATTATAACTATTTGAAGTAGTTTAGTGAGACAGTTTATGATAATAATTATTATTAAAAAAAAAATTATAACAGCTACACTAAACAATGTTTTTTATGAGAGAAAAATTAATATGATATTTTAACAAACTACTCAGCGACTATTTAATTTTTTAGAATTAATTATCTAAAAGTTTTATTTATAAATATTATGGTAACTCAAGTCTTATTTAGATTTTTTTGAACTAGTAAGTCTTATTTAGTAAAACTGAAAATATTATCATTTTTTTTTTTAATTTTTAAAACTAGTAGTATTATCAATTTTGCATAGTAATATTTCAGATAATTATTTCACTAACTGATAAAAAAACAAAGCATGAGATTAACGTTTTTGCCCTTCTACTTATTGGTTTATTCAACTATCCAATAAAATCGAGAACATTAACAATTTTTTTCAATTTTAAAACTGATAACATTATAAGTTTTTTTATTTAATTTTTTTTTTTATTTTCAGTTTTGCACATCAATGTTCTATTATCATGCTCTTTTATAGATACAAAATTTTCATTTTCACACAAAAAAATAATTCAGTTTTTTTAATCTTTTCTAAAAAAAAATAATTTTTTTTTTAATTTTTTCAATTTGAAAATCGATATTTTAAGGTTTTGAAAATCAAAATAAATATCAAATCATCATGTTTTTTTTTAGGTAATCATAAATGATGAACAATCATTGTTTGAAGGGCAATTCCGATTATTAAAAATTTAATGGGACTTGAAGGTCTAAAAAATTTTAATTAAAACTTAATAGAATATAAATTCATAAATTAAAACTTGTGTGTAAATATCACAATTTTTTATATATCATAAACTGACCCGCTTTTTTTTTTGGGCAATGCTGGGGACCCCAGCACCCCCAGTGCCAGGTGGGGCACTGCCAATGGCCGGAAATCCCAACAAAAAAAAAAAAAAAAAAATCAATTTTTGGACCAATCAGAGAGGACCCCCAGTACCCCACTGGGGGTCTCAGCCATTTTTCTTTTTTTTTTTAGCCAAACTCCAAAACAGGGAAGACACCAACTAGATTATGATACAATGACCAACCAAACAATAGTAGAACTAGTAGGATCGAATCAGGGCCGTTTACAAGCAAAGAACTGAGAGGGAAGCCCAGTTCCTACAGCCTGGCCAGATTGAAGAGAAGAAAATGAAAGCCCATAAATTCATTTTCTACGGATTTCAAATGGGCTGGGGCAAAAGACAAAGGCTTTGTTTGGTTTGATTTTGGGAGATAAGTTTTCAAAAAATATTTTAGAAAGAGAGTTTAGAAATTTTTGTAATTTGTTTGGTTGTATATTTTGAAAATAGTTTTGGAGTTTGGGATGATTTGATAGTTTGTTGTAATTGAGTAGATGTATGTGAGAGAAAAAGTGATTAAAAATGAGAGAAGAGATTAAAAAAAGTGATTGATTGATGTGTAGGAGAGAGAAAGTAATTTTGAAATTTTTTTGAAAAAAATTACAAACCAAACAAAGTTTGTAAAAAAAATTTTTAAAATCTTTTTTCCAAAGCCAAACCAAACGAGGCCAAAATTTGCCAATGATCATCCCCTAATTTTTAAAAAAATTAAGTCACAAGGAATCAATTTCACAAAGAAATTAGTCTTCGTTTGGGAAGAGCTAAAATAGTTTAATTTTTTGGTTTTATGGCTATTTTAGCCTGACTTTTTTAGCCTCGTTTGGCTTTTGTTTTTGGTTTTTTTGACTTTTGTAGACAAAAAAAAAAATGTAATGATTATAGTTTGAATATGACATTTTATCTTATTAACTTATATAGCCAATTTTGTCTTTTGTATTTTTTTAGCCAAAAATCCATTGCCAAAAGTGTCAACAATGGTCTTGTATTTCAGAAACAAAGCGAAGCATTCAAATGATTGACATTTAGAAAATTAACTACAACAAAAATCACATTCTCATTCGAACATAACTACTACGCACTTGAATGCGCATGCTTATGTCCGTGAAATATATTGTCTTTCGAGATGTTCCATGCCCATAATCTAGTCTATGGGTCTAAAAACTGAAGCCCGCAACAAAACTAAGAATTAAAATATATATATACATATATATATATATATATATATATATATATATATATGTATATAGAAATTCAACCCAACAAATTAAACAACATAAAACATTCAAAATAATGTTAATGCAATGCATGAGTTTTAGTTTTCTCACTTTGAAAGTTTGTTTAAAATTAGAATACAGACTCAACCTTTAAAGTGAAATTGCTATAAAGTTAATTATAATTACAAACTCAACCTTTAGAGTGAATTTGCCAACACAACATTTTTTCCTAACATAAATAATCAAAGCTAGCTCTGGCATCTATTGGGAATTGGATGGCATGACCAAATGCATAACTTCCTCTATGCTTCAAATTAATTCTTTCACATAAGCCTAAGTATTGGACATAGATTTTGGGAAATATTTTTCTCTTACAAACTCTGTCGGGAAGAGAGAAAATGACGCACCTGATTATTACATAGAACTAGATATTGTTGTAATAAACGGAGAGTCTTGAAGCGAAATCATCAAAGGATGATTGAATATTATTGATAAAATTAAGGTGTCTTGTTCTAACTCTAATGCATGCATCCTTACTTATAATCGGAGAAGACCTAATCTAAATAGGAATTAGCTAACTATGTTAATTATTTGATAAACTTGAGCCTAAATTTCCAAAATAGACAGAACTAAAAAAAGACATTCTTAGCCCAATTATTACAAAAACAAAACTTTCTCAAAATAGCAAAATTACTAATTCAAAGGCCTAAGTGCTGAAATCCCGTCAAAATTCAACATGCATTATCGCCAAGAGGTGATGACTTATATATGGTTAGTGAGTATGTTCAATCCCAAGTTAATGTAGAGATTTTGTTTACAAGTTTAGGGTTTAAAGTTTACTTCAAAAATACATTTTTTTTTTTTTTTTGATCAGCAACTTTAAAAATGGATGGGGTGGATAAAGGAGTATCTCTATGCCAAGGATTTCAGTACTTGTAAATGGATCACCCATAGCAAAATTTTCTCCTCAAAAAGGGTTGAGGCAAGGTGATCCATTATCACCTTTACTATTTAATATAGTGGCTGAAGGCTTGAATATCTTTTTGGAGAGAGCAAAACAAAAGGGGCGGATTAAAGGGGCTTTAGTGGGTCATCAAGGGTTAAAAAATTCTCATTTACAATTTGCAGATGACACCATTATCTTTTGTGAAGCCACATGGGATGAACTCATTATGATCAAAAGAATTCTAAGGTGTTTTGAAGTGGTGTCAGGCCTTAAGATTAATTTCCATAAAAGTTTGGTTTGTGGCATTGGTGTGGAACAGGGGTTAACTAAGGAGTTTGCTAAAAAAACTTAATTGCCTTAGTCAGAAATTACCTCGTACTTCAAAAATACATATTGCAGCCAAAGACACAAACCTCATGATTTATTATCCATGAATAAAACATCTCATAAGCAATCAAGTTTAGAATTGAAAACTAGCTAGCAATAAGATCACATTCAACTAAAAACATCACAATAGCGTTTGAATTAAGAAACTATGAACTCTAAAAGCTGGTTAACTACTTCAATATAACAAAATATAAACAGGCTATATACCACAGAAAGCATGTTACTTTGTTTTGATTCGTCGTATAGATTGGATAATTGGTAGTATTGGACCATTTATAATGATTATACCATCATAATTACTAGAACCAAACGATTTCACAAACTATTTTCTATGAGTAACATCCTAACAAATGTCTAGATTCACCCGAACAAGTCCAAGAATACAAAAACTAATCAAAGAAGCATATACAGAATACCACATACAATTATGCATCACGAAAGAAATCCCGAGGAAATCTTGATCTTTTTTCCTTAATAGCCATTCTCAGTGAATGCAATGTTGTGCATAAGAATGAAACCACATATGATAGTGAATGTAATCTAACTCCTTAAGTCCACATTCAATTCTAGAGAAGATTTACCATGCAAATCCAAGAGAAAATCAATAAATATCGAAGCATAGTTAGACTCATATTCTGAGAGGTCATGAGTTAACCCTGCAACTAAAATAGATATAGACTAAATATTCGCCCGCAGAAACTTAAAAGAATTGTTCGAATAGCATCTACTAATACTAATATCACCAAAAACATTGTAAAAATCCTTTTACAAGAAGGAAACATAGGAAGCAACAAATAGTTGTTGGTTTCAAAACTACAACATAGAAGGAATACGAAAAGTACCTATAGAAATTCAAGAAATTACAAACACTTCTGTCCACCTAAGCAGTAAAATTACAAAGCCTTCTCAAACAAGCCAACTTTGTAACAGAAGTGTAAAGATTCATTGATACATCATCATATTAAAATTTACAACAAACACAAGGATGACCTCTCAGATGATCTGAGTTCTTACACAATTTTTACCTATTCCCTACCCGCATTTGCACTTGATCGCGTTGTTGTTCGACTCTCCCCATCTTCGCCAAAGAATTGATCGCCGGTGTGTGCCCAACGAACAAAGCAACATGACCCATAAGCTTATCCTTCCTAGAAAAAGTAGTCCCACACGAGCACTGCCATTTGAGGTCTCCACAGTGCTTCTCATGAGTCCTCAGATCGGACAACACTGAGAATTGCTTCCTATTACACCTCTTGCACACATACATCTTCGGACAATGACTCCTCTTATAGTGATTCTTAACACAAATCATCGATTTCAACGGCTGAAACTTTGCGTGCTTCTTGTTCCACCTACACCCTTCTTGTGGACACGAATATTTCCTCACGGGTTTCGTCTCACCGCCATCTTTGTTTCCAGTTTCATTTGCGTTGTTATTCTTCAATGGATTGCTCAAAGCAGCGCTGGACTTGTACTCATCTCCATGAGCCCTCATGTGCATTCTCAAATTCGCATCTCGCTTAAACCCTTTTCCACAAACGTGGCAATAATGGGTGTACTTGGCCAATAAGTCCGCAGCATCCAATTCGATAATATCATAATTCTTCGGCGAAAGCTCATTCTTTTCGCTTCTCGCTTCACTTTTGTCACCTACAGTCATAGTAATAGTCCGATTGTTGTTGTTGTTGGTATCGTTTGCGTTGCAAGTATTATAGTTGTCGCCATACCAGTCTATAGTTTCGCTAGAATAAAACCCTTGTCGGCTTTCTTCACCAACATGGACGAAACGGGTTGGACCACAGTTGGGTTGTTGTTGAGACAACCCAGTGACTCCGGGGAGCTTAACACGCCGGTTCTGTGATTCGTCGGTGTTGTTGTTCCCCAGAGTTGAGCCCAGAGACATCTGTTGGCAAGTGAACATCATCGAAGAGGCGGTGACGATGATTTCTTGAATCAAAGTGCCCATACTGGCTATGGCTATGGCCGTTGACTCGGCGGGTTGGCTCTGGGGAGGGGAGATGAAGATGGAGACCAGAGATTGAACTTGATGGACCTTCTCTTTGAGGACTGAGAGGCTGTAGAGGAGAGAGTTTGAGTGAGTATCTGAACCTGAGGTTGGTTCAAGAGAAGATGAAACGACGTCGGCTTCTGTGATGCCATACATTTGTAATCCTTGTGAGACATTAGGGTAACAAGAAGTGGCCCCAGAAATCATCTTGGAATGGAAACAACTTGTTTTGTTTTTGTTTCTCTCCTTCTCCAAAAAGTGGTTTCTATCTTTTGTACTCTTTCTTTGTTTTGGATTAGTTTTTTGAAATCTCTTTTTTTTTGAAAAGCTTGCTGTTGAAATAAGTAATTATATAGGGAAGCACACATGGAATTCTCCACTGTTTTGAAAACGTAGCAACAAATGAGAGAGAGAGAGAGAGAGATATTCTGGCTAGGTCAACTTTGAGCTTGAAGACATCCCCACTCAGGACCTTCCTAGCATGTCACCAAGCTCATGTAGAGACAATTGGTTTGTAAAGAAACAGTTTCGAGAAGTTGGGATTAGACTAAAAATATAATAATAGGATACACCCTTGCATTTACCTCTACAAAATTGTCTAATATTGTTTTCGACAAATTATTCAATATTCTCATAGTATTACGTATTTGTATTTTTTAATTAATTATTATTTAATATATTTTCTCATATTTTTTAATCACTCAACACAATACTTTACTTATTCACTTTTTTCATCAATTATAATATTATAAAATACTGCATATCTATATTATGAAATTACTGAATAATTACTTTTATCTTCTTGAATGTTGTAATTATCTGTTTCTCTTAACCGCATAACCGGATGTGTTTTACTCTTTTATTTTTTATTACTTGAATTCATACACATCAAAGGTTATGTATGGGGTAAACTCTACTCAACTAGAAAATTTATTAATAAATTTATTCAAAATGAAGAAGCATAGTTGAGATTTAATAATATATCATGAGATTTATGTACAAAATGAATCTGAATTATACATTAATATTTTTTAATAAAATTTTTAGACATATAATATTAGAGTTTATGTTAAATCCGAGAACAAATATCATTTGTTGTGTTATTTAACCTACGTTTAACTGTAAAACTAATAAAAAAAGTAAAGAGATAATTATCTAAAAGTTTTATTTACAAATATTATGATAGTTTAGGTCTTATTTAAAATTTTTTAAACTAATAAGTCCTATTTAGTAAAACTAATAATATTATCAATTTTTTTTTCAATTTTTATAATTAAGAATATTATCAATTTTGCATAGTAATGTTCCAGATAATTGTTTTACTAATTGATAAAAAAATAGAGCATGAGATTAAATTATTTTTGTCAATCTACTTATTAATTTGATTTAATTATCTAATAAAATCGAGAACATGAACAGCTTTTTTCAGTTTTAAAACTGAAAATATTATCATTTTTTTTATTTTTAATTTTTAATTTTTTTTTCAATTTTGCACATCAATGTTCTATCATCATCTTCTTTATAGACAAAAATTTTTACTTTTGCACAAAAAAATAATTTAGTTTTTTCAAAAAAAAAATAAATCATTTTTTTTTTTGCACAAAAATATATATATATATATATTTTAGTTTTTTCAATTTAAAAGTTGATATTTTAAAATTTTAAAAATCAAATAAATGTCAAATCATTATATTCCTTTATAGATAATCATAAATAATGAACAATCATTGTTTGAAGGGTAATTCTGACGATTAAAAATTTAGAGGTTGTTTGGGGTGTCCTAAATAAGTGCACTTTTTGTCTTTTTAGACTAAAAAGTTGAGGAAAAAAATATGGATGTTTGGGTTAACTTTTTGACTTTTTATAGAAAAATTTGTATTAAAAAATTGTATAAAGAAGTGTATAGGAGAAGATTAGAGAGGTGTGTTGTACAGCCGTACAATCTGTTGAGCCGAATTGGTGGGAAGAAATTATTGGCTACTTTTTGGGCATTGCACTGGACGGTTTTGTTCGGCTCGTGGGGGCCATCATGGGTCCATTTTGATAATCTGAACCGTTCAATGTGTAGAACTCGTCGAGTACTATATGCCTATAAAAAATCACGTTGATCGGATATCGATAGTTATCTGATCAGATTTTTTTTTTCAATCGTTAATTATAACACCATCCTTTTTTTATACAAAACTGATTTGATCATATAGTTATCGATATCCGATCAATGTGATTTTTTACAGACATATAGTATTTAACGAGTTCTACACATTGAACGGTTCAGATTATCAAAACGGACCCGTGATGGGCCCCCACGGGCCGAATAGCAGTGTGTAAAAATTGCACCCAAACTGTGCAATTTTGTTTGGCCACACGCAGCACAGAGCTGAACATCATTGATTGCTGAGTTGTACTTTTTGTGTGGAAAATTAATTTTTTAATTTTTTTTAGATGAATAGTGATAACTTTTTAACTTTTTGAGTAACTTTTTGACTTTTTGTCTTTTTGAGAGATGCCAAACTTGACCTTAATGAGACTTGAAAGTTCAAAAAATCTTAATTAAAATTTAATAAAATATAAGTTTATAAATTAAGATTTTTGAGTAAATGGTCAAAAGTATAATACAAATTCATTGGATGACATATCATATCCATTTCATATAGACGGGGGTTAAAGGATGAGGAAGCTTCCTTATGGCGTCAATCTTCACGAGTTGAATTTTTCAAATGGGTCATCGTCACATAAAACAAAAATAATGGATGTATAAAATCAAAACACTAGAAAAATTAGAGAATTTTAATGTATTGTGCAACTGAAAAAATAAACCGTGTAGTGCAATTTCTTTACATTTTACTATATTCTATTTGTGTGTTCTCAGTATTTTCACACATTTTTAGTTCAGTCTAATTGTTGGTTAATAATTTCTCTGTCTATTCGATAATTAAATTAATCACACATGTTTGAGCATTTATAAAAATAATTGTGACTCTGTTAGTTTTTTTAGCTTTCGAAGATTAATAATATAAATTTAAGCGTGCCAATAAGGATCAAGTAGTCCTTACAGAATATTAATTGTCAACCAATTATCAGACGATTGTGTTGTAATTCTTTCAGCCTCAATGAAGATGATTTTTACTAGCGGCTTATTTAGGAGAAATTAGTAAATAATAATAAGTGAAGAAGAATTTCAGAATCTGAATTTCATTAAGTAAATGAAAATTTACAATGATCTGACCTAGCCTCGTAGAGGTTCACAGCAATAAACCATTTGAAACTACTCTTAGGAAAGGAAGTGCAGTAGAGGAATTGAAGGACTGGAAATGTAAAGAACTAAAAATGTGAAAAAACTAGAAAGAAATATGAAGTAATAAACTGGTTTCTGGATCTCAGTCTGGTTCTTTTCTATTTAGCCCTTTCTGCTATTTATACTCTTTAGTGATAACCGTCGAAGTGACCTTCTAACCGTTAAAATACGTTTCCACAATCTCTGGTCATGGCTTCGCTCAACTAGCTCCCACTACACCTCTTTTGCAGTTAGGCTTTCCTTCTGAATTTGAATTTGAATTTGAATTTGAATTGTAGGTAACCGTTAGGCTACGTCATCTCGCGCCTCTTGACTATTCAGATGCTACGCAAATCCGATACTACCAATATGAACTGCCACGTGTCTGTCTTTGATTGGAGACTTGCTTTAATTCCTCAAATTTCCCTTTACGTGCCACGTGTCACTCCGCGATTGGTTTTTACAATTTATATAGCCAACATTACCCCCCGCACTAATATACCTAATACTTGGTGATATTAGTAGACTAGTACAATCTACCCACGTCCAATGACGTGCATAGACTCTATATATTCTGAAAGTATAACTGCTTTTTGAATAATGAAGCAGTGAACTTCATTAAATCCTTGTGCTTTGCATTTCCATTCTTTGAGTACACGAAAAATCTGGTACATCTTTAATGGCTAATCACACATTCTCTTACATTGATCGAGCATACGAGGAGTCTTTGAAGATGATTGTAGGCCTCAAAAGAACCTTAATGCATTATTAGCTACACCTATCCGCCACCATTTATACAAGTCATGGAAGCTTTTGCAAATTACCAACCTTTAGACCAAGAATCTGGCAACTACAAACCTTTAGACCAAGCATTTGCAGAAATAGATCTTGGAAGCTCTTCTTTTACCCCACTACTAACCATTTCTTCTTCCTTTAAGTCCATTGGTTGGGAAAGTTGGTCAAAACCTGATGAACCCCAATTAAGGGTGCGGATTCATCATCGATTTGTTGAATTCAATGATCTCCTTTCAGTTCCTCCTTCTGTTCGGAGCTCAGTGGTTTACCCTTATGTACCCATTGATCACTGACGCAGTCTGGAAGACAACTTGCTTATGGCGTGGTACACGTCTTCCATGCCAACGAAGATAGTGCGAGAAACTCCTCATCCAGACGAAGCACAGGGATATAATCCGTCATTTTTGGCTAAGAAGGCAAAACTTTGCTCTTCTGACTGGCTCGAATACGTAAATCACCCCCAATTCTCCTATTCCTTCAAGATAGATCCCTGTGTACCTTCTCTCCCTCAGAATCCTCATTGGATAGAGGAATTGAAACTTACTCTTTTCGAGAATTAGTTTTTTCCTTCCTACCAACCCCCAGCTCTTCTAACTGCATTTGAGCAATACAAAGCTCAGCTTCTGCTTGCTGCCTTCTCTCACTTGCCTTTCAATGTTCTTGGAGACGAGATTTCTCTCAAGAACTTCCAATGGGCCTGTGATGTTATGACTCGGGGTCATGTTCTCAACCCCATTGCCCAGACAGAGCTTTAAGCTTTTTTGGATCAACTTCCACTCCTTCTTCATTGGTATAAAATTTCTTTGGCTACCAGTGACTCTTTGGACAAGATCATAGCCAATCGAATTCAGACTTAGTATGAAGCAGAGAACCTTATTGAAGAATATGATGACTTCAAGAATAAGGATTCAGCGTACTAGGATGATTTAAAGATGGACGAAATAGAGCAAGGCTTGAAAGAGATAGAGTTCGAGGTGAAAGCTGAACAGCTTTTTCACCAAACAAGAGCATACCAGGTGCAACAACCTAACTTTGATATGATAGAAAATAGAATAAAGAAAGAACGTAAGTTCATTGAACACTGCTAGGTTAAATTTAATGAACTTGTTACTTTTTCTATTCCCTATTATTATGAAATTGAATTCGTAGCCAAGTAGGCCTTCCTAATGTAATTGCTTACATATCAATAAAACTAGGGGTTTTCTTCCCTTATTTGGCATGATCTAGTTTTATGTTCCAATTGCATGCTTGTGACCATTTTATTCACACAATTCAAATAAAATTAAAGCTTTGAATTAAACAATTTTTGCTTCGAAACCTGATTTGAACATCTCCAAAGTATAGAATACTTGAAGCCTGATTTGAATATCTCTAAAGTATGGAATACAATTAACAATTTTGCCTTAGGTCTTCTCATTCTAATCGTATGATCAACATAATCTAACAGCTTTGAATTAACCAACCTTTGTATCAAAGTTACTTTTAAGTGCTTCGAAGTATAGAACTACTTTTAAAAGTAATAATGCTGCTTCCCAAAAAGGGTTTATTTTGACAGAAAATCCCAAAAGAAAATTTTCATGTTTAGGTAAGTCTTTTGGATTCCGATCCTTTACTTGACTTAGTACTGGCTTTGCAACTTTAAAGTCTAAAACATTAAATAAGAATCAAATTCCAACTACAGAATACTTCAAAGTTCACTTCGAAGGATTTTATATTTTACAAAAAACCTAAGAGCAAGTCCCCAATCCCTTCGAAGCAGATCAAACCTAAACATTCTTGCATTTTTAGGCATTAAATATGCTTTGAAGTCAACTACCTGTTCTCGAAACCCTAGTTGGATATTTAACATCTAGCTTTGGAGCCAAATCCTAGTTTCGAAGCCAAATATCTGTTTTCGAAGCCAATCTGAGTGTTTGAGATACGTTTTCCTCCTAAATAATCACCCTTGAGAGAAACTTTCCATGTTTTACTTTCAGGACTCCTTTGAATTTTAAACAAAGGCTTAAACTCATATGGGTTCTAAAATCAGTCAAACAATTATCTCAAGTCTTTTTACCTATTTAGACTGATTGGGCTTTTTTCAGACAGAAAGGTTTAAAAACCATTTATCTTCGCGCTTCAAACTTACTTGCTCGGCCAAAACACAAACCCTTCATTTCTATTGCTCTCTCCTCCTCTTCACTGTTTTTCTTAGCTTCTTCCTCCGAAAACTTCTGCTAATGGCTTCTTTCTCCTTGAAAGTACCAGTTGTGGAGCGTGTGAGCCCATCCATAGCTTTGAAGAGGGTTATCGCTGAAGAATGTGAGAAGTACAAAGCCGGCAAACAAAGTGCTATCGATGGGTGCATTTTCATTCCCCGTCGTCACGAGCAACAAGAATATGTGCTTGGACCCATTTTTAAGGAGGTCCCTGTTCAGCTTCCTACTTTATACCCACGTTTGGAGAATCATTGCCTCCTCTATGAAGGTGGTCTTGATTGGGAAAGTTAGAGGATGAATCGACCCCATCGCTGCTGGCCTACAGTAAGGCTAGAATAGGAGGAATGGTACGATCGAGTTATTCTCGCTAGGTCATTGGATCTCCAGGAACTTTGCTTCTTCGACGCCCTTCAACTATCCAGGTTCACTATTTCGGAGGATCCATTTTTAATACTTGCTGCTCTTTGTTTTTAGAACTCTACTTTTAATTTCTTCCAATTTAGATATGGTATCATGGCCCCTACTGTCCTTGACATCTGTCATGTTTTAGGGTTATCCCTTATTGGCACTCCCTTTGGTCCAGACTATCCTGACATTAACGTCTCTTTTTCTATTCCTCCTCTAAACTCATCCTATAGTGACTTTGTCAAATCTGAGAACAAAAGGGAAGGTCCTGTATCTGATAGGGAACTATTTTCTTTTTTGTTGTATTGGCTTTGTAAATTCCTCTTCTGTACCTCTTCTAAGAGGATTATGCCTGAGTTTGCCCTTCTCGCCAAAGCTTTTGTTTTGCATAAAAAGGTAACTTTAACTCCATATGTTTTGGGTCATGTCTATAGAACTTGCTCCCAATTTTGTGAAAAACCCATGGATATGCCAATCAACGAGACCCATTTTGGATACTCCAACTCTGGCTTTTTGCATACTTCACTGACTTGCACTTTAAATGCCTAAGATTTCTATCACCAGACCCTACTTCTTACGGCATGAAGTTTGCCAGGGTCTCTCTTTACCATTCCAATTTTGCCTTATACTTTTCTTTTTTCCATTGACTTCCAGCTTCCCCTTCTAGCCTATTTTTCTGTCCCTTCAAAGCCAACATTGCCTGGCTAAGGGCCTTTTTGGGTGACAAGTCCTACTCTAGGCCTTAACACAAAGATATGTGGGCTTCCATTCTGATTCCAAGGGAGCTTTTCATTGGCATTATAAATCCTAGAACTTAAAGTGTATTTCTAAGCCCTACTGTCCTGTCCAATTTGTTAGGCAATTTGGATTCACTCAGGGGATTCCTATCCCTCTCTGCAACCAATCCAACTTAAATCTTGTAAGCAGAGAACTGAAGGTTCCAAGGTCTAGATTATAGAAAGCAACCTCCAAGTTGATCTAAGACTTAATTGATTATGAATACTTGCATTTCATTCCTCAAGACAATACATTGAAAAGATACCAGAATTGGTGGACAGCCAATATAGAGGTGCACTTGGCCATCCCTCCTCAAGATTTATTAATGGGACTAGATGTGCCTCAGGCCAAGACCAAGGGGACTGGGATCATCACTTCCTCAACTGCCCCTAATATCCCAGCTTCTACTCTTGCTGCCGCAGGGACTATTCTTGCTACCCCATCTCCTCTTCCTAGAGTTGCTAGAGTTGCTTCGAAGAAAGGTGTGCACTTTTGCCCCTTTTTTCTTTCTCTTTATGATGCCTTAGTTAGTTAGTTATAGCCTCTCTTTGGTGCAGGAGCCTCACAAGAGGACTTTCTCAGAGAGTTCAAGCCTTGAATATCCTCAAAGGCAAGCAGTAACAATAGAGGAAGAGAAAACTTATGCTTGATCCTGAAGAGGAGACATCTGAGGTTTCCATAGAAGAGAAAGAAGTAGAGAAAGAGAAAGAAACACCATTGAAGAGTAGGAAGAAAATAACAATTTCTCTTTATGACCATCCTAAAGAGGAGACACTTGAGGCTCCCATAGAAGAGGAAGAAGCAGCGAAAGAGAAAGAAACAGCATTGAAGATGAGGAAGAAAATAACAGTTTCTCCTTCTGACCTTGTTGATGATCCTATTCACGAGGCAGCTGCTAAGGCCATGGAAGAAGAATATTCTAAAGAAATTATCATATTTCAGAGGTCTGAAAAGAGGAGGCAGTAACAAATACTAAAGGATAAAGCTGCTACTGCTGATGCGCTACAAAGGGAGGCTGCAAGGAAAAAACAGACTGCTGAGCTCTATGCCCTTTGCAACTCTCTCGAATCATTACCAATACAACCTCTGAGGCTAGTAATTTCTCCTTTAACTCCTTTTGATTCCCTCTCAAGACTTAACAAAAAAAATTAACATTTTCTTTCTATTTTCTGTTTATGCAACAGTTATTCCTCCTCCGATATCTCAGATGGTATGCTCCCCAGGCAAGACTATGAATTTGATATGGTCCTTCCCAATTAGGTGACCATTTGCCAAACTTATAGCTTTTAATTCCTACTAGAAGTATTGTCTTCTATACCAAATCACTTCCATCAAAGCTAATGTGCCTTTCTTATTATAGTTTTTGGCTACCTTCTTCTTTTGGAAAAGAATACCATTTAATGCCAAAATTCTAGCTTCATACACACTTTCTAATTCCAAGAACATGCTTTGATGGTACTGCTCAGAATTTAACTGGTTCTGGCATTTTACCCTGAAGGATTTAATATTAATTTCCACAGACAACACTGCATCATGTCCATATACTAAGGCATAAGGAGCGATTCATGTACTTGACCTTGGAGAAGTTCTATAGGCCCACAACACATCTAACAACATGTTATGCCAATCTCGAGGATTATCTTCCACAACTTTTTGTATTCCTTTTTTCAAGGATTTATTAGATGATTTAGCCTGACCATTTACTTGTGCATAATAAGGGATGGAATTAACAAGGCTAATTCCAAACTCTGCTGCAAAAGATTTTACTATCTTTCCATCAAATACAATCTCATTATCTACAGTTATGGTCTGTGGGATACCAAACCTATGGATCAGTTCCTTGATAAATCCAATAACTTCAGCCTGATCCACAACTTTATAAGGCTTAGCTTCGACCCATTTAGTGAAGTAATTTGTGGCCACTAGAATGAAACGATGTTTCTTCAAAGAAGGTGAATATATTTTCCCTATCATATCCATTGCCCATTCTCTAAATGGCCATGGCTTCATTACTGCACGCAAATCAGCTATCGGAACATGCCTTATCACACGATGCTTCTGGCATGCCTGACACTCTTTTGCATACTCTATGCAATCCTTTAGGATGGTTGGCCAATAGTAGGAATGTTTTCAAAGAAACCATCTCATCTTCACACTAGGTTGATGGGCATCACAAATACCTTCATGTACCTTAGCCATAGCAGTCAATGCTTCATGTGGCCCTAAACATTCCAACAACAACCCATCTGCTTCCCTTTTGTAAAGAGCATTATTATACACTATATATTGCATAGACTGTAGTTTAATTTTTCTGCTAGCCTTTGAAGATGGGCCAGCTAAATATTGAATGATTGGATGTCTCCAATCATGCTCTTCTAAGTTATTCTAGTTAACTTCTACCATGATACCACTTTCAGCCAAAGGTGGTATTAACTTCTGGTATGTTGTTTGGCTTATGTCCATTTGGGTATTCCCCTTTCTTCTGAAATTTAAAGCTTTCTGGGCCACATAATTGGCCTTATGGTTCATGAATCTTGAAATATAAGTCACATAAGCTATCTGAAACTGAGAAAGCAAATGTAGTGCAACAATATAATATGGTAACATGCTTACACTTTGACACTTGAAGATTCCTTTTACTTGGTTGATTACCAATTGGGAATCCCCAAATATATCAATTGCATGAGCTTGTAATCCAATAAGTATCTTAAGTCCCATTATTAAAGCTTCATATTCAGTTTGATTATTAGAACAAGTAGTTTCATCTACTCTGAAACCATGTGTGGTTTCTACTCCCTGTGGTGATTTAATTATAACACCAATTCCAACCAAACTACTGGCTTTTGATCCATTAAACCACATTTGCCATGGCTCAACATTGATCATACCGAGGTCCATTATCTCCTGGCTTTCTGTTTGACATGGATGATCTGCCAAGAAGTTAGCTAAAACTTGTCCTTTTACTGCCTTTTGGGGGACATATTCTAAATGAAATTCTGATAAAGCTAATATCAATTTGCCAATTCTTCCTCTCAACATAGGTCTAGATAACATGTACTTAACCAAGTCTGTGGTTGCAATTACCAAGACAACAGTAGGCAAAAGATAATATCTTAATTTTAGTGCTGCAAAAGTACAATGCGAGGCATAGCTTTTCTACAGCTGAGTATTTACATTCAAAATAATTTAAAAGCCTACTAAGGTAATAAATTGCTTGCTCCTTGCCTTCTTCATTGTCCTGAGCTAGGAAAACTCCCAATGAATCTTTTGCTGCAGTAATGTATAATTTCAAGGGCTTGTCGCTCTTTGGCGGCATCAACACTAGAGGCTTGGCCAAGTAGGCTTTAATTCCTTCGAAAGTATTTTGATGCTCTGTTGTCCACACAAACTCCTCCTCATCTTTCAACTTTAACGAAGAAGAAAATACTTTAGTTTTCCCTGGAGTGTTAGAAATAAATCTTCGAAGAAAATTAACCTGACCAAGGAACTTTTGTACTTCTTTCTTACTTGATGGAGGTTTGGCCTCAATGATGGCTTTGGCTTTATTCTGATTAATCTGTATTCGCTTATTGTGCATAACATACCCCAAGAAGTTTCCAACTGATACACTAAAAGCACATTTGAGAGGATTAAGCTTTGAATTGAACTTTCTCATTCTTTCGAAAGCTGCTACAAAGTGAACCAAATGTTCCTCCATAGACTGGGACTTTACAACAATATCATCAATGTAACACTCTAGGTATCCTCTAATAAGATCATGAAAGATAATATTCATTACTCTTTGATATGTTGCCCCAGCATTCTTTAAACCAAATGACATTTTCACCCATTCGAATGTGCCAATATTCCTAGGACACCTGAACACTGTTTTGTGGACATCCTCCTCTACAATGCAAATTTGGTTGTAACTAGAGTTCCCATCCATCATAGACAAAATCACGTACCCTGCTGAACTGTCCACCAATAAATCCACTATAAGCATAGGGTATTCATCTTTTGGAGTTACCAAATTCAGATTTCTAAAATTGATGCACACCCTCATCTTACCATTCTTTTTAACCACATGCACAATGTTAGATAACCATTCAACATACCTGGCTGTTTTAATGAAGCCTGCTTTAAGGAGCTTGAGAATTTCCTCCTTCACTTTTTGAACCACTTCAGGGCTCATCCGTCTTGGTTTCTGTTTGTGTGGTTTGAAGTTAGGCTTCATAAGAAGCCTATGTTCCACTAATGACCTATCCAATCCTGACAGTTTATTTTAAGACCACGCAAAACAATCCTTATAATTCTTTAGGACTACCAACAATTGGTTCCTGTCAATAGAACTTAACCAAGCACTGATATAAGTTGGTTTCTGTACAGAACCTTCCCCTAAATTGACTTTTTCCAAGGGGTCTTGTACTTGAGCACTTACTAATGCTTCTCCTTTGACTTCTTTTGCCATCGAAGCAACTTCTTCGTTTTGTTCTGCTCCCACATTTTTTGGTTCAACATCTTTGCCTTCTTCATCATAAACAAAATCTGTCCATAACGCTTTTTCTTCCTATATTTCCTAGACTTTTGCTTCGATATCCAATGCACAGTACTTATCAAGGGCCAAAGGCCTGACCTTTTGTTGCTTCTGATTACAGCCAACCACCATGGCTTCCCTCTCTTGTTAACTATTAACTTTATGTCCAATGTTGAAAACTTGACTAAAGCCAAAGGTCTAGCTTCTTGGGTCTTATCTTTTTGCCTATAACCAGGCATCATTGTAATCCTTGATAACGAACTCTTCATCAGCACTTTCTTGCACTAAGTGCCTTAGGTGTGCTACTTTCTCATCAGTCGTCACTTCAACTGTTCCATCAGGTTTCCTCAATATACTGAGTGGTGTCACTCCTTCAGTATATAACTTGGCCTCTGCAAAATTAGCACAATTGATAAAGGATTGAGGGTCTACGTTGATTTCCTCTGTCTTTCTATTGCATAGGGCCATCATTATTTTCTGATGTAGAGAGGAAGACACACATTTGTTGATGTGGATCCAATCCCTGCCAAGTAAAGCATTATACTTGGCATTACTATCTATAACAAAGAATGCTGTCATGCAATCTTTGATTCCCACACTCAAGTTGATGGACAGGATGCCCTGAGCCATCAACTTATCCCCAGCGAAGCCAGTAATGATTGTATTGGTTGGGATTAATTTGGGGTTTCTTTTTTCCAATTTCTTCAAAGAGGACTTCGGAAGCAGGTTTACTGTTGCCTCATTGTCCACTAACACCCTGTTAATTTGTATCCCATCGAAATAAGCCTTAATATACAAGGGCTTAACGTGCTGCGTCATAGATGTTATAGGGTACTTAAAGGGATACAAGAGATTAATACTCACCTCCTCACTTTCATCTTCAGTTTCCATTGGTATGGCCACTTCAGACTCATCTTGAACTATGCTAACTTGTGAATCTTCACTAGAAACTGGAATAGGGTCATCTTCCTGACCTTCTTAGTTTCCATCTTCAACCTGGAACTCTTGTGGCAGTATATGTACCATGTTTACTGACACTGGAGGAAATGAGCCAAATTAAACTGTTGGTTGTACTTGTTTCTTTTCCAAACTAACTTGTTCAGTTATTTTAGAAGCATCTTCCATGCTGCACTCTGGTACCTTTGTGCTAGCAGGTTCCTTTGAAACAGTCTGTTGGTGATTTACCTCCGTTGGCTTGTCAACCAAAAAGGTTTGCTCAGCCATGAAAGCCTCAAATATTCCATCTTCAACCAATTATCTCTCTTGGCCTAGTTCAGTCCCTTTATCCGTTTCATTGTCACTTTTCATTAAAGTCTTCTCGAGGCCTACTAAACTGGATTTCTCTTTGGCCCTTAGTTCAGCATGAACTTTAGCCAACTGCTCCATGTTGGCACTCATTTTGATCTTGGGAACAGGCTTTGAACCTATCCCTCCATCTGGCTGATCATTTGCTTGTGCCATGGAAGTGCTCTCTTCACTTTCTTTCAGATCCTTCTGATACTAGGTATATCTTCGTTGGATCTTTCTTCTTTGAGACCTAGAAATTATAAGAACCACATATGGCTCCCTTATTTTTGGATTCTTTAATAACACCCAGTTGTTTGGAGCTACCAAGGAATGTTTGATCATTTTTCCCTGGTCTCTAAAAACCTTTATTTGAGTTGACATTTCCGTAGGTTTATTTTGCATAGCAAACCAATCTGGAACTCCTGGGACCCATGAGCCCACTGGTCTGGCTGCTGGATCTGTTGTTCCACTTTTTGAAGCAGTCTTCAAAGCAGCCTTCGGGGGCCAATTATCAGTCCTGGTCCCATGCCTTGCGCTGAATCCATGCCTCTTTACAAGTTAACTATCTACTCTGCCAGTCCTGGTCCCATGCCTTGTACTGAATCCATGCCTCCTTTCAAGTTGGTTGTCTACTCTGTACTAATTGAGTGGCCTAGTTTCATATAGAGGCCTCTTTGCCTTTGACTATATCCTGGTGTTTGGTGGGGTTGCCAATGATGAATGTTGTTTGGGGCCAGTTGGATATGGCCTCTTGTTATGGGTGCTGGTTATTCGGTCCCTCTGCACCTCTTTGTAATGCTATTTCCCATCACTTAGGAGCCCTTTCAACCACTTATAACACATCCTGCACCTAGGGCACATCCTCTGCACTATAGCAGCTTCGAGAGAGTCATCATCTAACATCTCTTCATTAAGGCTTTCTTTTATGCCTGCAGAGCTTTGTCTATCAACTGGTGAACTTCTTGTGTTCTTCCTGAGAGCAGTTTGGCTAGCCACATGCATCTGTACGGTGACTTCCTTCAATTCTTTCAGCGATAGGTTTTGGAAATCTGGTATGCCAACATTGGCTGCAAGCTCTCCAATTTCTGGAAACAGGTTGGTGTCAATTCCCATAGCTTTCTCAGACTTGGCTAGAAGCTTTAGCCTCCTCTTCCGAATCTGTTCTTGGATCCTGTCTTAGAAAACAGTACAATTTTTAGTTGAATGAGACCAAGAATTGTGTCATTTACAGTATAGCTTTCCTTTAAGTACTTCAAGGGTAGGAATTTTGACTCCCTTTGATAACTTTAGGAAATTTGCTACAAGCAAATGATAAAAAATGTTATCTGCTTTTGTTAAGTCAAAAGAATACTTCTTTTGCAGGTCTTTCTTTTTAAACTGCTGGTCTATTGTACTGTCTTTCTGAATTAATGCCTCACAAGTCATAGATTCTTTTCCTACTATATCTGCTGCATCAATTTCACAATTAGAGTCCCTATAATAGGTCTTATATGATGCATTACTCCGATCTTGTTTTTCCTCGAGTAAAATTTCATATCTAGACACCTTATAGGTTAACTTTACTAAGTCTCGAAACTCAGTTGAATCAAACTTCTTTCGAAGCCTAAATTCCAGGCCATTCTAAGCCAATCTTACAAATTCAGGGTCTGGTAACATGACCCTGCATTTGTTCTGTGCCCTTTTAAAACTGGCAATAAACTGAGCAGCCTTCTTATCAGGCCTTTGGCTCAATCTTATCAAGTCTGTCATAGAAACTTCCTCCATTTGAAGTTTGGATAGAGCCAGGTGTAAGGTTTATGTACCATACGAAAGCTGCTCCAATTAGAGAACTTGGAAAAAGTCTCAATTTGATGTAATCATTATTAGCAAACTCTCCACACTGGCTCATAAACCTAGCAATGTGTTCCACTGTTGACTGATTTCCATTACTATAAAAGAGAGCAAAGTCTGGTATTCTAAATCCCCTAGGATACTCGTGTACCCTATCTACCAACTCTGGGTAAGGTTTTCTATATACTGGTGTCTGGACCCCCCAAGCCATAGGTCCACACATTTCTCTAACTATATCAGGAATTTGGTCCCTTGGAACCATATTTTGTACTGGTTGAACCACTACTGGGGGGACAAACATAGGGTTTGGAGGAACACCATGTGCTTGTGGGCCTCTTGGTCTATATACAGGTACATTCAGGGCTGGTTGTCCTTGCTATACTGGCTGTTGTTGAAGGTATGGCTGGCCTCTTGGGGCCTGAATTGCAAAAGGTCCTACAAAAGGTACCATAGGAGGAGAAGTAGGTGCTACTTCTTTTCCAATTACAGGAAATCCTTCCAATCCCCCAGGTGCAAACTTAAACAAAGGGTTGGTGAAACCCCTTGTGCCAGGCATGTTCTCAAACATAGGATTTGGAAATGCCCTCATGCCATTACCCTAGGCTGGCCCTGATCCACCAAATTATATGGTTTCACTGGTAGAGAATGGTACATTCTGAGTGGCTATTAGTCTCGAAAGAGTTTCATACCATGACTGAGGCACAGGTGCTGGCCTCTTATGGTTGTGACTACTAGTCTGACTATTGACTTGTCCATTATTTTGCATAGGCTGTTTATCTCGAGCCAATCGTTGATGAGGACCATTTACATTTTCTTTAGTTTGTCTTACAGCAGTTGGTTGATAAGAATTTATTCGATCCAAAAAGGATGTTGCCCATCTTTCTATTGTATACATTAGTTGTTGTCCCATAGCATCTACTAAACCTTCTCACGGATTTAGGGGTTGGGTAGAAGGAACATTTGAAGGTCCAGTCTCCTGACCCTGTCCAGTGCGTTGGACATGTATTGTATATTCTGAAGTACTGGTCTGTTCGATCATTTGCGGAGGATCTGATGGGATAGGTGTATCCACCACATTGTCTTCTGAGTTAGTTATTTTTACCTCTCCTTCCACATCCTCTTCCAGACTTTCATTTTCTCCTCTTGCTCTACGTCTAGCCATTTTTAATAGTCCCACCGGTGTGCCAAAAATATATGTTGGCTTTTTTGGCTTTCGAAGGTTAATAATGTAAAGTTAAGCGTGCCAGCAAGGATTAATTAATCCTTACAGAATATTAATTGCTAACCAATTATCAGACGATTGTGTTGTAATTCTTTCAGCCTCAATGAAGATGACTTTTACTAGTGGCTTGTTTAAGAGAAATTAGTAAATAATAATAAGTGAAGAACAATTTCAGAATCTGAATTTCATTAAGTAAATGAAAACTTATAATGATCTGACCCAGCCTCGTAGAGGTTCACAGCAACAAACTATTTGAAATTACTCCTAGGAAATGAAGTGCAGTACAGGAATTGAAGGACTGGAAATGTAAAGAACTAAAAATGTAAAAAAACTAGAAAGAAATATGAAGTAATAAACTGGTTTCTGGATCTCAGTCTGGTTCTTTTCTGTTTAGCCCTCTCTGCTATTTATACTCTTTAGTGATAACCGTCGAAGTGGCCTTCTAACCGTCAAAATTCGTTTCCACGATCTTTGGTCATGGTTTCACTCAACTAGCTCCCACTACACCTCTTTTGCAGTTAGGCTTTCCTTCTGAATTTGAATTTGAATTTGAATTTGAATTGTAGGTAACCGTTAGGCTACGTCATCTCGCGCCTCTTGACTATTCAGATGCCACGCAGATCCGATACTACCAATATGAACTGCCATGTGTCTGTCTTTGATTGGAGACTTGCTTTAATTTCCCAAATTGCCCTTTAGCGGCCATGTGTCACTCTGCGATTGGCTTTTACAATTTATATAGCCAACAAAGTCTTACAAGTTAGTCATGAGTTGTTGTCTTGGTAGGAATACAGAATTAGATACCAAACACATATGAATGCACAAGGTTTTATAACTTTTGTTAATGGGTCAATTTAAAAATAAATAAATAAATAAATAAATAAAAATGAAAAATTAAAATATTCATCCATGTATTTTTATATCTAATTCCGTGATTAATTTTTTTTATTTATTGATAGCAAAGTTTTAAATAGCAACCGTTAATTATTATATCGATTGTTACAGATAACAGGGTTCTAATACCGTTATTTATTAATAGTGTCTTGCTAAATGGCCATCCCAACAAAGACCACAAAATTCCGAAGTATTTATAATCTGGTTACTTTTCACATATCTTAATATGCTTTTGCACACTTCAATACATTTTTTTACATATTTTCTCAACACTAACAAAAACTCTTTAAGATTTATTTTTAGTATTTGTTATTATTAATATTTTTTGATCAGCAAAAAGAAAACTTTATTAATGAAACACAAACAAAATGTGATAAAGTACATCAATAAAGAGGAGCTTGGAGCTAGCTCAAGCTCTAGCCACCAAGTTGGTGAGAAACCAACAAACATAGCAAAAGCAAAAACAATAGCTTCTCAATATAATAGACCAACATAACAGCCACTACTGAGTATAGTAGACCAACATAACAGCTGAGCAAACAAAAGACTAATGCAGACCAAACAACACAGCTGGGCAAAGCAGACCATAACATATCAGTTCAATCCTCACCCCTCTTGATAGTCACCAAGAGCAATGCAGCCACAAAAAAATTCACAGCAAAAAAACCAGAGTTCACCCAACACTTTAGGCAAAGCAGACCATAACATATCAGTTCAACCCACACCCTTCTTGATAGTCACCAAAGACCAATGATGTCACGACCCAAACCCGCCCCCTATGGGTTTAGCACCGTAACCGGCCAGTAATACGAGATCACCGAAGGCCTGCTCAACAGTAAGACAGTATAACAGAGTACAGGGGCATGGCGGAAGCCAATACAGTAAATAAACAATGTCCAATGAGCTGTGACAGTCTGTATGCAAAAAGATTTTTCATACATACATATATATACAGTACGGAACAGTATGCACAAGATTTACAACCATTCAGAACAGGGGCCTAATCCCTATTAAACAGTACAGTAACAGTCTATACAGTCATTATAAAAACAGAATAGAATGGGGAAAACTAAAACACCCCATAGCCTTTGCTAGACAGGCTCGGAACCTCGCAGTGAGGCACAGTAGTTGGCTTGACAAAATGGGAGTCTACCTCGACGCTCCTAGCTCCGTCTGGTGCCTGTTCACCTACATATATATATATGAGCAGTGAGCTAAAGCCCAGTGAATAACATAATGCGTAAAGGGGTTTAGAATGAATGTCCTTACAGTAGTGAAAACAGTTCATTTCAATCAGTATTTCAGTTGTTCAGTACAGTAACAGTCATATGTGGTACATCCATTAGCATAACAGTAAACAGTAGGTCTTAAAAGACCGAACAGTCAATGATGGCCATCAATCAGTAAACAGTAGTGGTTCCAACAAGGGAATCAACAGAGATCTCTGTAACAGTAACAGTCAGTAACAGTAGTTGCTAAGGATGCCACAATACAATTCAGAATATAGGACATACATTCCTTCAGTTAACAGCATCAGTTCAGAAAGCAATACAGTTCAGTATTCAGAAGATAATCATTTGAACATATCTTTACACAATTGTTACTCACAGAGTTCTGGGCTACAGTAGGCTAGAGCGTCTCTTCGGAAAGCCAACCCTACACAGTTACAGATTGAACACACACTAAGCTACACAGTTGGGAAAGATAATAACTTAATCCCTAATTGCCTCGGTGTGTTCTACATCTATATCCTCATTAAGATGTCTTAAACTAGGCCTAAGAATGCCTAGGATAGGATGAGGATGCAAAGATGTATTCAGAAAATATTTTCAAAATTTCCAGTGAAATAGGGTCCCACTCGAGCGCAGATTTCCCCACTCAAGCGGACATGCAGACAACGGTTCTCGCTCGAGCGTCAACTTACCCGCTCGAGCGGACCAAAAAGTACTGGATAGGTGAAATTCACGCTCGATCGGGCGCTCGATAGCCGCTCGATTGTAAAACACAAGGTCCCGCTCGAGCATCAATCCTTCCGCTCGAGCGGACTTTAACACAGTGCAAAGTATTGGGAGCACGAATTTCCCGCTCGAGCGCCACTTTCCCCGCTCGAGCGGGAGTCCAAAATCTGGAATTTCCAGATTTGAACTTCCAAGCTCAAATCAAGTTTAAATGCACAAAATCGATTTCTTTGGGCCCATTTTCCAGAAAACACCTCAAAACTCATAGTACTACATGTTTTAAAGATCAATTTGATAAATCAAAGCCCAATGGTGTTTCAATTAAATCCATTTTCAAACCCAATTACATGAATATGATCCAAACATGACATGCATGAGTTTTAAATCAATTCAAAGCTTCAATACATGCTCTAATGAGCCAATCTTTTCAAAATAAGATGAAATCATGGACTTAACCAAAAATATGAACATGCATGTAACATTTTGCCATGAAATCAACATCAAAATGCAAGGATAAACATGCATGCAACAACTAAGCTTCAACACAACAATATGAGCCATAAATTGGCTCTAGACCTCAACTTAGCTCTAAACCATGCAAGAATAATCTTAATTACACCAATAGGAGGTTGAACCCCTTACCTAAGTCTTGAATTAAAGGTGTGGAGGCTCAATTTGCAATTTTCTTCCAAAGCTCCTAAGCTTCCAAGCAAATTACCCAAGAACAAATCAATTCTCTCCCTCTCCCTTTCTTGGTCGGCTAGAGCTCTCAAAATGTGGCTGATGAAAAGTTTGCCTAAGTGTATGTAAGGCTCAATATGTTGAGGTAGTGGGCTACTAATAGGGTAGAAATGTAAATAAAGGCAACATTTGTAATTTAGCTCATTTTAATCCAATTTAATCATACCAAATTAGTTTTCAGATAATTACACCATAAAATCACATAAATTATGATGATCATAAAACATTAATTGATTTCTGGTTCGACCGCCGATAAGGCCTCCAATTTACCGTTTAAACATATAAACATGAACAGATAATCACACAGTCAAACAGATATATATATTCAATCGATTCAGTTCAGATTTCAGTCAGTCAGTTCAGTAACTCAATCAGTTCAATTATTAATGATAATCAGTCCCAGTTTAGCAGTAATCAACAGTTTATCGGTAAACAGTGGTGAGGGTCATTACAGTCTTCCCTCCTTAAAAGAGTTTAGTCCTCTAAACTCGAGTTACCTTCGTTCTGGAAGAAAACAGGATTCAGTGGAAACAGCTCAGGATATCTTTTAGCCATGTCGTCTTCCCTTTCCCAAGTGGCATACACGCCACCATGGTTTTGCCAGTCAACTTTCACTAACGGGATCTCTTTGTTTATCAACTTCTTGATCCGTCTGTTTACAATCTATATAGGCCGTTCTTCGTAAGTGTAATCATCACTCAACACTACACGAGTAGGCTCTATCACGTGGAAAGGATCCCGGAGGTAATCTCTTAACATAGAAATGTGGAAGACGTTATGCATGTGCTCCATTTCAGGAGGAAGCGCAACTTGATACGCCACCGGATTGATTTTCTCAATAATCTCGTACGGTCCGACATATCTTGGCGCTAACTTGCCTTTGACTCCAAAACGAGTCTGGCCTTTCATCGGTGTCACTTTCACAAAGACGTGATCACCCACTTCATACTCTCTGTCTCACCTTCTGACATCTGCATAACTTTTCTGTCTGCTCTGTGTAATTTTCAGTCTCTGTTGTATCAGTTTCACTTTCTCGGTCGTTTCATACACAATCTCGGGCCCAAGCAAAGGCCCATCTCCAACTTCTGCCCAGCAAATCGGAGATCGACATTTTCTGCCATACAATGCCTCGAAAGGCGCCATACAATACTCGAATGATAGCTGTTGTTGTAGGCGAATTCAGCTAATGGCAAATGGCTTTCCAGTTTCCTGAAATCAAGGACACACATTCTCAATAAATCCTCCAGATTCTAGATGGTCCTTTCTGACTGGCCATCTATCTGAGGATGATAGGCACTACTCAGTCTTAGTTCAGTATCCAATGCAGTCTGTAGACTTTGCCAAAATCTCGATGTAAACTTCGAATCCCTGTCAGAAACAATGGACACAGGCACTCCATGCAATCTAACAATTTCATCAATATAGAGTATAGCCAATTTGTCCGCATTATAAATTGTCTTAACAGGTAAGAAGTAAGCAGATTTAGTCAGTTTATCAACTGTGACCCAAATCGAGTCCATACCTTTACTGGAGCGAGGCAATCCCACAATAAAATCCATAGTAATATGTTCCCATTTCCACTCCGGTATCGGTAAGGGCTGCAATAAGCCTGCGGGTCGTTGATGTTCGGCTTTGACTTGTTGGTAATGAAGGCATTTTGATACAAAATCAGCAATTTCTTTCTTCATTCCCGGCCACCAGAAATTCAGTTTCAGGTCTTGGTACATTTTCGTATTCCCCGGATGAATAGAAAATTTTGAGTTGTAGCCCTCTTGCAGAATTCTTCTTTTCAGTTCAGTATCATTCAGTACGCACAGTCTTTCTTGAAATTTCAGTACATCATTTTCAAATTTGAACCCCGGTCTCGGTTTAGATTCCCTTTCTTCGATGATCTTCCTCAAGAAGTCATCCTGTTGCTGTTTCTCTTTAATTTCTTCAATCAGTGCCGGTTGAGCAGAAATAGTAGCTATTGTCCTACCTTGTTCTCTCAAAACAATTTCAATTCCAGATCTTTCAAGGTCACAAAGTAACTCTTTCTGTTCGGTGAGTAAACAGGCTAAATTGCCAATCGATTTCCGACTCAGTGCATCGGCAACGGTGTTGGCTTTTCTCGGGTGGTACAGAATCTATAGGTCATAGTCTTTAATCAGTTCTAGCCATCTCCGCTGTCTCATGTTCAGTTCTTTCTGTGTGAAGAAATATTTCAGACTCTTGTGGTCGCTATACACTTCACATGTCGCCCCATATAGGTAGTGACGCCAGATTTTCAGTACAAATACTACTGCAGCAAGTTCCAAGTCATGGGTCGGGTAGTTCTTTTCATGCGGTCTCAGTTGTCGGGAAGCATAGGAAATTACTCTCCCATTCTGCATTAAAACACACCCTAAACCCTTATGAGAAGCATCACTAAATACAGTATAACCATCCGTACCTGAAGGTAAGGTAAGAACAGGTGCAGTCACGAGTCGAGTTTTCAACTCTTGGAATGTTGATTCCCTTTGGTTAGTCCAGTCAAATGATATCCCATTATGAGTTAATTGAGTCAACGGTAAGGCAATTTTGGAGAAATCTTTGACAAATCTTCTGTAATATCCAGCCAAACCCAAAAAGCTTCGGACTTCTGTCACATTTGTCGGTCTAGGCCAGTTCACTACAGCTTCAATTTTCTGCGGATCAACGGAAATCCCATCTTTGCTAACAACATGCCCCAAAAACATAACATGATCAAGCCAAAATTCACATTTAGACATTTTAGCATAAAGTTTATGTTCTCTTAGAGTCTGTAGGGCAAGTCTCAGATGATGTTCTTGTTCTTCTATACTTTTGGAGTAAATCAGTATGTCATCAATGAATACAACAATAAAGTTATCAAGGTATGGTTTAAAAATTCTGTTCATGAGGTCCATAAATGCAGCAGGTGCATTGGTAACTCCAAAAGGCATGACTAAAAATTCGTAATGTCCATACCTCGTTCGAAAAGCAGTTTTATCAATGTCTTTTGGTTTAACTTTCAGTTGATGATATCCGGATCTGAGATCAATCTTAGAAAACACTTGAGCACTCTGTAACTGATCAAATAAGTCATCAATTCGAGGCAATGGGTATTTATTTTTCACAGTTACCTTGTTCAGTTCGCGATAATCAATACACAGTCTCAGTGAGCCGTCTTTCTTTTTCACAAACAAGACAGGTGCGCCCCACAGTGAAATACTAGGCCTGATGAACTTTTTGTCTAACAGTTCTTGCAGTTGCACTTTTAGTTCAGTTGGAGCCATTCTGTAAGGAGCTTTTGATATAGGCTGTGTACCAGGAATCACATCAACGGTAAATTCAATCTCCCTGTCAATCAAATCCCCTGGCAGATTATCTGGAAAAACATCTGGGAATTCTCTGACTATGGGAATATTGTTCACATTAGCATTATTATCAGTAGATATAGTCAATACAGAACATAGATACCCTTTACACCCCTTCCTAATCAGTTTAACAGCTTTCACAGAAGAAATCAAATACGGGGGAGGTACTACTCCACTTCCATTAAATACAAATTCGGGTAAACCAGGTGGACGGAAAACAACTTGCTTGGTCACACAATCAATGGTAGCATGATATTTTTGTAACCAGTCCATCCCCAATATTACATCAAAATGATCAATGTTCAATGGCAGTAGATCAATAAATAGATGCATATCCCCAACAATAATCTCACAAGCAGGATACATATATGCACATGTCATGGATCCCCCAATAGGTGATGATACAGCTAACAGGTAATTCATAGGTTCTAAGGGTCTATTCAATTTCCGTGAAAAAGCATACGATACATATGAATGTGTAGACCCCGAATCAATCAGTACACATGCATTTTGAGTACAAATAGAGAGGATACTTGACACAACGGTCTCGGTATTTTGCACATCTCCCGGTACTAGGGCGAACACTCGGCCCTGCCTCATGGGCTCTTTCCCGGTAGCTTTGGGGTTCGGTTTTGGTGCAACAGTTGATGCTACGGAACTGCCTGCAGCTTTACTATCGCTCCGAGCAGTGGAAGGGCAATCTTTAACCATGTGGCCCACCTTGCCACACCTGTAACATGCACTAGATAGTTTATAACACACTCCCTTATGGTTCTTACCACATTCGTGTAGACGCGCCCGTGGGCTTCACTCTACAGTTCAGACTCTCGACTTTGTGTGTTGCGGTTCTAAATCTGAACCAAAGAGTCCAACTCTGGCAAATCGTTTTGAGAAAAACAGATTTTTGAAAAAGTAGTGCCAAACATGGACTGCTTTGCCAGATTACAGAGTCGCCACCTAAATATTTTTTAATGGGGGAATTTAGGAAACCCTGACTCGGTGCCGAAGGCCACGTGTCCGTCATCACCAAATGTCTTGGCTCGGGAGCTCGGGTACGATCGGGGAAGGTCAGCTATGAGCACCCCCTTTCGCCCGGTCCGAAGACCGGCCTCTACTAACCATGATATCCGATTTTGAAAACATTACATGCTCTTATTCCAATTATTATCCTAGAATTACTATGTTATGCGCACAGCAAACAAGTATAGACTGGATTGCCTAATTTGGAAATAAACACTGCATATCCGTTTTGTCTCGAAAAACGTGTTGGCTTTTGCTACTCGAAAGTAGGCTAAAATACGGATTTCAATGAGTTGTTTCAACTCACGCAATCCAACCTCCACCCACAGGCATTCAAACAGTTTATCTCATGTAAGCATTTAGCCGCATGGTAAGCATACTGTCATGTTAACATTCACACGCATGCGAAGTGCTAAAGCATAAAAACTTACATCGTACTCCGTGCCAAAACAATAACCCGGTTAGCAAACATGCATGACCTAGTTCATGTTAAGTGGCTAATGCATCGCATACAGGGATGTAATCTAGACAGGCTCGACTACCCTAAGCATGGCACATGAAATGCAACAATTATCACGTATTCAATTTTGGGATTGAAATACAATGCAGTTTGCATGATGTGCCGAGCCCGATGTATGTAAACAAATGCAATGCACAGCACCTGCATTGCATAAGGTATGCTAAAATAAGTATGCTCTAATACTAACCATCAAAAGCAGGTAAGTAAAAGGGGAGAAAGAAGTGGGGATTGGAAGACATGCACCCACTCACACACACTTATTACATTTTTGCCCTCGCTCGGAGGGACCAAATAAATATACAATTTAATTAACTACGCAAGCTAATTAAATATTACAAATTAACTAAATTAACAAATTTAATTAAAGCAGTAAACCCCTCGGGGAGAGGGCCGGATGTGGCGCGCGCCCGGGATTCGCTCAGAATTGCACTGTCATGCAAGTGTGCCTCTGTTTTCCCTGCTATCATCTTCTGAAAATTACCAAAATCCCAGGAGTGCCTCTCAGGGTACTGGGGAGTACCACCGGCTGGAGTATAACACCACCGGCTGAGGGATGTGGTCACCGGCACTGAGTGAAGCCATCGGCTGCCAATTCACTGCCGGTCGGCACTAAACAGTGCCGGTCGGCACAAAATGCCTGCAAAACCTGCAACTCACAGCAGCAGAGGGCAACAAAATGCATGGCAATGTGATTCAAAGCATATATGCACCAAACACAATCCTTATCATACTTTTGACTCAAAGGGGGATGTGCCTCGGTTCTCGGACCACCAATCACACATTTCCATGCATGATGGCCCAAAGAATCGAGAGTGCAATTTTAATTTCAAATGCATGCAATGCAATCAAGCAAACAAGGGTGCCAAACCTCTATCATACTTCACTTCAAGAGGCCTAACATGCATGCGAATGTGATGCAACCCTAAGCATGTTATCTATCATGCAAAGTGAACAATGTGATGCACTTATGCAAGGCATACAAGCAAACATGCAAACCAATGGGGGATGGACTTATACATGAATTAGGCAACTCTAAAAGGCCCAAAAATCAGTAGCCAAAGTGTCTAAAATGGGGGACTAAACACACACACACAAATGCACATGTTGAGGTTCCAAACCCAAGGCATAAATAAGCAACATTCAAGCACACTTAAAGAGGCCAAACATGGGCTAAAAGCATGCATGGAAAGCTCTGAAATTTATATCAAACATGATGCCAAACCATGCAATAAAGCATGCCAAACAAGGCATGCAAATGGTCTAGGCTTAATACAAGTCAATGGGGCATTGAACCATACCTATGCAAGGCAATTATGGCATGCATTAACCAACCCAAAACAGACTTTTAGCATGTCAAAGTAGGCCCAAAGGGCCACTTAGATGGCATCTAAGAGGCATGAAATCTAAGGCATGCAACAAGGCCTAAACATGGGGCATGCAACACAAGCTTAAGAAGTCACAAAGAAGCATGCAACGTAAACGTACAAGCACCTCTAGGGGACTGAAATAGCACATGAAATGGTTCCAAACCACCAAAAACTATGCAAGTAAAGCATGCTACACATTCATGCTCTTAAGGCCAACAAGCCAAATGCAAAGGGGCTATATTAAACATGCTAAGATTGACCAAAATACCTATGGACAGACCTAAAACATGGTAATATGAGCACATATTCTTCACAAACACAAGCCTAAAACATGCTAGAAATGAAGGCACACAACCTAGGCATGTTAAGGCATAAAGAGGCATTACAAGGCAACTATACTAAGCATGCATAGGAGACCAAAACCAACTTGAAATCATGTTATGACATGGCAATATAAGCATGGAAAACAAGTCAAACATGCTCAACACCACTCAGCATGAAGCTCCATAAGGAAGCAAAATTTGCCCTTTTCAAGGACATCAAGGAGAGGGGTGGCCCTCTCCTTCTTGAGGCTCTAAGGCATGCTCTTCACCACTGAAATCCCTCAAGATTTCAGTGGTGAAGAGATCCTAACACCAAAGTCTCGGATCTCCCACAAAATAGCACAAAAAGTGGCCTTTTCAAGGCCTAAGGGTGGTCAAAGCTACCCAAATCACCTAGCACCCTTAATATACAACAAAGAGGGTTAAAAAACAGAACTTTTTTGTGCCAAACACTAAGCTCAAAAACTGTGTTGAACTAGGCAAAAATGGAGTGCAAAAATGGGGTAAATAAAGTAAGTTTCTTACCCTTGAAGCTTTTCTTCACAAAGGTTGGAGTTGTTGGTTCCTTGAGCTCCAAACCAGTCAAGAACACTAAAAAACAGCCCTTAGAACCTCAGTTGCAAGGAGAAGGTGAGACACTAGGTGTTTGTGTGCAATAGTAAGGCACAAAACACCTAGACACACAAGAGAAGGATAGAGATAGAAGGTGTAAGCAACTCAAACCCTAGAAAAAAACAGAGCTTCTCTCTCTCTTTTCCCCTCTAACTCTCTAAATTTTTCTAACCTTGAGCCAAGAGAAGAGCCTTTTTCTTATAGGCATGAAAACTTACAAGTTAAGGCATCAAAAGGGCTCATCCCTCCATACACGTGTATGGAGGGGAAACAAACACCAGAAAGCTGTCTGAAAATATCTCCAAAAACAGCTGTAAAGTGGTCGGCAGGGCAAAATGGTCATTTTGCCAAAAAGAGTGCCGACCGGCACAAAATAGTGCCGACCGGCACAATATAGTGCCGGTGGCAACACCAAACAGCCGGTGGCCTCTAACCACTGCCGGTGGTGTGTGGGAATGCCTCACAAAGCATTCCCTGCCTTTCCAAGGCAAAACACAAGTGTTTGGTGCAAAACCAAACACAAACGGTCGAGTTCGGAGGTCCCGAGGCAAGGCGCGCGCAGCCGAGAACTCCGGGAACTCCAAACGAACACAAACATGGATAATCACCGAGCGTTCAAGCGGTGACGTCCAAGTCTTGAGGACGGTCAAAAATGGGGTGTCTACAATTCGGAGCAGGGCGGTATGGAACCACTCCCTTGGCTGGGGCTAATTGTTGACCCCGTATTCTGTTTCTTGTTCAGTGGGTTATGCTTTCCTTTCTTGAATTTAAAATTCTGCCTTTTACCATGCCATTCAGACGCTGGTGTTTCAGTTTTCAGTGCTTCGATGTTCGCTTCAGCCATCAAGGCTCGGTCAAGAACATTCACATAAGTCGGTAATTTCAGAACACTTATTCTGTTGAGTATTGCAATATTTAGGCCGTCTTCAAACCTTCTGGCCTTCTTGTAATCAGTGTCCACCATGTGTGGTGCATATCTAGCAAGCCCGGTGAACTTTGCTTCATATTCAGCAACAGACATTGTGCCCTGTCTTAGCTGTTCAAATTCAGTCACCTTCCTATCCCTGACACACTGAGGGAAGTACTTTTCAAAGAAGGCTACTTTGAATTGAGCCCAAGTCATAGCAGTGTTGTCATCACGGGTAAGCATCCACCACCTTTTAGCCTCTTCTTGCTGAGTAAAGGTAGCCAACAGCACTTTGTGTGCCTCAGAACATGGAAAAACTTCAAACAATTTTTCGGTCTCCAAAACCCATGCTTCAGCTTTTAACGGTTCAAGGCCTCCCTGAAAGGATGGCGGTTTCAGTTTGCTGAACTTCTGGGTAAGAGCAATTATGTCCCCATCATTAACATTCACATTCTGTTCCGGCTGTACCGGATGAGGAGGTGGGGGCTGTTGGTTCTGTTGTTGATCTAGTCTTTCAGTTATCAGTTCCATCATTCTTTCCAGTCTTGCCATTCTTGCCTCAGAGGATGAGGATTCAGATTCATTTGCAGTTCTTGTATTATCCATTTCACTATAAGCAGTTATGACAGTTATCAACATAAGCAGTTGCATACTTAAACTGTTTATCACATTTGCATATATTCAGTCATGTCATAACCACACACTTATCATGCTCATGCGATGCCCTAATTACTTTTCTAGGACACCCTATAGCTCATTTGGACACGTGTGTGCGGTATAACTCGTGGTAAGTATCGCTCTGATACCACTCTGTCACGACCCAAACCCGCCCTTATGGGTTTAGCACTGTAACCGGCCAGTAATCCAAGATTACCGAAGGCCTGCTCAACAGTAAGACAATATAACAGAGTACAAGGGCATGGCGGAAGCCAATACAGTAAATAAACAATGTCCAATGAGCTGTGACAGTCTGTATGCAAAAAGATTTTTCATACATACATAGATATATATACAGTACGGAACAGTATGCACAAGATTTACAACCATTCAGAACAGGGGCCTAATCCCTATTAAACAGTACAGTAACAGTCTATACAGTCATTATAAAAACAGAATAGAAGGGGGAAAACTAAAACACCCCATAGCCTTTGCTAGATAGGCTCGGAACCTCGCAGTGAGGCACAGTAGTTGGCTTGACAAAACTGGGAGTCTACCTCGACGCTCCTAGCTCCGGTCTGGTGCCTGTTCACCTACATATATATATGAGCAGTGAGCTAAAACCCAGTGAATAACATAATGCGTAAAGGGGTTTAGAATGAATGTCCTTACAGTAGTGAAAACAGTTCATTTCAATCAGTATTTCAGTTGTTCAGTACAGTAAACAGTCATATGTGGTACATCCATTAGCATAACAGTAAACAGTAGGTCTTAAAAGACCGAACAGTCAATGATAGCCATCAATTAGTAAACAGTAGTGGTTCCAACAAGGGAACCGATAGAGATCTCTGTAACAGTAACAGTCAGTAACAGTAGTTGCTAAGGATGCCACAATACAGTTCAGAATATAGGACATACATTCATTCAGTTAACAGCATCAGTTCAGAAAGCAGTACAGTTCAGTATTCAAAAGAAAATCATTTAAACATATCTTTACACAATTGTTACTCACAGAGTTCTGGGCTACAGTAGGCTAGAGCGTCTCTTCGGAAAGCCAACCCTACACAGTTACAGATTGAACACACACTAAGCTACACAGTTGGGAAAGATAATAACTTAATCCCTAATTGCCTCGGTGTGTTCTACATCTATATCCTCATTAAGATGTCTTAAACTAGGCCTAAGAATGCCTAGGATGGGATAAGGATGCAAAGATGTATTCAGAAAATATTTTCAAAATTTCCAGTGAAACAGGGTCCCGCTCGAGCGCAGATTTCCCCGCTCGAGCGGACATGCAGACAACGGTTCCCGCTCGAGCGAACCAAAAAGTACTGGATAGGTGAAATTCACGCTCGATCGGGCGCTTGATAGCCGCTCGAGCGTAAGACACAAGGTCCCGCTCGAGCGTCAATCCTTCCGCTCGAGCGGACTTCAACACAGTGCAAAGTATTGGGAGCACGAATTTCCCGCTCGAGCGCCACTTTCCCCGCTCGAGCGGGAGTCCAAAATCTGGAATTTCCAGATTTGAACTTCCAAGCTCAAATCAAGTTTAAATGCATCAAAATCGATTTCTTTGGGCCCATTTTCCAGAAAACACCTCAAAACTCATAGTACTACATGTTTTAAAGATCAATTTGATAAATCAAAGCCCAATGGTGTTTCAATTAAATCCATTTTCAAACCCAATTACATGAATATGATCCAAACATGACATGCATGAGTTTTAAATCAATTCAAAGCTTCAATACATGCTCTAATGAGCCAATCTTTTCAAAATAAGATGAAATCATGGACTTAACCAAAAATATGAACATGCATGTAACATTTTGCCATGAAATCAACATCAAAATGCAAGGATAAACACATGCATGTAACAACTAAGCTTCAACACAACAATATGAGCCATAAATTGGCTCTAGACCTCAACTTAGCTCTAAACCATGCAAGAATAATCTTAATTACACCAATAGGAGGTTGAACCCCTTACCTAAGTCTTGAATTAAAGGTGTGGAGGCTCAATTTGCAATTTTCTTCCAAAGCTCCTAAGCTTCCAAGCAAATTACCCAAGAACAAATCAATTCTCTCCCTCTCCCTTTCTTGGTCGGCTAGAGCTCTCAAAATGTGGCTGATGAAAAGTTTGCCTAAGTGTATGTAAGGCTCAATATGTTGAGGTAGTGGGCCACTAATAGGGTAGAAATGTAAATAAAGGCAACATTTGTAATTTAGCTCATTTTAATCCAATTTAATCATACCAAATTAGTTTTCAGATAATTACACCATAAAATCACATAAATTATAATGATCATAAAACATTAATCGATTTCTGGTTCGGTCGCCGGTAAGGCCTCCAATTTACCGTTTAAACATATAAACATGAACAGATAATCACACAGTCAAACAGATAGAATGCAATTCAAACATATATATATTCAATCGATTCAGTTCAGATTTCAGTCAGTCAGTTCAGTAACTCAATCAGTTCAATTATCAATGATAATCAGTCCCAATTTAGCAGTAATCTACAGTTTATCGGTAAACAGTGGTGAGGTCATTACAAATGCAGCCACAAAAAAATTCACAGCAGAAAAACTAGAGTTCACCCAACACTTTGGACAAATCAGCCCACTACTGAGCAAAACTATGAAACCATAAAACTATATTTAGACAAAGTAGCATTGTAACCAACTAGGCCAAACTCAGCACCCAAACAACAATATCAAAAAATAGCACTGCAGCACTAGAGAGCAGTAACAACTAACTGGAGCAGCATTACCCAACCACAGCAAGAGGCAATAGCAGAACCTAACAGGGATAGCTTAGAGCCCAACCAATAATAGGGTAGCTAACAGAGGACCACAGCAGAACAGAAAAGAACAAGAGCTATAACTTGCAGCACACCCTACTTATAAGCCCAGCAAGCAGACCTTACTCCAACCACTACCAATGCATATTCTAACCAACCACCACCAAAGCAAATTCTGAACTTTAGCACACTCCAAAAAACATAAGGCCATCTCAGCCTCCACCAATGTATACTCTGACCTGATTCAGATTGAAAATAAAATCATTGATAGAGTAATGCAAATCACTACAAGAGGTTTTGAACCATAGAACAACTCTGATTTTTATAAGCTCACTTAAGTCCCCAACTACAGGTTTGGCATTCCTAAAACCATATTCATTCCTAAGATTCCATATGGACCATAGAGTTGCAAGCAGAATAATCCTCCAAATCTTCTTTTCATTTTTCTTCATAGGTTGACCCTTCCACCAGAGTAATACTTCTTTAACAGAACTTGGAATGGCCCACTCCATACCCCACCATCTTAATAAGGCTGACCACACTTCCCAAACAAAGAAGCAGTGTAGAAATACATGAAGCACAGATTCCTCAAACTTCTTGCAAAAACTACAAGCTATGGAGGAGGTGCCAGTGAGAATACCAATTCTTTGCAAAAATACAGCAGTCTTCACTTTTTGTTTCTAGGCAAGCCAACCAAAAAATTGCACCTTAGGAGGCAAGAATGAACTCCAAACTAGCTTATTCAATATGAAATGAGCTAAGGTAACAAAGAGAAGAAACAGAGAAGGTACCTGAGACAGTAGCAGCCCACCTTGTGTAGTCACTAACCTCCTTCCTAATTAAAGGACAAGATGATAGAATTGCTACAAGTCTCAACCACTTTAACTTTTCCCATTCAAACAGCTCCCTTCTAAACAACAAGTTCTAAACCCCTGAAGCCTCTTTTAGATCAAGAAACCTCCTCAGAGTGCCTTCCCTTTCCAAAGAAAGACTATACAACCTAGGGAACTCCACTTTCAAACAATAATTGCCACACCAGATATACTCCCAGAATTTTACCCTTTCCCTATTGCCAACTACTATCTTAAAGTCATTCAAGAAGCATAACATCATAGAAGAATTATAATCATCCAGAGAGACAATATCAGACCACACCCGTGAGTGTCTGAAACTAACCTCCCTTGATGGCAACCAGTTACTAGCATCCAAAGCGTATTTGCTGCAAATTGCTTTTCGCCACAATGACTTAGTCTCATTTGCGAACCTTCACCACCATGTGACCAATAAAGAAAAATTAACATCTCTAATCCTTCTAATTCCCAGCCCACCTTGATCGAGTCTCTTTGTGACTTCTTCCCATTTGACTAAATGAATTTCTCAAGTCAGAGCCTCCCCACAAGAATGCTTCTTGAATTCTCTCCAGGTCCTTTGCAACCCCTTCAGGCATCTTGAGCAAAGAGAGATAATACACTGGCAAACAAGCAAGAATAGACTTAATCAGAGTCAATCTTCTAGCAAAGGAGATAAGCCTTCTTTTCTAACTTGCCAGCTTTGCTTTTACTTTATGGATGACTGGTTTCCAAGTTTTCCTCATACTAGGATTGGCCCCTAAAGTTAGCCTGAGATACTTAATTGGCAAGAATTGAATCTTATAGTTAAGTGAATTAGCAAAATCAGCCAACATGGTTTCCTCAATGCCTACCCCACAGACCATACTCTTATGGTAATTAATTTTAAGGCCAAATAAAAGCTCAAAGCACCTAAGAATCCTTTTAATAATACTAATTTCATCCCCATCAACTTCACAAAAAAAGATGGAATCATCAGCAAATTAAAGGTGAGACACCAACCACCCATTGACTCCCACTTGCATACCTTTAACCAACTCCAACTCCACTACTCTTGAAACAAGCACATTAAGACCTTCAGCCACGATGTTGAACAGGAGAGGGGAAAAAGGATCACCCTGCCTAAGCCCTTTTTGGAGATGAAACTCATCTATTGGTGAGCCATTCACAAGAACAGATAACTTAGTTGTGGATACACACTCCTTAATCCATGAAATCCACTTCATTCCAAAGCCAAAATTAGATAACATTGAAAAGAGAAACTCCCAATTCATAGAGTCGAAGGCCTTCTCAAAATCAAGTTTAATAACCACACCCCTCTTTTTAATTTTTTCCACCCCTTCACTACTTCATTTGCAATCAAGACACCATTAAGGATATTTCTACCACTTAAGAAAGCGGATTGAGTTTCACTAATAATCTCAAGCAACATCATTTTTAGCCTGTTAGAAAGAACCTTAGCCAGGATCTTATACATTGAACCCACGAGACTAATGGGCCTATAATCTGCCAAACCAACTGTGTTAACTTTTTTTGGGACCGGGGTTATAAAGGAGCTATTTACACCTCTGACCAATCTGCCATTAACATGAAATTCTTTCATAAACTGCATAACCTCCCCCTTCATTACCTTCCAATACTTCTGAAAACACACAAGATTGAAACCATCAGGGCCTGGGGCCTTATTACCTTTACAACTGTTAACGGCATTCCAAACTTTTGATTCTGAAAATTCTACCTCAAGCCCCACAAATGCAATATTGTTGCTTACAGATTTAAAACTACCACCCAGAGTTGGTCTACTTCTCCATTCATTTATGAAATGTTTGCTGAAATAAAGGAAAACCTCCTGTTTTACTCTCCCTGGATCCTCATGAACAGAATCCCCAACTGTGATAGAATGAATCCCATTTCTGCTCTGGCTCTTGGTGGCCATGACATGAAAATATCTTGTATTGCGATCTCCTTTCAAAGGCCAATCTAATCAAGCTTTCTGAAGCCACACCCATTCAGACATCCAGCTTAACCTCCAAACATCATTGATGACCTCTCATCTTCTTAATTTTTTTGACTCAACAAGCTCTCTACATTTTTCTAAGAGATCAAGCTTATTCACTTCATCTTCAGTTGCCTTTAACTTACTAGATACATCCCCAAACACCTCTTTATTCCATTTTTTTAGGGCAAACTTAAAAAGTTTAAGTTTACTCTGTAAAATGTAACCAGTCCAACCTTCTACTACAAATTCCTTCTAAGACTTCTCCATAAAAGATCCAAAGCTAGGATGTAATGTCCAGGCATTAATGAATCTGAAAGGCCTAAGACCCCAGTCCCGATCATCCTCCATCAACAATAAGGGACAATGATCAAATAAGAGCCTAGGCAAACCCCACAGCTTGAAATTAAACGCCTCCAACCACTCAGGGTTTACTAAGAACCTATCAAGTTTGATCCATGTTCCCCCCTTCCTAGCATTATACCAAGTAAATTTCCTACCAAGGAGTGGAATATCAGAGAATTAACAATTATCAATAAAACAATTAAAGTCCGTCATTCCCCTATCTCTCCTAGAGCAACCTCTCATTTCCCCTACATTCCTTATCTCATTAAAGTCTCCTCCTAAGCACCAAGGTTTAGGAAATAAAGATTTCAAGTTACATAGCACTTCTCATAACTTTGTTCTGCAACCCACCTCATTTGGATCGTAGACATTCACTAGGACAACTTCAAAAGAATTCAAAAAAATACCTAAGAGAAGAATAAAATTCCTGTTACTGCAACAATCGAGAAGTTGGAACAACCCTGGATCCCAGATGCACAACAGACCACCAGCTGAGCCAACTGAATCCACACACATATACTCCATTTTATCCCTAGGTCAAAGTGATTTCACCTCAACTTGAGAAAGGCTATGGCTCTTAGTTTCTTGGAGCAAAACAATTTCAATCTTCCTCTCAAAAACTAGCTTGCGAATCTTACCCCTCTTCTCCCTCCTCCCCAAGCCTCTACAATTCCAGGAAAAAATCTTCGTGGATAACAAAATTCTACTCTGTGCCTCACCTATCGGAACTTCTTATGCCGCAGTCCCTAACCCACCTTGAACCCTTCATTTGTCTTTCAACTCCATCTCTGTAACCATCTTCACAACCTTATCTTCTTTTCCATTAAACTTGATTCCCAAAGCATAACCCATTTGAATAGTAGCTCACGAGCTAGAGCACTAGCTTCCGAGCTTCTACCAGATGCCCTGGAAGTAGAAATTGTAGCTGCTGCTGGTCTAAAAACTATACCCTTGGATCCTTTCTTGCTAGTTGATGCACCATTTTGACTGTAATTCCGAACAAAACCAGCGAACCCTCCTAATTGCACCTGGTTCACTTTCCTAGATTTCGTTTCATCTTTCTTTTTACCTTTATCTTCCAATTGATCCTTTAACAATTGATTTTCAGTGGGCTGAATTGCTACCAAACATGGGCTAACAACTCCACCAACTTCAGCTCCTTTCGGCCCAACACTCAGAGACTGAGCCTGGCCCAACACAATCTCTAGATTAATTCCAGGCCTCTCTTAACCCGACCCACTAAGGCTCCTTATGAAACCAGACGTATATACCTGCCCACCCACCCTCTGATTTACTTCACCCTGTCCACCCACCCTTTGATTTGCCTCACCAGCCTCCATATTAGAATTCACCAACTTCAGCTTTGAATTCTTTACACATGCGCCACCTTCACTTGCACTTCCTAAGATGCTTGTTTTTTCAGCTACTACAGCCGCATGCAACCAGCCATCATCATTTTCCAACATAGCACTTTTGGCTACCAGATTCGGCCTATTAACCAGATCCATGTCGTTCCCTTCTTCCACTTCATCATGTGTGTCAACTGCCATGTCATCTTTATTCTCCACCATCTTCTCCCTCATCTGATAATGAGACCAAAGATCTGCCATGGAGTTGGAGATTGAACTTTCATTATCTTTTCCCTCCACTGATTCCTCAGCCACTATTTGCTCTTCATACACTCTTATTGGGTAGAGCTGCCCTTTACATTCAAGATTCACCACTTCATTAATAATCTCCATTTTTTTTGTGACAATACAGACCTTAGCACTACTAAATGAGAGTGCTTAACCTAAATCTCCATCCAATTGTACCACCTCCCCCCATACTATAAATTAATTTCAATATTAATCGGTACATAATTAAATTATTGATACTGATGCATATTCTGATCCTCTTTTATTAAAAACCAAGATTGATAGAGTTATTCATGAGTTGCATCTCTTCAATTCAATGCAAAGTTGAAAATCTGTATTTCTTGGGTGAACCATGCAATGCGACTGCAGATAAATAAATCCTTATTACTTTTGGAAGTAAAAATTAGGTGAATCGATATTAACACCTATGTTTATGTTTAATTAAGTTTAATCAGCAAGCATACCAAGTATAAGCAGAGCACTTAGCAGCGGTAGAAATTGATTAGAAATTATCAACGGTGGCAACTCACACTCACCCACTCTCTCTCTCTCTCTTACTATAGATTTTAATGGAATAAATAAATTTATCATAATTTTTTTCTATATTTTTTCTTTATCAGATTTGAGTGGAATAATAAATTTGTTCTAATTTATTTTTTACCTTCTTTATTTATTAGATTTTAGTAGAATAAATAAAATTTTCCTAATTTTTTTGCCCTAATTTTATTTCATTAAATTATTTTTTATAATTTCTTTGTTATCAGATATGAGATAATCAGTGAGTTGTGATTTGTAAATTGAATTGTGACTATAGTTATGTTTTCAGAGGTGCTTTTGTTGTCTGTCATAGGTTTATGTGATGATCTGGAGGACAAACCAATATGGTTAGCTGCAAGTTCTGGAAAGTCTTCTGTCTCCTCTATCTATAGAAGTGAAGTTGTCTCCCTTGGTCCTTCCCTTATTACTAGCAAGTTAGTTTGGAACAAATTTGCACCTCTAAAGGTTCAATTTTTCTACTGGTTAACATGGAAAAACAAAGTCAAGACAGTAGACTTTCTTCAGAAAATTGGAGTGATTCAATCTAATTCACCAGCCCTTTGTGTTTTCTGTAAAGCTACGAGTGAATCTATTTGCCATGTGTTATTGCACTATCCTTTTGCACGGAGGGTTTGGGTTGCAATATTGAATTGGTGGGAGGTGCAAGGGGCTTTACCAGGTTCTGTGGAAGCCATACTTCAATGGTGGGAAGGTGATAAACTAAACAGAAAAGAAAAATTGCTTTGGAAGGTCATTCCCTTGCCTGTATTATAGTCACTGTGGAAGCTTCAAAATGAGTGCATTTTTTAAGCTAGTACACCTCAGTTGGAGGTCTTGTGTGATTTGATTAAGATTAGAGTTGCACTGTGGTTGAACCAAAGATTTAAGGATTTTTGCCTCTCTGTCTAGGACTTCTTGACCAATTTGAGGCAAATCATATGCTGTTTGGGGAGTAAATTTGTTTTGGGCTACTGTTGCTAGAGGTTTCCTTGTAGGAGATAACCTGTTGGTGTCTTTTGCGCTTTTTGGGTTGGTTGGTGTCTTACCAACTTCCATCTTCGGGTGGTGCTAGCAAATAAATGGACATGTTTCTCGGTGCCAACCTAGTTGGGAGCGGGTTGTCTTGTTATGATGCTCTTTGCACCTCCCATTTTTTATTGATGATTGTCAATGTATTATTGCTTGATCATTATCAATAAAATTTCTTTTTCGCTGTTTCAAAAAAATGTTTCCTAGGCAGTATAGTTCTAGAAATGAAAAGAGAAAGAATAAATTGAAAGTAGAACAATTATTTCAATCTTAATCGAGAGCACTTGATAAAAATTTTGGTAGTAAGAAACAAGTAGATTTTGTTTGCTTCACACTGCTAGAACATTTCATTGATTAGATTTATTGATTAATTAATTTATTTTGTTGATTTGAACCATACCTTATGGTAATTTATTTTTATTTTTATTTTTATTTCTTTGGTACTCTAAAATGAATATATTTTAATATCTATTTTAGTATCAATCGCCGGTAGTGATACTAAAATAAGTATTTTATTTATTTATTTATTTTTATGAATATAGGCCCCCTTTTTTAGTTTTATCCACTACAACATATAAGAGTTTTAAAAACTAAATATTTTGGTCTCTAAAAGTGAAAATTTTGTTGCAAAAGGCATTTAGGGACTAATTTCTATCGTCATGAGGATAGTTGCTAAAAAGTCGCCCCTAAAAGTCAAAAATAAGACTTTTAGTGACAAAATTTTGAAAATGTCACTAATAAATACACTTTTAGGGACAAAATAATTTGATCTCAAAAGGGTTTATTTTTTTGAGACAAAAAAATTGGTCCTAAAAATATAATAATTCATCATTAATGTCTAATTTTCATTATTAAAAATATAATAACATTTTTTATAACAAAAATATTTAATCTCTAAAAAATAATTTTGTTTATAAATTTTGGTTCTTAAATTTTTAATTTTTTTTTAGTGATCTTAGGCCCTTAAAAACTCAAGAACAGCCCTGGTTTCAATTGGGTTGGGTTCAAATTATTTTGTAGCAACAAAGTATTTTGTATACAAATAAGTATACGATACTTCGAAAATAAAATGAAAAACTTGGGACTTGCATGTGCTTCTTAGGTAATGTTTGGGTACTGTTTGGTTAATGAAATGTTCATTTTAAGAGAATGCTTATTTTTAATTTTGATTTATTAAAAATAATAACGAAATAAATTATAAATAAAATCGTTATTCAAGTAAATGATTATTTCATAAAAATATTAATTTCTAACAGTCAATATAGCCAACATTTCAAGCGTAGGTGTAACATTTTTTGTGATTTTTTTAAGGAAAAAAATTGGGGGGGAAAAAAAAAAAATGTGTAACATTTCTGTCCAATTAAGTCTGACTCGTGATAGCTTTTTTTTTTTTTTTTTTTTATCAGCTAAAAAAGAACCCTTTATTTATGATAAACAAAGTACAAGAACAAAATCATCAATAAAGAGAGAGAAATGCAAAAGAATCACAATAAGTAACATCATCCCAACAATGTTAGCATCAAAATGCATACCGTATCATTTACTTCACGAGCAACTTGTTGGAAATGGCTATAAAATTCTGAATAAAATCAGAATTTTTTCCTAAGTTTGATCTATTTTTTAGGTGAGCCCTGTGCGTCGATTTACGCGGGTCAAAGTGGTAACGCGTTCTATGCCGCGTTGTGATTCACGTGGTATATTTGGTTGCTCAAAATTATTACCGAGTGAATAGGAAATTGAAGCCAAAGTATGCTCCATGGAAATGGAGTTTTGGTGTAAAATCCTTAAAGGTATTGAATAAAGCTTGTCCCACATTGATTTGGTGAGAAGTTTTAAATGGGTTTATAAGGCATGGGTTTGGTACTTGGGGTGTGCCCCAAGGGGTACCCAAGTGTTTTAGAGGGAAAGGTTATGGGCAAAATGGGCTAGACCCATTGGACCCAAAAATCACCACACGCGCACGCCGCCATTCGGGCGGGCTGGGCTTGGGCATGGGTGCGTGGTGTGAGGTTGGGCTTGTTCGACCCAATACTAAACATTTGAATTTAATTTTATTTTGTATAAAATAAAATCCAGAATTCAAATTAAACCGGAAATAAACTGGTTTGGTTTTACTGTACATCCAAATAAGGCCCTTCCCGAAATAAACTAGTCTAGTTTTTACTGTACATTCAAATAGGGCCCTTCCCATTTTTGTATCTGTTTAAATTATGAACCCAACAGATTCAAATCTGTTTGAATTCAAAATCAACAGGTTTCATACCTATTCAATTCAAAACCAGCAACTACCTTTACATCTATAAATAGACTAGCCTCTCATTTGGATTTTACTCCAATTTTCGTACTCCATCCTCTGCTATAAATCTCTGCATTTTGCTGCATTTAATTTCTGAAAGAAAGAGTGTAAACACTTAGTGTGTTCGTAAGGCAAACAATTTGTAGTGTTGCTATTGTTTATAGTAGATCATTTCATCTTGTGAGATAGACGTCCAAATTCTGAAAGCACCTTGGAGAGGACGAATCTGTCTTAAGGACACAGTGTCAAACACTGGACTTGATCAGATAATTATTCAAAAAAATTAATCAAGTAAGTTGTTTAATTTATTTTTCTGTTTTGTTTGTTTATTTAATCAGATTTTAATTTTGTTTTTGTAACAAAATAAAATCTGTTTTTATTTTTTATTTTTTATTTCAAGTTTGATTTTTGTAATCAAACAAAATTCTCTCATTTCCTTTATTTCTTTTTATTCTGGTTGTTGTTTAGTACACAACAGAATTTAATTTATTTAAATACAGTGAAGATTGTCCAACAATCTTAAGACAGACTCTTTTTGGTGTCTTCATTGTATTTAATTTTCTGTGTTTTTAAAGTAATATTCTTGTTGGAAAATACAAATAGTATTTATAAACTATTTGACAGATAGTAGTAATATACTGTCTATTTTCTTTGACAACTAGTAGTAATATACTGGTGTCATTAACAATTGTAGAATATTATTTGGTGTTACAGAAAATTATTTTGGTATTTTATTTTTCTAGTTTTAGTAACAAGGAAAATAAAATTATATTATTTTCTAATTTTAGTAACAAGAAAAATAAAATTGTTTTGTATTGTAATTTATTTTTTGGTTTTAGTAACTAGAAAATTAATTTTGTTAATCTATCATTTAACTTTGTGTTTCGGTCACAATCTGTAAATTTTATACGTGACTTACGGTTTCGTTTGGAAGACCACTTAATTTTGAACCATTTGTGAAAAGGTGTTAATTCTTTTGACTTTATCATAGTTCATCGTGAGTATACATGGAAGAATTTGTTTCTGGAGAAAAATATTAGTTTTACAAACTAATTTCATTTTTATTACGAAGAAACCTTTGTGGCAAGTTTATTTTTTTTTATTGGTTTTTGAATTATTTGTAATTTCTGTGTGTGGATCTATAATCATGAATAGTTTCTGCACATGAGTCGGGAAATATATATATATATATATATATATATTCACAAGAACATTTTAATGTGTATATATTTAGTTTATTTTTGTACAAATCAAACTGATTAAATGAAGGTTTGTTTTGTCATTTTTGGAGTTTAAAATTCAAAACGCGTTGAATTTTATTTATGAGTTGAGAATCTTTTTATTTCATGATGCAAGTTATGGGATCATGCATGATTAATTTATTTGGTTAAATCATTATTTTTAGTTGATGCGTTTGATATGCATGTATTGATATCAACTCGGGTTTTTTTTTTTTTTTTTTTTAAAAAAAATAATAATTTCATGTGATTTGGAATGATAAATTGATATGTTGACCTTGTACATAAGCGAGTTAATTTGAGTTTTTCCAATCAATTTTTGAATGGGTATTTAAACACTAGAGAAATGTAAACATGATGATTTAAATAGTTCCATTTAATTGGAAATAATTTTAAGAAAACTTTTATGTTGATTATTAGTTTGTTTTGAACTTGTGACATGAGATGTCGTTAATTTTTATTTTACTTGTGTAGTAGAATTTGTTAAACCATAAACCATAATATTAATATGGGAATGTATCTCTTGAATTAGATGAGATAATGTAATTTTCTTTTGTCACAATTATTTAATTGTATCTCTTACAATAAAATAGGTTGTTTGACTTGTTTGATTTTTAGGCAAAATTTTTTATGAGGATATAATTTTGTCAAAACATTAATTCTGATTTGTGTAATCATAATTATTTTGGTTTTTTCATTTGAAATTTATGAATCATGATTTGAATTTTATGAAATCAAGCACATCATAGACAACATGTGTTGGATGTTATATTTTGATTTATATTAGAAGCGATAGGGGTGGTGAATATGATACACTATTAAATGAATTTTGTGCACAACATGGCATTATTCACCAAACTACAGCCCCTTATTCTCCACAGCAAAATGGAATTGCTGAAAGGAAGAATAGAACCCTCAAAGGAATGATGAATGTCATGTTACTAAGTTCAGGCTTACCACAGAACTTGTGGAGGGAAGCAATATTGTCTGCTAATTATGTTCTTAACAGAATACCCCACAAGAAAACCAACAGCACTCCTTATGAATTGTGGAAAGGTCGACCGCCTTCCTACAAATACTTAAAAGTGTGGGGGTGTTTGGCAAAAATTGAAGTTCCTGTTCCTAAAAAGACTAAGATTGGACCAAAAACAGTAGATTGTGTGTTTATTGGTTATACTCAGAATAGTAGTGCATATCGGTTTCTGACTTATAAATCAGAAATACCTGATATAAATGTGAACACTATTATAGAGTCAAGGAATGCTGTGTTTTTTGAACATGTCTTTCCTTACAAGAAAGGACAGGAATTAAGTTCACAGAAAAGAACTTATGATTGTACACAAAGTCAAGAGACTAATGAAAATCAAACAAAAGAGACTAGTAATGGTCTTGACCAACAGGATTTAACTGATGATGAACCAAGAAGAAGTAAGAGAGCGAGAACATCAAAATCCTTTGGTCCAGATTTTTTGACATACTTATTAGAAAATGAACCTCAAAGCTTTAAGGCAGCAATAACAAGTCCTGAAGCACCTTTGTGGAAAGAGACTGTTAATAATGAAATTGAATCCATTATGCAAAATCATACTTGGGAATTGGTGGATCTTCCACCAGGTTCTAAACCTCTTGGATATAAATGGATATTCAAGAGAAAAATGAAAGCAGATGGTTCAATTGACAAGTATAAAGTAAGACTTGTAGTTAAATGTTACAGACAAAAGGAAGGTCTGAACTATTTTGACACATATTCCCCTGTGACAAGAATAACATCCATTCGCATGCTTATTGCTATAGCAGCGTTGTTTAATTTAGAAATACATTAAATGGATGTTAAAATAGCTTTCTTAAACGGTGATCTATATGGAGCAACCCGAAGGGTTTGTAGTGTCGGGGCAAGAAAAGAAAGTTTGTCGGCTCGTAAAATCCCTTTATGGATTAAAACAAGTACCTAAGCAATGGCATGAAAAATTTGATCATGAAATGCTTACTAATGGGTTTAAGATAAACGAATGTGACAAATGCGTCTATGTTAAAAACACTGACCAAGGATATGTCATAGTTTGTCTTTATGTGGATGACATGCTTATCATTGGAAGCAGTCAAAACATGATCAAATCAACTAAGCAAATGCTTAACAAAAGATTTGATATGAAAGATATGGGGGTCGCAGATGTTATATTAGGAATGAAAATTACTAAAACATCTGACGGATATGCATTATCTCAATCTCATTATATTGAGAAAATACTTGATAAATTTATCAAGGATGATTTGAATTTAGCTAGAACACCTGTAGACATCAGTCTTTATTTATCGAAAAATAAAGGTGATGCAGTGTCACAGTTAAAATACTACCAAATCATTGGAACCCTAATGTACCTAATGAATTGTACTCATCCTGATATAGCTTATGCTATCAGTAAATTGAGTATGTACACTAGTAACCCCGGAGAATACCATTGGAAAGCGATCATTCGGGTTCTTAGATATCTAAGATTCACTCGTGATCATGGTTTGAACTTTACTCGATATCCAGCAGTACTTGAAGGTTATTGTGATGCCAATTGGATATCGGATACTAAAGATTCAAAATCCACTAGTGGATATGTCTTTGCTCTGGGAGGCGCTGCTGTTTCTTGGAAGTCCACGAAACAAACATGCATCGTATGATCCACAATGGAATCTGAGTTCATTGCTTTAGACAAAGCAGGAGAAGAAGCAGAGTGGCTTCGTCACTTTTTAGAAGACATTCCAATGTGGTCAAAACCTGTGTCAGCTATTTGCATTCATTGTGATAGTCAATCTGCAATAGGCAGGGCACAGAATCATATGTATAACGGTAAGTCACGACATATTCGTTGTCGACATAATACCGTTAGACAGTTGTTGTCAAATGGGATAATCTCAATAGATTATATAAAATCTAAAGAGAATATTGCAGATCCGTTAACAAAAGGTCTGACAAAAGAGCTAGTGTATAGTTCATCGAAGGGGATGGGATTAAAGCCTATTACATAAGAGTCGTCATAATGGTAACCCTACTTATATGACTGGAGATCCCAAGAACTAAGTTCAAAGGGACAACTAAGTTATGTATGGCTCGCTAGAAATCACCAAGGGATTAAAATTCCTTACCCATTCCTATGGTGAGAGTGATATCTGCAACATTTGTTGTATGCAGGGGTATAAAGATAAGCTTTACTTTTAATGATTACTTATATCTTGATTAAGGCATGGAAATCAAGACGAGTATAAGGAGATACTCACAATAAGAATCACCTATATGAGTGTTGAACTGGGGCCGGTTCTATGAGAATGAAATAAGCTACATTCTCTAGAAACACTTATGAAAACCAGGAGCGTTCAAGGCCAAAATGAACACAACAGTGAGAACCACGATGTGTTAGAAGATATTTTGTGTGAAATCTATTATCTTGGCTTACACAAATGGCTGAACAATTCAAGGCATCGCGTCCATTGGTTAGCCAGTAAGTCCGATAGGTTATCACTAGGGAAAGTTCAAGGCCGAAAGCTACCTATCCTGATACAAGATATTTTTGACTTATACTCTTTCGATAAAGTTTGCATATTGTTGCATTTCCGTTGTCATCAAATTCCATTCATGTGGGGGATTGTTGGAAATGGTTATAAAATTCTGGGTAAAACCAGAATTTTTTCCTAAGTTTGGTCTATTTTTTAGGTGGGCCACATGCGTCGATTTACGCGGGTCAAAGTGGTAACGCCTTCTATGCCGTGTTGTAATTCACGTGGTATATTTGGTTGCTCAAAACCATTACCGAGTGAATAGGAAATTGAAGCCAAAGTATGCTCCATGGAAATGGAGTTTTGGTGTAAAATCCTTAAAGGTATTGAATAAAGCTTGTCCCATATTGATTTGGTGAGAAGTTTTGAATGGGTTTATAAGGCATGGGTTTGGTACTTGGGGTGTACCCCAAGGGGTACCCAAGTGTTTTAGAGGGAGAGGTTATGGGCTAGACCCATTGGACCCAAAAATCACCACACGCGCGCGCGCCGCCGTTCGTCCGAGCGGGCTGGGGCTGGGCTGGGCTGGGCTTGGGCGCGGGTGCGTGGTGTGAGGTTGGGCTTGTTCGGCCCAATACTAAACTTTTTGGGCCAAAAACATTTGAATTTAATTTTATTTTGTATAAAATAAAATCCAAAATTCAAATTAAACCGGAAATAAGCTGGTTTGGTTTTACTGTACATCCAAACAGGGCCCTTCCCGAAATAAACTAGTCTAGTTTTTACTGTACATCCAAACATGGCTCTTCCCGTTTTTGTATCTATTTAAATTATGAACCCAACAGATTCAAATCTGTTTGAATTCAAAACCAACAGGTTTCATACCTGTTCAATTCAAAACCAGCAGCCACCTTTACATCTATAAATAGACTAGCCTCCCATTTGGATTTTACTCCAATTTTCGTACTCCATCATCTGCTATAAATCTCTGCATTTTGCTGCATTTAATTTCTGAAAGAAAGAGTGTAAACACTTAGTGTGTTCGTAAGGCAAACAATTTGTAGTGCTGCTATTGTTTGTAGTAGATTATTTCATCCTGGGAGATAGACGTCCAAATTCTAAAAGCACCGTGGAGAGGACGAATCTGTCTTAAGGACACAGTGTTAAACACTGGACTTGATCAAATAATTATTCAAAGAAATTAGTCAAGTAAGTTGTTTAATTTATTTTTCTGTTTTGTTTGTTTATTTAATCAAATTTTAATTTTGTTTGTGTAACAAAATAAAATATGTTTTTATTTTTTATTTTTTATTTCGAGTTTGATTTTTGTAATCAAACAAAATTCTCTTCTTTCCTTTATTTCTTTTTATTCTGGTTGTTGTTTAGTACAAAACCGAATTTAATTTATTTAAATACAGTGAAGATTGTCCAACACAACCAACTACAAAATGCACACCCTAAAATGTTTATGAAAGCAGCCCCCATATAAACAATCCATTCAAAGTTTGATGTTGGCTCTAAGCTGGCTCAAGTTGAAGATAATCCCGTTGACTGAGAAATCCTTCCAAGTTGAAGATAATCCCGTTGACCGAGAAATCCATGGAAGGATACAAGGCTATAACCCATAAGGCAGTTCTTACCTCTACTAACTCACAGAGAGATGCCAAGTCGGTGTGATCGTGACAGTTGCTGGCCTGTTAGAAGCAATATGTCAGTTTTTTTTTAATTTTTTTATTTAAAGGTTGCCTCATTAGACGACTGTGGCTTCGTTTGGGAAGCCTTGGTTGGGACTTTTTAAGTTATTTTAGTTACAAAAAATAAAATAGGTTTTTTAATTTAATAAGATAAAACATCACATCTCACCTATAGTCATTACATTCTTTCTCTCATAAAAAAAGTTAAAAAAATCAAAAAAGTCAAAAATTCTTCCCAAACTAACTTTTTAATCCCAGACTAAAATAACTAAAAAAGTTAAAAAGTTAAAAAACCAACCCATTTCACAAACAGAGGCAATATCTCCTAATTGAAGTCTCCGAATTTCACCCTTAATAAAATGACTAAGACACATGTGAAAGAGTCTTACACTCCTGTTTCTCTCATCTTTTATCTCCCCTAATTCCACATCATTCGGGGAGAAATTGATAGGCTAAAGTAGGGGGGATAAATAATTTTCTTCATATTATTCACGCTAATTTTAGGTTTTATTTGATGAAAATTTAAAATTGAAAGTCGAAATTGAAAATTGAAAATTATTAAACATGTTTGGTTCTATTTTTTTGAATTATTTTTTCAAAAGTGATTTGAAAACTCTATTTTAAAAAAGAATCTTCGTTTGGTTTTCAAAAAAATGCATTATTACAAATTCAAGTTTCCCTTCAATTTAAAGAAAGAGACAATTTTTTTAAAAAAAATTGTCACATCAAAAAATACTCCCATGCTATATATATATATAATATATATATATATATATATGTACATGTTATATATGTATGAAAAATATAATTTGGTATGTATTTATTTATGGGTACATATTCTACCATTAAATGTGTGACTTTATCATAAATTTTTCACTCATTTCAATCACAGAAAATGTAATTTTTGTACAAATTCGTATTAAAAAAAAATATCGTAATCAACTTACAAACTTTTACAACATTAAATACAAAAAATTTGGACATTTTCTTATGTCAATTTCTGACATGTTTGTGTTAATGTTACGATATTTTGTGATAAAATAAATTTCTACATAACATTTATGAAAATTTAATTCTATGTAATTTTTCAATGCTTACAACATAATTTTAAAGGTGTTAAAATTCATAAATCTGTATTTTCAATTTGTTTTCATAAATTGTTGAAGTTACTATAAATTTTGCTTCATATTTAAAATTGTAAATGTATATTCAAAAATTGTGCAAATAATTTTTGAAGCCATTATTTATACACTAAATACCAAAAGATTAAAAAAATACAAAAAAGTGTAAATTTTCATATTTTGGTTGTATTCAATACAATTTTTATACTACTTTTTCAAAATTTATATTTATGAAGATGAAGTGAGTCTAATACGTAATAAATAAAAAAACACATTGTAAAAGATTATTTTAAATAAATAAACACGTTGTGAAAGATGAAGTGAGTCTGCAAATGGAAGGGAAGCCAAGTCTGAAAATGGGTTGGTGAAGGTAATAAAGAAAGCAATAGGCAATCTAGGAGTAGAGTCATAGATTGTACTAATGCTTTGGCTGGTCACGTGAGGAACAAACTCAAAAAAAAGCAATTAGAAGCCAGATTCTGAAAACTTTGTCCGGTTTTCAAAAAGTCAGGCTTTTTGGTTATTTTAGCCACAAAAGATAAAATAGGCTTTTTTAGTCACAAAAAACAAAACATCACATCCAACCCATAATCATTACACTCATCTCTCACAAAAAAAGTCAAAAAAGCCAAAAAGCCAAAAAGCCCTTCCCAAACCAAACTTTTAAGCCCAGGCTAAAATAGTCAAAAAAGCCAAAAAGCCAAAAAGCCAACCCATTTCCCAAACGGAGGCTAAACAAAAACTTTAAAATTTTCAAAAAAATGAGTTTAGAAAATGTTGGCACCATAAAATGTTCTTCTTCTTATTATTATTAGTATTAGTATTGTTATTATTTTCAGGACATGTGGCATCCTCTTATTCATTTAGAAGTTAAAAGAAGTTATGGAGATGATGGAGAACATGAAGGACAAAGTGGATGAAAGACACATGGCAAGACAATGATGAAGATGGGAGAAATGGATAGTTACTAAGTAGTTATTGCTGTATTTTTTTCTCTATAAATAGCCATTAAAGGCTACATTGTAATGAGATTCAGAACTCAAATCAAAGACAATTGATTTTTATTTTTCTTATCATTTATATTTCCTGCATTTTATTTTACATACTTTCTTTTCGAAGTATTTATTTTTAGCACTTCCTTTCGAAGTATTCTATGCACTTCCTTTTCAAAGCATAGGAGTAGGGGAAAGTAATTGTTACTTTGATTGTTCACTTAATCCATCTCTCTACTTCTTTTAATTTTTCTTTTCTTTAACACTTGGCAATTTTGAAATCCTCTTCATTAAGACAAAAGAACCGTCAACGCAATCGCTTAATCATTGGCTTGAATTTAATCTGTAAGGATTTTTCAATCCTTACTAGCACGCTCGCATTTATGATATTTTCCTTCGTATGAAAAATAAGCCAACAGAAAACAACAACCAAAAACAATGATTATTTTTTTCTTTCATTATTTATGTTATGGCAGTTGTGATAATGGTAGTGGTAGTGTTGTGGTGGTAGTGATGGTTGCCTAGTCATCAAAAGAACTTAATTTATTGCTGATAAAAAAAAATTTATTTATTTTTTTTTAGTAAATACATTCAAAACAATTACTAAGCTACATCTAAAAGGCGTCATCAAATTGAAAAAAATACAGAATAAATGTCCACAAACCGATGAAAAATCTTAGATTACAATAATAGTGACTAGGCTTAGTTGGAGACGAGAAATATTCAACTAACCTCAATTCAAAACTTTATTAATTAATAACACCACATAATTAAAATAATATCACTATTATTACACTTTCATCGTATGATTTACATACATAAAAGAAAAATACCACATAATTAAAATGACATCACCATTATTACACTTTCATCGTATGATTTACCATTACATGCATAAAAGAAAAAATGACACTACTTCAAGTTCTCGACAAAAAACAATACCAAGTTTGGGAAGTTTAGAATAAGTGCACTTTTTGACTTTTCTTGTATTATGTGTAGAAAAAGTAGAGAGGAGATGTTGATTGATGTGACCCAAAAAAGATAAAAAGATGAAATAAGTGCACTTATATTGGGATGCCAAACTTGGCCTTATTATTACGCTGTTGTCTAACAAATAGTGACGGAGGCATAGAGGGCAGGGAGGTCACGTGCCCCGGATTTTGAGATTTTTTTTTTAATATAAAGAATTTTTTTTATTTTTTTAATATAAAGAAAATATTTTATATAAAAAATTTATAAAAATATTATTTAAAATGAAATGTCAATGACATTTTTAAAATTATGAGAACAATAATTGTTGTTTTAATTGAAATTAAAGAGATTATGATAAGTCATATTATTATCTATGAAAATATCAATATAATGATAATGTCTATTATTATTGATATGTAAACATAATTAATCTCAATGAAGATATGAAATTTATTGAATTGTTGGTTACATTTGACATGTGGAGTTCATCCTTCATGTGTTTTTTACTATTAGTTGGTGATATCACGTGTATGGCATGGTATTGCTATTATATTGAAGTTTTACTCAAATTTGTATAAAGAATTATTTTATTATTATATAATTTATTTTAAAACTTATATCCATGACTTTTTTTATATTGTCCCTAATATACTAATTATAAATAATATTATTATTTTTAATCTTTCTCAAAGTCAATCGTAAAAATTTATACAAAATGTTTTTGTAAAAATTTTTAATATTATAATTGACAAGTACCGCCTCTAATTTATTTTTTTTTGGACTCCGCCACTGCTAATAAATAATAATATAATAATGCCGTTGAAGAACTGTATGTGTAAAGATAGCCTTCAGAGAATGCTTTTCATGAGCTCATGTTTTTGAGTCCATTCATTTTGGAAAATTATATGGTGGGGGTGTCATTTATCATTTTACTTTAAAATTCCATCTCCCAAAATACTCGCGAGGCAAGGAAGTTAGTTTGTATTAGAAAAATGAGACTAACCTAATCTCAATACATAAGAGTCAATTATTCACTAAATAATTCACAATAATAGACTTAATAGTAATAGTTTACACGGTTGGTAGAGTTCTTTGCATCTATATCACACACAGACTTGGACCCAATCATTCTTTTTGAGAGGAGAGCATATAGCTAGCAACCTAGTATTACAAAATTAATTAGAATAGTTTTAGTCAATCTTTTGTTTTGGCTCATTATAATCTTAGGAAAGATAAGTTTTAACGTTATTCTAATTTTATGTATCATGGCTAGCATAAGCCAAAACAACTTCCAACTTCAACGATTTGTTTAAAAAAAATTTAAATAAAATAAAATCAAAAACTCCAACTATTGATCCATAAAAGGAAAGTCTATGTCACTTACATTTAGTTTAAACTAGAAAGTGGCGATTTTCTAAAAGTGTGAAAGCACGGTCCTTAGGAAAGAAGCTCTTCCCCTTAGTTACCAATGTGGTATATCCCTAACTGATGATCTGGATAAATACTTAGGAACTCCTTTGGTCCATGGTAGTGTTACTAAATATCACATAAGAGGCATCATTGAGAAAATTACTAACAGGTTGTCTGGATAGAAGGCTAAAAATCTCTCCCTAGCTGGTAGAATTATCCTAGTGAAGTCTGTCACTTCTGTCATCTCTAACCACCTTATGCAAACTATGGAACTGCCTAGGAATGTTTGTGACAAAATTGATAGCTTAAATAGAAACTTCATATGGGATAGTACTGACACAGTTAGGACAGTTCACTTGGTCAATTGGAATAAAGTTTGAAAAGTAAAAGAAATGGTGGGCTGAGTATTAGGAAGCCAGAGAGCAGAACTCTACCTTAATATCAAAATTGGGTTGGAAAGTTACTAGTAAAGATCATAACCTTTGGTGCCAAATCCTTCAATCTAAGTACCTAAACCAACATTCCATTTCCAGTTGGCCCATAAAGAGAAAAGCATCTCACACATGGAAAAACATAATTAAAAATAGAGAGGTCTTGAAGAAAAATGTCAAATGGAATATGGGGAATAGGGAGAATATATCACTCTGGATTGACTGGTGGTGTGACACACAACCTTTATGTAATAACAATCAAGGACCTCACATTGATTGTACAACAAAAGTTAGCTCTATTCTAGATGATGAAGGCAGATAGAACCTGACACCAATCTAGTACCTAATCTCCTAACAAGACAAGGACAACATTCTCAGCATCTACAGATCCAGGTTTGTGACTTTCATAGATACCCCTACTTGGCAAAGGACTACTAATTAGAATTTTTCTACTTCAACAGCTTATAATGCCATTACCAAATAGGAAGAGAATGAATTGGATTGGCAATGGATATGGAAAATCAAAGCTCCACAAAGGCTTAAAAGCTTCCTCTGGCTGGCCATGCATGAAAGGCTCCTCACAAATCAAATGAGACTCACAAAAAACCTTGCAGATTCAGACATTTGTCACAAATGCCAAACTGAAAGAGAAGACATGATTCACTTACTAAGAAGATGCCCCAAAGCTAAAAACATCTGGCTCAAACTGAAAGATCTTAACTGGTGGCAAGGAGAAAACAGGAAACCATTGCCTGAGTAGTTAAAATCTAACATGAAAAGTAAAAGTATATTGGCTGAAATCCAATGGTCAAGAATCTTCTTGTTTGCCATCTGGAACATATGGAAAGAAAGGAATAAAGAAGTGTTTGAGAATCAAACCTAGCCCATATACACCAGTACAACCAGAATACTACAGTAAGCTCAAGAGATCCAAAAAGGTTTATCCAAATTATTCAGAACCAATGCTAGTTTGCTCCTATTGCAGGAAAACTGAAGCTAAACACTGATGGATGTTCTAAAGGAGACCTAGGCCAATATGGGTATGGAGGTTTACTGAGAAATGAAGTGAGCACTTGGTTGTGGGGATACCATGGCTATCTGGGAAACTGTATGAGCTTGGAAGCTGAACTTTAGGGGCTATACAAAGGACTAACAATCATCATGCAAAAAGGAATGGCTAACAAAGAAATTGAGACAGATTCCCAGCTAGCAATGAAGCTAATCAAGGATGGAGCTGAAAGAACTTCTCCATACAGAGCACTGATTAAGGATGCCAACTTTATGCTGAAAAGATGCAACTGCAGCATTCAATATATTCCAAGAGAAGCAAACCAATGTGCAAATGTACTTGCCAACATTGGCATCAACCAAATAGAGCACCTTGTTTTCTTAGAAGATGTGACATTTTGTTCCAAGTGACTGCTCGAACGGTGAAAGTACCGCTCAAGTGAAGATGGAGAACATCCAGTAGTTTTGCAGGTGGGAGTGGACCACTCGAGCGAATTTGAAGAGCTCCCAATATCTTGTTTTGCAGATAAAAATATTGAGAAGCCTCGTTCACCGCTCGAGCGATGAAAAGACCGCTCGAGCAGTCTATGCGAAATCAGTAATTTAAAAAAACACTTTCTAAATCATTTCTTCACATTTTTCTTTCTATCTTCTTTCTCCTCACCTTCTTTCCGAAAACCCTAAGTTTCTTATCTCAAATCTCTCTCATTTCTCTAAGATACAGAAGATCTCCTAAGCTCTGTCTTTTCTTTCCTAACTGTAGACATGGTTTCTGCTAGCTCAAGTGGGAACTAATTACCTCCTCTGTTTGTTTGTTCTATATACTCTTAACTCATGTTCTCTTTTTCATTTGAATCAAAAAAAAAAAAAAAAAAAAAAAAAAAAAGAAAAAGAAAAAGAAAAAGAAAGCACAGTCTTACAAAAAAAAATTAAAAGAGAAAATTTGTACTTTGATTTACAGTTATCAAATATTTTTATTTTTATTTTATTAATTTTAGTGAATTTTTAAAAATATTTTAAGAAAAAAATTTGCATTTTAAATTAATTTAATTTAGATATATTAAAAAAAGTTTAAAATTTGTGATTTTTTTTATTAAAAAATTAATAAATACACAAAATATCAAAATTTTATAAATTGTTTTTAAAAACTCAAAACTAAACAGAGTGGCCACCTATTAGCTTGAGTATTATGTGAATCATTATTTATTTAGGATAAATTACACTAACCTCCCTTGAGATTTTAAGAAAAGAATTCTTAATTTTTTATAATTTTTCACACAATTTTTGTGTCTCTTTTTATCAATAATGTGTTACTTGTCTTTTTACGTTATTTATCATTGTATTTTCACATCATATGTATTAATTTGGTTCATTTAACCTTATAAAAAGAAAAATCAGTATAATTATGTAAAAATTATCAAACTTATTGTATTTTCTCAAAATCATGGGAGGTCAATATAATTTATCCTTTTATTTTTGTGTTAACAATGATCAACATGAGACATAATCATGTCATTTTAGTTGTGAACACTACATGAAAAATATACATAAATAATGAGATTCATCACATTAATATTATATGAAAGAATAATGCTATAAATTCACCTTTAGGAACTCATAATTTTCTTCGAATAGACTTGTGTAGTGAAAATTAAATTGATAAAGCGTGGAGTACCTAAGTAAAATAAATTTAAACAATTATTATTTTTTTTTAGATAAAATCATTGATATTATATTTAACTAATAAAATAATAAATATAATATGAAAATGAATTTCTTCACACCAAACCCAACTTTCAGTGGTTTAAAACTGTGGACCGGTCATCTCACTTAAAAAGCCACAAAAATGAAGAGCAATTTCGAAAGTTTATGCATGTGTTTTGGGGAATTCTTTGGAGTGTTTACCGGATGTACTTTTGTTTTTGTTACGATTTTGGTTAAAATTTATTGTGGTATTAGTTATAATTTATTATAATATTAATTATGATATTATTTTAGTTATAATTTAAGAGCTATTTAGTTATACTTTATCTGTTGTTTGGTTATATTTTTTTTTTAAATTTTAATTACGACTCTTATAGAATTGAATTATAATATTTGTAGAAATTAAACTCATAAATGTTATATAACTTATATATGGTACACACTCTTTTGAGGTGTGTAGCATAATATTACCCATGTATTTTTAAGAAAATATTATTTATACATAAAATTGATACAAAAAATTTCACAAAAATATTATCACATGTTATTATTATAAATAAATTGATATTTAATAATATTTTATTTCGAAATAAAAGATTACAAATCATTATTTATGAAAATTATATATAGTTTTTTTTTTTTTTTTTTGAAGCATTATTCGTGTTTTAACGGTGTTAATAATATAAATTGACGAATCGTCACGCGCTCCCATAGAGCGTGGATTAATGAAACTAGTCATTACCATTTCGGCTGTTCTAGTTTGGGAAATGAAATGATATCTAAGTCCGGCACCATCACGCACGGTTCATTGATTTTTTTATACCAATAATGTCAAAAGAATAGAAAATTGTTTGAGACCACTAAACCAGTGACCACTAACAGCTCTAAAAATACTGTGCTCCTAATTGATTTGATAGTTTACTCTTTGTTTTTTTTTTTTTTTAATTTTTTGGACTGCCAGCTCATTAGAGCTGGCTTTAGTGGTCTCCTTTTAGTGGGATCTATCACCACTGAAAAGAATAACATATAGGACACTTTTTGGAAAGTAGATTAAGTTAATTTATTAATTTATTAATTTATTTGGATTATATTATTTTTTATTTTATTTTTTTTACAAGTTTTTTTTGTAATAAATCAAAAAATTAGCTTATTTTATATTTCTCAAAACAATCCTTACTTTACAAAAACAGTTAGGGTCCCAGAATTTGGAATCCAAATTTTTTTCAAAAATAGATATGTGTGACAAAGATTGAATTGATAAAATATGAGATTCACATATAAAATGAATGTGAGTTATTGATTTGAACTTCCAAATAATTTTTGATTTTTTATGTCTAGATCCATAACATTATCGTTTATTATATTTATATAATAAAACAAAAACAAATTTTAAAAATGTCTCTCTAACACAATTGGTTAGAACGGCTCAGATCAACCCATTTATGAGATTAACAATTAAATTTGCTTGACCAAAAATAAATTTCCTGCCTAAGGAAGTTCCAACACTTTCCTAATATCTTCCTACTATTTTTTCTCTATTTTTCTTCCTAGCCATGTGAATTTCATTCTCCATCTCTTTAGCTTTTTCTTTATTTTTTGCACAAAAGATAAGATTTTCTGTTCATGTAAATTTGAATGAGTTGACTAATAATTAATTACCCTATATTGATGGTTATTTTTGACAAATATTTTTGGATGCGGCATAAAAATATACATTACACATTTTTTTTTTTTCGTTTTACATGTGCCATGCAATTTTTTTTAATTAATAAATGTGTCATAAATATTTTGATGCCTAAAAAAATTTTAATTTTTTAAACGCCATATTTATTGTTTAATTTTTAAAAATTAAATGAAAAAATTTGAAGTAAATATTTTTAAAATTTTAAATTATATAAAACTAAAGTTACACTTGAAATTTCCTTTTAAAGATTTTTAAATTTCAAATTATATATGAATAATTATGATAGGTTAGATGTGGCTAAATTTCTTCTTCTTTTTCTTCATTTTGAATTTTTATATTTCACAATTAAATATTTAGATGAACTAATATTTCTATACTATGTGTATTATACAATTGATCATTCGCTAACAATGTTTAATTTCTGAGTGTCATTTTCTATTTGATTACTAATACTATTGTGTAGAATCTTAAATTTTATACTCTAATTTTGTCATTTTTAATTTGTCAAATTGTTAAAAGGTTAAAAAGAATTACAATGTTTTTACATTTCACTGTTGTTAAAAGCTTAGTATTGTTAATTTATATATATTGTAACTTTTATAACTATAAATAAATTATTATAGGACTATTATATATTATTGAAACATTATACGTGAACTATTCACTTCACATGTGATTTTCTATTTAGCTTAGTTAGTTCCATCATTTATTAAATAATATGGATCCTACACATATACATGACTTCGATTGCATCAATATATTTAAGAAGTGAAACAGAGTAGTGAAACAAAATAGTGATGAACAGCATTTGTCTAAACTTTATATGGGAATATTGTTCTTAATTTGTATTATTGAAATAAATAATTGTTAAATCATTAAATTTTTTATATATTTATTCTTTAATTTGCATTACAGGGTAAGGAGCATTGTTTGCGTTGGAAGTGTTTTTAGACATAAGTGATTTGCTAGTATTAAAATATAAAAATTAGTTATCATCTCATATATATTACTACTTTATTAATAAGTCCTATTATCCATAAATGTTATTAATATAATAATAATGTGTTATCCATATATGTTATTAATATAATAATAACACATCATGTAATGAACAAAATATCCAAAAACAAAATCAAAAATTTTACTTAGAGGTGACTAAGGTAAGTGCAGTAAAAAAAAAAGTTATTTTTAAAAAATTGATAATTATTTACATAAGTACTATGAAAAAAATACTAAGAAAAATAACAAATTTATGTAGTCATTTCTTAATAGTTATCTCAATTATTTTGTATAATTTTTTCTCTATATGATTAAGTTCTTAGTGTGTAATTTATTATTATTGTTATTTTAAAGTATTGTATTAGTAAATATAATTTATATAAATAAAAAAATCTATTTCTATGATTTTTATAATAAAAAATAAATATCAAATCAATAGAACTAATGTTATTACATAATATGTGAAATATTTTGATATCGTTATACCATATATACTATAGAAATACGTAGATGGTGTACGAGCAAGAAATAATGTTCTCGTATGATCCTGTTGATCAAGTCTGTGCTCCTCCAAACGTCGTCGTTTTACTCTCTGAAAGCACAAACGTGAGCTAGCCGACGGTGTGTGCTGGATACCTCTCCGATGCCTAAGTCAGCAAAATAGACAAATAGACAAAAAGTTCTGTGTATTCGAGAATTAAAGTTGTGTTACCTGTACATAGGTTATGTTGTGAGCTTTTATAGGTTCCGTGTGGCACAATCCTAGTAGGTCTATTACTCCTCCATGTAGAGTCCTCCTAGGAATCACACTCCTAAAAGATAATGCATATCCTTCAACACCCCCCTCACTGCTTAAACCAAGTGAGATGGTTTTACCTCGGTAGTATGATAAAACGACCGAGCTAACATGGCCATGCTAAACTGATAGAAATGACCGAGCTCTAACTAGCTTGGTTCTTCTCTTTATTGCTTATACCGCGTCTCGCCTGTTGAGGCCGAGCTAACCATAGCAAGCTTGGACCGAGCTAATCAAGAGCAAGGTCCTGAGGACAGCTCAAATCATCTAGGTTCAGAAGGATATGACCGTGCTAATTACACCATACTGACCGTGGTAACCACAAGCACATTTGGACCGAGCTAACTGCAAGGTCCTCTCACTCGGCCCTTTTTACCGCGGCCCATTTACCCTGTGACGCCCCAAATTTAAGGACATCATAATAAGATTTAGAAACTTAAAATCAATATTGCCACCAAGATTACTAATATCCATTAATTAACAACCCAGAATTTAAAATTCTTACATCACAACTTAGTCTTAGTACATAACTGAAATGACACAAATATAAAAAGAAAACTAGAGAAAAACTAGAATTTTTAGGAAATGGTTCATGGAACTTGGGCACTCTTCAAGCTAACCAAGGCTGAGTGTCGCCTTGCAAGGCCTCGGTGTCTCCTTCGGTTTCTTCGGTACCTGGCATAAAACGCCAGGGCAACGGGAATGCCAGTGAGCGACGAGCTCAATAAGATACTACAACCCGAAAATGCCCACCCCGATAATAATACTCACAATTCATGAATAATGTGTAGTAACAGAATAACCAGTAACATTTAGTAAGCATAAAATAAATGTTATCAGTTGAAATAATAACAATAAATAATAATAAATCAAATAAAAATATAACAAACGGAAACAATATTTCATCATAAGGAATATGTCCACATTTTTTTTTCATCGATTTAGTTTATCAGATAAATTTAGTAACTCCCCGCGGAGCACTATTTCCATTCAACCGCTAAACAATGGCCACGAGCAATTTTGACTCCCCCTTGGTCAAATATTCAAATGTTACTTACAGTAACTACCAATGATGCCCACGCACCAGGGTTACATACCCGAGTCGTGACATTTCGGTTTGCCCCAAGGGAACGGTCTATGTTGTGACGCCCGCACCACCAACCTTATATCACCTACACCGATAAGAGCCGAAATACCTTCCCGTGCTATGTTAGGGTTCGCAACTCACTTGCGCAAGATTCCAGACCGGACTCACCCCATCACTTTTACATTTTAATGTATCATTGGTTAAATTTCGTGTCTCTTTACTCGTTGAGATATTCACAATAATTCAAAATTTAATTACCAATAATGTTATACTAACTCATTTAAATCCGAACATAAAATATTACACATGTCACACAATAATAAACAATTGTACAAATTTTAAATAAACAATTTATTTAAACCATGGTATGAAATAATAATTTAGATACCAAAAAAAAAGAAGAAATAAATCATAATTACACACATACATGGACTTTTAATCTATAAGATTAAACTAGCACAATATTAAATAAACCACAATACACCCATACATAGATTACTAATTTACAATATTTGATGAATTAGACCAACACAATAACTAATTTTTATCCAAATAATAATTGAAGTGATGATCTTAAATCTGTCCAGAAATTTTCAGGTTATACCTAGGTCATAAAAATTATAAATAAATTATTTATACAGTTCTAAAATTCGTGAAAATGTACAGAATATTCAAATAATATGTTTAGGTCATTTTTTCAGAAAGAATTTCCCAAAAATAAGTTATAAATAAACAATTGAAGAGATAGTTTTTGATTCCTCCTTAATCTGTCAAAATTTTCAGAATGTATATCTTGCAAATACAATTATAAATAAATTACTTATACAACTCTAAAATTCATATAAATATACAGAATACTCAATAAACATGTTATGGTCATTTTTCAGAAAGCATTTTCCAAAAAACAAATTATAAATAATTCTTAAAAATTTCAAGAGTGTTTATGACACAGATTTATCACATTTTCTTAAATTAATTCCATACTTAAATTTATAAATCAATTCCATGATCTAAAAATTTATTATGAAACTAGACTTCTCAAATTTCAGTTTTTGCTTAGAAATTATCAGATTTGGTTTAATATAAAATTTTTAATGATTTTTCAAACACATAATAAAATCTGTCTACAGCTCCAGATTTGGTTAAAAATATGTATAAATTTGTACAAAACTCAATAATTGTTGAAATATTTTTTGGATGAACTAGACATCATTATAAATAACTTTGTAGAAGAAATCATTTTCAAATTTTGAGTATAAAATTGTCTAAAAATTCATACAACTTTCTGACAGATTTAAAGGGCCAAATAACATCTTTAATAATCTTTTTAATTGCATAAACTACACATGCAAGTCCAAATTCCACAATATTATCATGATTTTCAGATTACCAATATTTAATATACCATCAAAATTTTTTTATACAATTATAAATAAAATCCTATCTACAAGTTTAGACAATTTATCATATGCATATAATCTGAAATTTTCAAATATAAAAAAAAAAAAAATGAGTGGATTGAGAGAGTTTTCTTACTTAGTAGTAAGGTGACGAAGTGGTTGAGAATTTTGGCTTCCTTAATCTCCTACTCTTCTTCCTTTTCTACTACTAAGCTTGGTTGCTTCAAGGATTTCTCTCTTCTTTTCTTTTTTTTTCACCGAATGCTTGCATGCACATCTATATACAATGAAGGCTTGCGTGCATATATATATACAATGCTTGTTGAGCACATCTCTCTCTCTCTCTCTTTCTTTCTCTTCATTCTAAGTTCCCTTTTCCTCAATTCCAAGAGCATAATCAACTCTTCTTCCCTAAACAAGCATGCAAACCAACATGTGGAAAGCCTCCACCGAATATCTGCAAAGGTTTGATTCCCTTTTTTTTTTTTTTTTTTTTGTGTGGTTTCTGAAAATTGATACACTAAGATTTTTAACTAAGGTATTTAGTAAGAATAATTATCATATTGAATCCTAATTAAAATAATTTATAAACAACAAATATTGAACACTCAAAAAATTATTATTCTTAATAATGTCTTTGTTAGTGATTGAATTGGGTCAATTTAAAACTAACTTTTACACTAATATACATTTCAGATAGACTGTAGATAAAATTAATTAATTAATTAATTTATTTATTTTCTTTTAAGAATAATTAAATGTTGGTTTTCACAATCTACCCTCCTAAAAAAAAATTTCGTCCTCGAAATTAATTCGTACCTTTAGACTCAAAAAGCTGAGGGTAATTGGCACGTATCATATCTTCTCGTTCCCACGTTGACTCTTCCGCCCCATGATGTCTCCAAAGAACTCGAACCAATGGTATGGTTTTACCTCGTAATTTCTTCTCGCGACGATCGAAAACTTTGACAGGCTTCTCTTCAAATGTCACATCTTCATCAAGATTAATTTCCTGCTAATTGATGATGTGAGAAGGGCGTGGCTCGTATTTCGTAGCATAGAGATGTGGAAAACATTATGTACTCCAGCTAGTTGAGGTGGTAGAGCCAAACGGTACGCCACTTCTCCTACTTTGCTTAGAATTTCGAAGGGTCCCACATATGAGGTGCAAGTTTTCCTTTCTTCCCAAATCGCGGAGCACCGACGAGGTCGAACTTTGAGAAAAACATGATCCCCTACTTCAAATGTTAAGGGTCATCTCCTTTGATCCGCATAGCTCTTTTGTCGACTTTGGGCTGTGGTTAGTCGTTGTTTGATCAGTTTTATCTTCTCAGTGGTTTCCTGAACCAAGTCTGGTCCTAACAAGGTTACTTCCCCTACTTCAATCCAACAGACTGGTGACCGACAAGGTCGCCCATAAAGTGCTTCATACGGTGCCATTCCAATGCTGGCCTGGAAACTATTGTTGTAAGCGAACTCAACGAGAGGTAGGTGTTTCTCCCAACTCTCTTTAAAATCCATAACGCAAGCTCGAAGCATATCCTCCAAGGTTTGTATCGTCCTCTCAGACTGCCCATCGGTTTGTGGATGAAATGTCGTGCTAAAGCATAGGTTCGTTCCCATTGCCTTCTGCAAGCTCTGCCAAAATTGAGAAGTGAATCGAGGATCACGGTCAGACACGATGCTAACTGGTACTCCGTGTAATATGATCACTTCTTTGATGAACAATCTACTGAGTGAATCCAACGTATCTGATGACCCGACAGGTAAGAATCGGGCTGTCTTAGTTAATCGGTCTACCACAACCCACACGCCGTCATGTCCTTGTGGTGACCAAGGCAAACCCGTCACGAAATCCATAGTTATGTGTTCCCATTTCCACTCCGGAACTCCGGAATTGGTAAGGGTTGAAGTGTTCCTGCCGGTCTTTGATGTTCAGCCTTTACTTGTTGACAGGTCAGGCACTAAGACACAAACTTTGCTACATCCCTTTTCATTCCGCCCCACCAATATTGGCGTTTTAAGTCTTGGTACATCTTAGTACCTCCTGGATGTACTGCGAATACTGAATGGTGGAATTCCTTGAGTACCTTTTCCCTTAGTGAGTTGTCGCTTGGCACGAACATTCGACCTTGATATTTCAAACTCCCATCAGTGTGAATTTCCCAACCAGGCATGGCTTCACTAGATTCCATTTGTGCCTTGATGAATGCTACCTCCTGATCGTACTTTTGTGATTCCAATATCTCGCTCAAAATTTTAGGCGTAGCAATCTGAGCACCAAGGTAAGCCTTTTCATCTTGAACCCCCATTTGTACCCCAAATTCATTGAGCGTTCCAACCATATTCCATTCTCTAAGTGCTAAACTAGCAACAATTCCTCTATTCTTGCGACTTAGCGCATCTGCCACCACGTTAGCGTTGCCGGGATGATAGGAAAGGGTAAATTGATAATCCCCGAGATACTCCATCCAACGTCTCTGACGCATGTTTAAATCCTTTTGGGTGAACAGATACTTCAAGCTTTTGTGATCGGTGAATATCTCAAACTTTTCACCATACAGGTAATGTCTCCAAATTTTGAGTGCGTGAACTATAGCTGCTAACTCAAGTCATGGGTGGGATAATTCTTTTCATGGTTCTTTAATTGCCTTGATCCATATGCCACACCTTGCCATTCTATCAATACGCACCCCAGACCTTCTTTGGAAGCATCACAATACACGTTGTACCCAACATCACGTTCTGGCACTATGAGAATAGGGGCACTTGTCAATCTTTTCTTGAGTTCTTGGAATGAATTTTCACAAGACTCATTCCATTCAAACTTTACCCCCTTTTGAGTCAAATGTGTCATTGGTTTGGCCAATTTTGAGAAGTCTTGAATGAATCTTCGATAGTAACCAGCCAACCCTAAGAAACTACGAATCTCAAATGTGTTCTTAGGTTGCTTCCATTCTGTCACTGCTTCTACTTTAGTTGGGTCTACTGATATTCCCTTTTCAGATATCACGTAACCCAAAAACTTTACTTCTCCCATCCAGAACTCACATTTACTAGCCTTAGCATACAATTGGTTCTCTCTCAAAGTTTGAAGTACTATTCTCAAATGTTGTTCATGGTCTCCTTCAGACTTGGAGTACACCAAAATATCATCTATGAAAACTACCACAAATTGATCTAAGTAAGGCGTGAATATTTGGTTCATTAAGCTCATGAACACGCCTGGTGCATTGGTCAGGCCGAATGGCATCACCACGAATTCATAGTGGTCGTAATGGGTTCGAAAAGCAGTCTTAAGAATATCTTCTTCCCGAACACGCAATTGGTGATACCCAAGCCTGAGGTCTATCTTTGAGAAATACTTTGCCCCTCTAAGCTGATCGAAGAGGTCATCAATTCTAGTTAGTGGATACCGATTCTTAATGGTGACTGTATTGAGTTGTCGGTAATCAATGCACAACCTAAGTGTCCCATCTTTATTTTTAGCAAACAAGGCTGGTGCTCTCTATGGGGACGTGCTTAGCCTTATAAATTCATTGTCCAACAATTCTTGTAACTGTGTCTTTAGCTCTCTTAATTCAGCTGGCGCCATACGATGTGGTGCCATTGAGATCGGTGACGTACCAGGTTGTAGTTCAATGGTAAAGTCCACTTCTCGCTTTGGGGGTAGTCCTGGTAACTCCTCTAGAAACACATCAGTATACTCGCACACCACACGAGGTAGCCTTAGTTCCATACGATCTTTGTCTTCCAGAACTAAGCTGGCTAGCCACCCAGCTAGGTGATCATGCCACTTTGACTTTCTAAATGTTAGTGATAGAGAATCTTGTTTATCCCCCTTAAATTGGAATCGCGTTCCATCCTGAGAGTAAGCAATCACCGTCTTTCGATAGCAATCAATGGTGGCTCTATGGGCTGATAACCAGTCCATTCCTAGGATAACGTCAAAGTCTGACATTTCCATGACTCGTAGGTCGCAAGTTAAACGTAAGCTAGAGACTCCTAGTTCACATGATTTGCATACGAGATCTACTCGAGTTTGACCTCCTAGCGGTGAAGCTACACTCATAGGTGTTTCTAATTGTTCAGGCTCTAATCCCAAAGTTGCAACACATGAAGTAGATATGAAAGAGTGTGATGCTCCAGAATCAAACAAGACTTGTACACAAGAGTTCATAAGGATGAGTATACCTTGAATCACTGAAGGATTTCCATTGTCTTCTCCTTCTTGGAGTGCAAAGACTCTTCCAGTGGCACCCTGGTTTGGCACCCAAGGCTTCTTTGCATTGGCATCTCCTGGTTGTTGAGTCCTTGATTGTCCCACATTTCTATTAGATGGCGGCTGACCTCTGCCGAATTGGGAATTTTGCTCAGCTCACATTCCCCGAGTTGGTACGTATTTGTTTCGTTGAGTGGCCTCCCCTTGATTGATGTAGTAGCTTGACCTCTGAGGGCAATTGTTCCTAAAATGCCCTTCTTGGCCACATTCATAACACCTTCTAGCCCCTTCCCTATTACGCTGTTCAGGATTGTACTCTTGCTGTTGTTGTGGCCCCCTAGCATAAGGTGCCGAGGCAGCAGGAGTCCTGTTGTTCCTTGAGGGTCCTCCACTTCTTGGCTGGTTGGCTTTAGACTGCTAACCTTGAGTCCTTGCAGTGTCTATCTTTTCTCTTTCTAAGGTAAGAGCCCTATCTACTACCTGTGCATAAGTAGGTAGCTGCACTGCAACCAACTTGTCTCGGATCCCTGAATCGAGTCCCCACTCGAAGTGCCTTACCTTATTCGTTTCATTTGCCACTATAGTCGTGGCATGGCGAGAAAGGGCCTCAAATCGATTGGCATACTGTGTCACAGTCATGCCTCTTTGTTTCAGTTGGAGAAATTCTTGGATCATCTCCTGCCTTACTGAGTTTGGGAAGTACTTTTCTATAAACAATTCCTCAAATTGTCTCCAAGAGAGGTCTGCCACCTGACGGCTTTTCTTAATCATTGTCCACCAAAAATCGGCCTTCCCGTCAAAGAGAAATGAAGCAAGGGACACTTGGTCCTGCTCGTTCTGAATCTCTAGTGTCTCCAATATTTTCTTCACTTGCCTTATCCATGCCTCAACCACGTAGGGATTGGGTTCTCCGAAAATTTTTGGGGCTTGAGTTTTTGAAATTTCACTATTAATTCTGCTTTGTTGTTTTCACGCCTGAGTTGGTTTCTTAGTTCATTAGTAATTGCCCGAACAAAATTCATAACGTCATTGTTGTTGTTGTTGTTGTCATTGGATCCATTTGCTTTAGTTCTTCCTGCCATCTTCTGTACAAAGGATATTATTGTTATACCCTTTATTTATTTATTTATTTAAATTTATTATTATTATTATTATTATTATTATTATTATTATTATTATTTATTTATTATTTTTTTTGCTTAAAAATAAAATGCCAGCAAAATAGTCCAGCACACAAACTTTTAAATACTAGGATTTCATTAATGATAATAAAAGATCAGTACATTCATAAAAGAAAAAGGAAAACACAAAAAAAAAAATTCATTCTACCCTTGCCTACTTCATTTTTTTTTTAAAACCAAAAACCCTAAGTTAGAAGCTAGGACTATTACAATTAAGTGCTACAAAATTTGTTATTGTCCTAACTTCTACACTTGTCATTTCCTAACTAAGGAAATAGGCACAACGTTGACGCACTGTTTCCTCAAACTCCCATGCCTCATCGGGTAGCCCATAACACTCCCAGCGGACAAGGACCATCCGCACCCCATTCTGACCCACCATTTGCCTAATCACGCAGGTAGGAATCTCGTGATACTTGGCAGCTCTATAAAAATTCACCAATGGGTCTAGGGTTCGGACAACGTGACCGAAAAGAGGATGGGTAGTCCGGATATCTTGTAGTAGAAACGCATCGCCCTTGTTTGCGACGTATTGCGGAGGTAGGTTCCATACTCTATAGAAATTATTGTCCAGATATTCTCTTATTTGGACTGGCCCGATAAACATATCTTTTCTAGGCGAGCTCCTCCAATAGCACATCCTAGTAGGGGTAACCCTCACAAATACTGCCTTTCCATATGGCAGGACGGGTGGCACCATCATATGCCTCAAGGCCGCCTCAGGGCTGTCCTCTATCGAGGATTTAGGATCAGACTCCACCATCTCCTGATCAGAGTCAAACTCAGGGTCGGAATCACCCTCAACTCCTACTTCGAACTCTTCTTCCAAGTTCTCTTCTGGCTCTTCTTCTAGGTCCTCTCTGGATCCTCTTCCCTGTCAATAGGCTCATCTAACATCTCAAGTTCTTCCTCTAATTCCAAGTTCTCTTCTGGCTCTTCTTCTGGGTCCTCATCTGGATCCTCCCCTGGATCCTCTTCCCAGTCAATAGGCACATCTAACATCTCAGGTTCTTCCTCCAACCATCCATTTTGATTTTCGTTTGCCATCTACAAAAATCAAAATTTTACTTAGTAACTAAAAATGCTCACTATAACCACTAATAAGTTATTTAACAAGCAAGCTTAGGGTTTCCCAAGGTCTCAAGGGTTTCTCAACCTAAGCTCTGATACCATGTTGTGACGCCCCAAATTTAAGGACATCATAATAAGATTTAGAAACTTAAAATCAATATTGCCACCAAGATTACTAACATCCATTAATTAACAACCCAGAATTTAAAGTTCTTACATCACAACTTAGTCTTAGTACACAACCGAAATGACACAAATATAAAAAGAAAACTAGAGAAAAACTAGAATTTTTAGTAAATGGTTCATGGAAGTTAGGCACTCTTCAAGCTAACCAAGGCTGAGTGTCGCCTTGCAAGGCCTCGGTGTCTCCTTCGGTTTCTTCGGTACCTGGCATAAAACGCCAGGGCAACGGAAGTGCCAGTGAGTGACGAGCTCAATAAGATACTATAACCCGAAAATGCCCACCCCGATAATAATACTCACAATTCATGAATAATGTGTAGTAACAGAATAACCAGTAACATTTAGTAAGCATAAAAATGTTATCAGTTGAAATAATAACAATAAATAATAATAAATCAAATAAAACTATAACAAACGGAAACAGTATTTCATCATAAGGAATATGTCCACATTTTCTTTTTTCCCATAGATTTAGTTTATTAGATAAATTTAGTAACTCCCCATAGAGCACTATTTCCATTCAACCGCTAAGCAATGGCCACAGGCAATTCTGACTCCCCCTTGGTCAAATATTCAAATGTTACTTACAGTAACTACCAATGATGCCCACGCACCAGGGTTACATATCCGAGTCGTGACATTACGGTCTGCCCCAAGGGAACGGTCTATATTGTGACGCCCGCACCACCAACCTTATATCGCCTACACCGATAAGAGCCGAAATACCTTCCCGTGCCATGTTAGGGTTCGCAACTCACTTGCGCAAGATTCCAGACCGGACTCACCCCATCACTTTTATATTTTAATGTATCATTGGTTAAATTTCGTGTCTCTTTACTCGTTGAGATATTCACAATAATTCAAAATTTAATTACCAATAATGTTATACCAACTCATTAAAATCCGAACATAAAATATTACACATGTCACACAATAATAAACAATTGTACAAATTTTAAATAAACAATTTATTTAAACCATGGTATGAAATAATAATTTAGATACCCAAAAAAAAAAAGAAATAAATCATAATTGCACACATGCATGGACTTTTAATCTATAAGATTAAACTAGCACAATATTAAATAAACCACAATACACCCATACATGGATTACTAATTTACAATATTTGATGAATTAGACCAACACAATAACTAATTTTTATCCAAATAAATAATTGAAGTGATGATCTTAAATCTGTCCAGAAATTTTCAGGTTATACCTTAGGTCATAAAAATTATAAATAAATTATTTATACAGTTCTAAAATTCGTGAAAATGTACAGAATATTCAATAAATATGTTTAGGTCATTTTTTCAGAAAGAATTTCCCAAAAATAAGTTATAAATAAACAATTGAAGAGATAGTTTTTTATTCCTCCTTAATCTGTCAAAATTTTCAGAATGTATATCTTGTCAATACAATTATAAATAAATTACTTATACAACTCTAAAATTCATATAAATATACAGAATACTCAATAAACATGTTATGGTCATTTTTCAGAAAGCATTTTCCAAAAACAAATTATAAATAATTCTTAAAAATTTCAAGAGTGTTTATGACACAGATTTATCACATTTTCTTAAATTAATTCCATACTTAAATTTATAAATCAATTCTATGATCTAAAAATTTATTATGAAACTAGACTTGTCAAATTTTAGTTTTTACTTAGAAATTATCAGATTTGGTTTAATATAAAATTTTAATGATTTTTCAAACACATAATAAAATCTGTCTACAGCTCCAGATTTGGTTAAAAATATGTATAAATTCATACAAAACTCAATAATTGTTGAAAAATTTTGTGGATGAACTAGACATCATTATAAATAACGTTTTAGAAGAAATCATCTTCAAATTTTGAGTATAAATTGTCTAAAAATTCGTACAACTTTCTGGCAGATTTAAAGGGCCAAATAACATCTTCAATAATCTTTTTAATTGCATAAACTACACATGTAAGTCCAAATTTCACAATATTATCATGATTTTCAGATTACCAATATTTAATATACCATCAAAATTTTTTTATACAATTATAAATAAAATCCTATCTACAAGTTTAGACAATTTATCATATGCATATAATCTAAAATTTTCAAATATAAAAAAAAAAATGAGAGGATTGAGAGGGTTTTTTTACTTAGTAGTAGGGTGACAAAATGGTTGAGAATTTTGGCTTCCTTAATCTCCTACTCTTCTTCCTCTCCTACTACTAAGCTTGGTTGCTTCAAGGATTTCTCTCTTCTTTTTTCTTTTTTTTCACCGAATGCTTGCATGCACATCTATATACAATGAAGGCTTGCATGCATATATATATACAATGCTTGTTGAGCACATCTCTCTCTCTCTTTCTCTCTCTCTCTCCCTTTCTTTCTTTCTTTTCATTCTAAGTTCCCTTTCCCTCAATTCCAAGAGCATAATCAGCTCTTCTTCCCTAAACAAGCATGCAAACCAACATGTGGAAAGCCTCCACCGAATATCTGCAAAGGTTTGATTCCCTTTTTTTTTTTTTTTTTTTTGTATTTGTGTGGGTTTCTGAAAATTGATACACTAAGATTTTAACTAAGGTATTTAATAAGAATAATTATCATATTGAATCCTAATTAAAATAATTTATAAACAACAAATATTGAACACTCACAAAATTATTATTCTTAATAATGTCTTTGTTAGTAATTGAATTTGGTCAATTTAAAACTAACTTTTACACTAATATACATTTCAAATAGACTGTAGATAAAATTAATTAATTAATTAATTAATTTATTTATTTATTTTCTTTTAAGAATAATTAAATGTGGGTTTTCACATACCCAGCTCGGCCCAATTTACTTATAAATTACCCTCTCAATTGCTCCTTAATTTCATCTGCGCAGCATGATTGGGATTACCCGTTACCAGCCGAGCCAAAAACTTCTGCCTTTCAACCGAGCTAAATTCACACCGAGCTACTAATCTGTCCGGTCAAAAACATCTTTTCAGTCGCTGTAACTGAATCGCTTTCCATTCCATGGACACGTGGCAAACTCTCATTGGCCCAGCGTAGCTGTCACGCCGTCTTCGTACTCCGAAACATTTGAACAGTCCCGCCTTTTTTCTTTTTACTTTGTACAAAAGTTTTGAACCAACCATTTCCACTATTCATCTCCTCTCTCTCTCTCTGAACCTCCATTTTTCCAAACACAGTACCTGCAAAGCTTTCCCTCGCGACTTCGATCTTCATCAACTCGTCTTTCGCTGATACTATTTCCATCTTCAGTTCCTTCATTCTTAGACTGGTATGTGGCTCGAATTTGTTTCCTTTCCGTTTATTTCGAACTGTTTTTGTAATTCATAGTGTAGTATGTATGCTTCTCAAAACACTTTGTAGTTTCCTCAGGATATGGCCACTTTTGCACAAGAACCATGTAATAGATCCTCTAGATTCACGAACAATCTGGGAAACAATGTTTTTGATCCAAAATAAGACTTCAACCGAACTAGGAAGTTGTTTGTATTAGGTGCGAACCTAGCAAAACTGAACAACCGAACTAGGACTTCATGCCATACCTGTAGTTTCAAATAGGTCTAAGTACCTTCTGATTCACTTAGCCGAGCTAGCGAACTGTATTAGGTTTGCGCAATACTGCGCTAGAAAGCCTCAAACACCGACCGAGCTATAACTTGGGGCCAAACCAGCTCCCTGACTTAGTAAAAGCCGAACTAAGAATGTTGTACCATAAGCTTCAACCGAGCTACGAACTTCTCGTTCCACTTAACCGAGCTAAAGTCTTCTGCTCCAACCGGGCTAAGAACGGATAGTATCCCATGTAGCAGAGCTAGGACTCCATTTATTTTACCTTTGTTACTTCTAGCACGGTCCAACGATTTGTGCTTAACACTTTTCCTTTTCACTTTGCAGACAGACTTAGGTTGGCCAGGCACACCTTTGCACGCTCAACCGAGATACTGAAGGTCATCTCAACGCCGAGCTAAATTATACGTAATTTAAGGCCACATGGGGAAGTATCGATTTTTAGTGAACTCTCCAGGAGCCATAGCTGAGTTCCGAAAGGATTACCAAATTCCAGACGACGTCCACCTCTCACTAGTCGAACTAGACACCATTCCCTGGGAAAAACCGGGCTTCGTGCCTTTCAACGTTATTTCCATCGTAGAGGCCAGTCTCCGTTTTCCCGTTCAGCCTCTTATTTGCGAATTCCTCAGACAAACAAATCTCTGCCCTACCCAGCTTTCCACAAATTCATACCGAATAATAAACGGCATCGCCAAGCTAAACCGCCAGCTTGGCCTTAACCTTGGTCTGGCCGAACTATTCCACCAATACTCCCTTGGCCAAAATGAAGATGGCTGGGTATATTACCTACGAATAAGACGCCGCCGAGAAAAGATAATAAAGAACACCCCAGACAAAGATGTAAATGACGACGATTTTTTCTGGGTTTTTGGGAATTTTGAAGACCAGAAGGCCCAGATCCCGGGCGACTGAATTAACTGGAACAAAGGAGTCGCCGGTATAAATACCTCGGTTTAGTGTTGTGCTTCTTTTACTTCGTTATTCTCATTTTCAACCGTACTAACCGTTGTCTTTTTCCTTTATGCAGACTTAAACCATCTCAAGTCCCAGTACATCTACCCCAACCTAGACGCACTTCGCGCCGCACTACGATATCCGAATCGAGGTTGGGCCGAGCTACTAAATTTTGAACTGACCTACAGATACAGCAGTAGGAGGAAGACCAGGGTCGTAGACTTCCTCTTAGAGCCATCACCAGAGCCTGATCCTTTCCTTCCACAAATCAACCTCATTCCATTAATAGCGGAACAAGAGATGGCCAAAAAGAGAGCTGTTAGGGCGCTCATCACCGAAACAAACCAAGCCGAGGTACCACCAATCGGCCAAACACAAGAGGCCGTGGTTACACTTCCAACCGCCCAGCCTTCATCATCTCGGCCCAACAAGCGCGCCCAGACTTCCAGAACCGAGCCACGCCTTGTTGACGAGGATGAAATCGTGCTTCCCCAAACCACACCACCGAGCCCCCAACCTGAACGCTCTGACCAAGCTAGTGCCTCTGAGTGGGTGCCAAAGATCACCTACAAGAACCGCGCTGTTACTAGCACTGAATCAGTCGTGGCAGACAAAGACCACTCACTTGCTTTTAACCTTGCAAAAGTGCGTGTCTGCCAACTGACATGGAACATCATGACCACCTTACCGAGCTAAAAGCCATCCGCTCGGCCACCAAATCGATGGTGTTGGTGAGTTCTCCCTTCTCTTGTCCTAATTTGCACATCTGTTTGCTCGGTTTTGCTCAAAATTTGTTTCTCTCTTTTTGCAGGCCTTACAGAAGAACCACGTCGCTCATAAGCATGTGTTGGAGCTTCGAAAAACCACAAGGTAGGCCGTGGCAGAGGCAGATGCTAAATCAGCCGAGCTAGAAGAGGCCAAGAAGAAAATGGCCGAGCTACATACCGAGGTGGCCCGCCTAACCGGTCTTGTCAGCTCGGCTGAGGCAGGTAAGCAAAAGGCTGCAGCCGTACTGAAAGACAAATATCTGCGCGAGCTGGCCAGGCTCGAGGTAAAGAAGAATGCTGAGATCGCTCGGTTAGAGAAGAGCGTGGAAGACGCCGAAAACCAAGGTTACAAGGAGGGGGAGGCCACTTACATCTAACAATGCGAAGCAGCGAAAGATATATTCTTCAAATGCGGATGGAAGGCGGCTGTGGCGCAGCTCGGTCATAGCCAAGAGACCAAGATCTTCCTCAACCCTCCTCTTCATTTCATACCGAGCTACATGGTGGAGTATGCTATTGCCATTCAGCAAAAATTTCTTCAAGAAGAGGATGAAGAAGAGGCATCAGAGCCCAACAACACCCCGGTCGTCGCCAATGATCCCGCTATTCAGTCAGCTCAGGTGGAGCCACCGGTGGAAGACTTGGTTGAAGATGTGACCGAGCTACCTGCTGAAATCAGGGTTCGAGTTGATTTGGATGCGGATCTTGACGACCTTTTTGCTTGATCCTGTATTTTCTGCCTTTTACTTTTAGAAAGAATGTGTAACCGGGCTGAAGTCCCACTCCTTTGTAACTCTTTTGCATCTTGAATGAAATCTTTTTCTTTTTTCCTTAACTTCAAGTTCGGTTTACTTCATGCTATCACTTATTTTCCACTATGATTTGCGTGAAGTACAATTTTTTCTGGCCGAGAGAGCTATCTCGGTCTTAACCTTGTAATCTATCTAGTCATACCTACCAACCTATTCAACCTAGGTTTTTACCTCGGCTGAAGATCACTAAAAGTTGTTATTCCAGCCAACCATTCTTCAGCCTGGATCCTTATCTCGGCTGAAGAGTACTAAGTGTTGGTTTTTCCAGCCAACCACTCTTCAGCCTGGATCCTTATTTTGGCTGAAGAGTACTAAGTGTTGGTTTTTCCAGCCAACCACTTTTCAGCCTAGCTCCTTATCTCGGCTGAAGAGCAATAAATGTTGATTTTTCCAGCCAACCACTTCAGCCTAGATCCTTATCTCGGCTGAAGAGCAATAAATGTTGGTTTTTTCAGCCAACCTCTTCAGCCTAGATCTTTATTTCGGCTGAAGAGCAGTAAATGTTGGTTTTTCCAGCCAACCTCTTCAGCCTAGATCCTGATCTTGGCTGAAGAGAGCCCAAAGTTGGTTATTCCGGCCAACTTTGAGTGAAGTGTTTGGTTATTCCAGCCAAACGTCCTGTAGCCTAGATCCTTATCTCGGCTTAGGAGAAGTAAGTGTTGGTTTTTCCAGCCAACCTCTTCAGCCCAGATCTTGATCTTAGCTGAAGTGGGCTCAAAGTTGGTTATTCCTGCCAACCCAGAGCCAAGTGTTTGGTTATTTTTGCCAAACTTCCTGCAGCCTCGATCCTTATCTCGGCTTAGGAGAAGTAAGTGTTGGTTTTTCCAGCCAACCTCTTCAGCCCAGATCCTGATCTTAGCTGAAGAGAGCTCAAAGTTGGTTATTCCAGCCAACTCTGATTTCATTGCCCCTAGTTCACTACAACTATTTTTACAGAGGAAAACAATTTATGCTGAAAAAGAAACTACTTGTTTTATTAAAAAAGAAAAAGAAAAACTACAAGTACGTTTAAAGAAAAGCTAAAAATAAAATAGTTTGAGATTGGCAGTGTTCCATGGCCTGGGAATGGCTTTGCTATCTTCATCTTCCAAGTGGTATGCCCATTTTCCAACTAATCCAACCACTTTGTAAGGTCCTTCCCAATTGGGCCCTAACTTGCCATCTCTGGGTACCAGGGTGTTTCCCATTACTTTGCGCAGCACCCAATCTCCGATCTTGAATTGCCTTGGATGTACTGTCTTGTTATATTTTTTGGATAACTCTTGCTGGTATAAGGCAATGTGAACCAGTGCTCTTTCTCTTCTTCTTCTGCAAGGTCGAGCTCCAATGCTATGGCTTCTCCATTTAAGTTTGGATCAAAATTTTCACTTCTAATTGGGGGAGGCCGACTTCCAGTGGGATTACTGCTTCCATGCCATAGGCCAAGGAAAAAGGTGTTTCTCCAGTAGACCGCCGAGGTGTGGTACGATAAGCCCATAAAACATGAGGGAGCTCCTCCGCCCACTTGCCTTTTGCTTTCTCTAGCTTTTTCTTCAATCCATCTAACACGACTTTGTTTGATGCTTCCGCCTGGCCATTTGCTTGGGGTATACCGGTGTAAAGTTGTAGAATTCTATCTTGTATTCTTTACAGAAGCTTCTAAAAATTTTACCATCGAACTGAGTGCCGTTGTCAGATATTAGAGCTTTTGGTATGCCGAATCGAGTGATGATATTCTGCCAGACGAACTTCTTCACATCGTTCTCCTTTATTGATGCTAGTGCTTTTGCCTCCACCCACTTTGTGAAGTAGTCTGTTGCCGCCAGAAAGAACTTTCTATTGCCGGGAGTAGTTGGAAGTGGTCCTACTATGTCCAAGCCCCAAATTGCGAAGGGCCATGGGCTAGTTAATTGTAAAAGCTCTCTGGCTGGTTGATGTATTTGGTGTGTGAACTTCTGACATTTCTCGCACTTCTTGACATACTTCTCTGAATCTGCTTGCATGTAAGACCATCAATATCCCTGTGAAATTGCTCTGTAGGCCAATGATCTTCCTCCTTGGTGGCTTCTGCATACGCCTTCATGTATCTCGAACAAGAATGCCTCGACCTTGCTAGGATGGACACATTTCAGGTAGGGTCCTGTGAAGGATTTCTTGTACAAGGCCATTGATGGAGAGAGCCAGAATCGCTGTGACTTTGCTCTTATTTTGTTAGCCTCTTTCTTCTTTTCGGGTAAAATGCCGTCCTTTAAGAACACTATAATGGGGTCCATCCATGAAGGGCCTAGTTCGGCACAACATACCTCTGCTACTTCGGGTTCTTCAATGCTTGGTCTTGGTAGGAAGTCGATCAATAATGGATGTGGGATGGATGTATCTGTCATCGAAGCGAAGCCTGCTAGCTCGTCTGCTCTGCTGTTTTCTTCTCGGCCAATCTGCTTTATCCACACTACTTTGAACTTCATGATCTCTTTTCTGACTAACTCTTGGTACTTAGCCATCCTTTCATCATTTGCCTCGTAGTCGCTTGAAATTTGGTTTACCACCAGCTGTGAGTCATTGTAAGCCATTAGCTCGGTAGCCTTCATGTAGAGTGCTGATTTTAGTCCTGCCAGAAGTGCTTCATACTCCGCTTCGTTGTTGATGCTGGGAAGGCAAGGTTGACTGCTTGTTCTACTATTAGGCCATCTGGTGAGATAAGGACTATGCCGAGTCCTGCACCGTGCCTGTTGGACGCTTCATCCACGAAGAGCTTCCACATCTCTCCAACGAACAGCTTCCAACAAGTGGAGGGATCGGATGATTCTTTGGGGTCATGAGTGTTACTGGTATTTTCTTCCAAGTCCACACTTACTGTTTGCCCCTCACTATCTGATTGTACCAAGTTTTTTCTTGTTGATGAGTCTTTGCTTGGTGTAGCATGGTTTGCTTCTTCCTCCCTTTCTTCACTCCGGTCTAGTTTGGGATGTGGCTGGGCATCCCGTATCAGGGGTTGCGCATTTCCTGCAGCGCTTTCCATCCCCATTTCTGTTGTACCCGTCAAGTCGACTGGACAGATGTGATGACTTCCTGGTGTGAATTCTGCCACGAAGTCTGCCAAGGCTTGGGCTTTTATTGCGGTTCTGGGTTGAAACTTGATGTCAAACTGTCCTAGTTCCACTGCCCACTTTAAGATTCGCCCAGAAAAGTTCACCCTCTCAAACAAAGCTTTTAATGGAAAAGCTGTGAGGACAATTATAGTGTGGGCGTGGAAGTAGTGCGATAACTTCCTTGATGCCATTATCAAGGCTAAGGCTAGTTTTTCCAATGGTAAGTACCTGGTTTCTGCGCCCAGCAATGTCTTGCTGACATAAAAGATGGGCAGGTGTTGGATTCCTTCTGCTCTGACCAACACCGCGCTGACTGCGTGTTGTGAAACTGCCAGGTACAAAAAGAGCTCTTCTCCAGGTATTCGGGTTACTAGCAATGGTGGAGAGGACATGTATTTTTTCAAGCTTTCTAGGGCGCGGTCGCATTCTTTATCCCACTCAAACTTGGCCTTTAATGCTTGGAAAAATGGTCGACATCTGTTTGACGACCGACTTATGAACCGGTTGAGTGTAGCTGCCATGCCAGTAAGATGCTGCACTTCTTTTACTGAGTTGGGCCTCTCTAGATCCTGGATTGCTTTGATCTGAGAGGGGTCTGCCTCTATACCCCGGTTGGTCACTAGGAAGTCTAGGAATTTGCCCGATCCTACGCCAAACGCACACTTGGATGCATTAAGGCGTAACTTGTTCTTCTTTAGGATCTGAAACATTTCACCTAGGTCCCTGAGATGGTCATTCTCATCCTTGCTTTTGACCACCATATCATTTATGTATGCCTTCATTGTTCTGCCTAACAATGGTTCAAACATCTTAGTGACCATCCACTGGAATGTTGCCCCTGCGTTTTTTAGGCCAAAGGGCATGACCTTGTAGCAATACAGTCCTCTTGGCGTTGTAAAGGATATGACCTCCTGGTCTGGTTCATACATAGCGATCTGATGGTAACCTCTGTACGCATCAAGAAAGCTAAATCGATTGTGTCCTGCCGTTAGGTCTACCAGTTGGTCTATCCGCAGTAAGGGAAAGCTATCCTTTGGGCATGCCTTGTTGACTGTTTTGTAGTCCACGTAGACATGCCATTTTCCATTCTTCTTTGGCACCACTACAGTATTGGATATCCACTTGGGATAGTGCACTTCTCTGATAGCTCCTGCCTCTAGAAGGTTTCCCACTTCTTCTGCCACTATTTCGGCGTGGTGGAGTGCAGATTTGCGAGTGCGCTGTATAATTGGTCTGGCAGTTGGGTGGACATTTAATTGGTGACAGATGAAGTTTGGGTCAATGTCAGGCATGTCATACGGCGTCCAGGCGAACACTTCGATGTTAGAGGTTAAGAATTTCATGACCTCTATTCTCTTAGTACTGGACAATGACGAGCCGAGCAAAAAGAACTTTTCTGGGTCTTTTTCATCTATCCTTACCTGTACCAAGTCTTCCACCGCCTTCTGTTCAGCTGCTTTGCCAACATCTATGAACAGCTCATTGCTCTCAGGTTCTTCCACCATCTGTACATATCCCTTGGCAGCGCGGCTGCCATTTACTGTGACGAAGCATTGTTTGGACATAATTTGGTCTCCAAAGACCTCTTCAATTGCTCCGGCTTTGTTGGGGAACCACAATACTTGATAGTAGGTTGACGCTACCGATCGCATGGCATGCAGCCATGTCCTTCCCAAGATTATGTTGTAAGTGGAAGGGATTTTCAATACCCAGAATTCCACTTGTTTCGTTATGCTTCCTGCTCTAACTGGGAGGATTATCTTGCCCACTGGCCATTCTGGCATTAAGTTGAATCCGATTAGGGGAGATGTTGTAGGCGCCAAGTCTTTGTCCTCCGGTTTCAATTGTTTGAAGGTTTCGTAATACATTATCTCACACGAGCTTCCTTGGTCGATCAAAATCCGTTTGATGTCGTAATCCTTGACGCGGAGTGTGACGACCAGTGCATCATTGTGAGGGCAATATATCATTGCCAAGTCTCTGTCTGAAAAGGATATGACATTCATGGCTTATGTTCTCCCCTTTTTGATGGCAGGTTGTGTACTTAATACCTCCCTTAAGTGCTCAGCCTTCTTGATCATTTCCCTGAGCTCACATACTCGCTCAGGTTCGAATACCCCATGTATTACGTTAATCACGTCTCGAGGTGGGGCGTCGATCGGCATTCCGTTTAGGTTGTCATGGTTCTGGGGGGCTGGCTGTGTCCCTCCTTCTATGTACTGGTCTAGGTGCCCAGCTGTCACTAACTCCTCCAAATGCTGTCTCAATGGCATGCAATTCTCAATGCGGTGTCCCTTTTCATTATGGAAGGTGCACCAGGATCCTTTGTCATAGTCTTTTTGTGCTTCTCCCAACTTAGCTGGCCATCGGACGAAAGGTTCATCGCGTATCTCACTGAGAATTCGGTAGATTGGTTTTTTGAACACCGTGGTAATGGCAGTGCGAACTCTTAGCCACCTTTTGTCTGGATCCTCTTTGTTGGCCCATCTGCCTCACCCATTCCTGCTTGGTCGTTCTACCGTGTTGACTTTTGCCGAAGTCTTTTTATCTGGTATTGCTGTTGTGCTAGATTTTGCCTTAACACGGGCGCCATCCTCTTCCACACGAATATGTTGGTGCACTCTCTCCATTAAGGCCTCTATCGTGAGGGGAGGTGTCATAGTAATTGAATCCCTCAATTTGTTGCCGACTGGCAGGCCCCGTTTGTATTGTGCGATGGCGAGGTTTGTAGAACAATCTCCTATCTGGTTGAAAGTTTCCCAGTAGCGACTGTTGTAGGACCTCAATGTTTCTTTGTCGCCCATGTCAATGGAGAGTAGCTGATTGATCTCCACTGGTGTCTTGGTGTTCGTTCTAAACCTTGTCACGAATGCCTCTGCCAATTGTGCCTAGGAGGCGATGCTGCATTCTGGTAGCCTTTCGAACCAAGTTAAACCCAGGTCGCCTAGGCTGGATGGAAACAGGATGCACATTAAAGTCTCATTTCGCCGATATACTGCCATAACCTGGCGAAAGTGGCTCAAGTGCATGTAGGGGTCCGTCTTCCCCTCATAAGTAGTGAATTTGGGTTGGTGAAAGCCCGAAGGTAGTGGTGCGTTCTCAATTGCCAAAACGAACGGCGAGGTCTGCAGCCTCGCTAACGCTTTGTCTGTTGGTTCGTAAGCAATGCGCGGTATTGGCATTCCTACCTCGACGCTCCCATGAGTCCGAGGAGCCAACCGCTGAAGGGCTGAAACTCTGCGCGGGTCGCGCGCCCTGGTATCTTCCTTCCATCGTGCCCTTTCTTCTAGCATAGTTCGCAAATCGGATGACCTAGGGAACTCCGTCTGCCTGGATGACGTCTGGTGCGTGCGCGAGGGCCAATAGGTGTTTCCCTCAGTATATGACCTCTCAGTTCTCGTTCTCTCAAACCTGGAGCAACGAGTCCTGGGAGTTCTTGACTGAGTGTTGCCTGTTCTCAGGCTCATACTCTCTGCTTGTGATGGTGTGGTATGCCTACCATGATCTTCAGAGTGGCGAGGGGGCCTGTTGCTTTTGCGCCCCTCTCCTGTCGCCACCTGTAGACGTCCCCGAACGCCCCCGGGAGGGTTAAGTCCCGTTCCGTTCATATTGGGGTCACTACAGTTCAAGGACTCAAATGTCACAGTTCTTAATCTTGAACCAAAGAGTCCAAATCCGGCAAATCGATTTTGAAAACAGATTTTTTTGAAAAGAAGTGCTAAACATGGACTGCTTTGCCAGATACAGAGTCGCCACCTAAATGTTTTTTAATGGGAAATTTAGGAAACCCTGACTCGGTGCCAAAGGCCACGTGTCCGTTATCACCAAAGTTGCCTCGGCTCGGGAACTTGGGTACGATTGGGGAAGGTCACTTCGTGAGCACCCCCGCTCGCCCGGTCAAAGATCGGCCTCTACTAACCATGATATCTGATTTTGAAAACATTGTGCGTTCTTATTCCGGTTATTAGCCTAGGTTACTATGTGATGCGCACATCATACAAGTATAGACCGGGTCGCCTGAATTGGAACAAAACATTTCATGTTTGTTTTTGAAAGATGGTTTGCTACCCGCAGGTAGGCTTAAAATGCAGATTTTGCCACCCCCGGGTGGGCTTAAAACACTTGATGAATTGTTCCAATCCAAATAACCCAACCTCCACCCACAGGCATTCAAGGCAGTTATATCACATAGGCAGTTAGCCTCATGGTAAGTATGCTATTCATGGCAACACTCACACGCATGCAAGGATGCTAAAGCATAAAACTCACCGAGTACTCCAAGCCAAAATAGAAACTGATTAGAAATCATGCATGATCCTAATTATACAGAAATGCCTAATGCAACACATGCAAAAATGCAACTATAGCAGGCTCGGCTATTCTAAACATGGCATATGAGATGCAACAGCTATCAAGTATTCAATTTGGAATTGAAATACAAATGCAGTTAGTATGATGCGCCGAGCCCGGTACGTGCAAGACAGATGAATGAATGCAAACATGCTATCATACTGTATGCTAATTGAAACATGCCCTAATCTAACCATCATAAGCAGGTAAATAAAAGGGAAGAAAGACATGGGGTTGGAAGACATACATCACACTCACCCACACTTATTACAATTTTGCCCTCGCACAGAGGGTCCGAATAAATATACAGTCCCGAATAAAAGAATAGTACAGTCCCAATAATACAGTCCAAATAATGTACAAATTCCTAATTAATTAACAAATTAACTAAGAAAATTGTAAAACTGGCATGCAAGCCAGGGACTGCCTTGATTCCGCTCCGGGTGATGAATGATGCATGTTCGGGTTGCCTTTGTGCGGAAATCCATGACGATGCCCCAATTAGCCTCTGTTTGCACCTGTTCTTGAAATGCGTGCCAAGCTCCGAAAAGTTGCTGATTCTTCATTTTGCTGCAACAGAGAGCAGGAAAGGGGCATGGCAATGTATTTTCACAAATGTATGCATGTCTCGATCCTCGTGCCACCAATCACGCATATCGATGCATGATGGCCGAGGAGTCGAATTGCACAACTCAATATGAAATGAATGCACATGAAAACACAACAAAACCTAACTCCATCATGGATGATCTGGAGTGTCGGTGACTAGGGAATTGAGACACATTCCGTCACTCGGAGTACGGAACGCACCTCGTTTCCCGTGCCCGGGCTAACTCCTATCTCGGACACGATGCAATATGCATGATGTGCATGAAATGTAACTAAGATACAACCTAACATGCGAAAGGCTATGAAATGGCATACACAATGCTCTAATATACAACCTAGCATACACGATGCTATGGAATGAAATGGCATACGCAATGCATAATGGACTTACACTAACATGAGTGGGCCTCAGCCACACTCACACAAGAGGCCATCAGGATGAAAATGAGACAACTCGAGATGCGTGCACGCGTGCACGCAAACCGAGGACCGACCCTAAGGCACGGAAATGCCACTCTAACAAGACATGGCAAGACATGGGATATGATATGCAAACATGCAAAAATCAGAGGTAAAATGAGATGCAACACAGCCCCGAAACCCGGTAAAATGAAACCCGATGCATGAAACGAGTCCCGAAACACGGGTTTTGGCGCATGAAATGGCCTATAACTATACAATGTATACATAATTTGAATATGAAATGAAAAGACAGAAGCAAGGAAGCCCTGAGACAAGCATTTTTACAGTTTAAAACATGGCCAGACAGTGAGCACAAGTAGGACTAAATTAGCATGCAAAAATGGCCCTAAAAGCAAGATAATGAAGCAAGTGGTAGATTTGAAACCCAAACAGAAAAAGACCCTTCTACAATGTTGAAGAGGAGCCTAAAATATGACCACTTACAGTTTATGTCAAACCCCAAAACAATATAAAAATATGCTCAAAATGTCATGCAAGATAGGGCCCAAAAGAGGTTATAACACAAAGTATACAAAACATGCCTCAAACAGGAAAATACTCTTAATGAATCATGACAAGGGGGTCAAAATATGATCACTTTCAGTTTAGACCAAGGTCCAAAAATAGAAGCTCAATAAGCTAATAAATCATGCAAAAAAGGGGACCAAAGAGGGGTACAATGGCAAGTGATACATGGAGGTCCCAAACAGTGGTGAGCCCTTCTTCAATGTTGAATAAGGGCTCAAAATAAGCTTATTTACAGTTTATGATATGCCTCAAAACAGATTACATATAGGCCAAAATAACTATGCAAGAAATTGGCATACAAGATGGATAATGAAGAAAGTGCAACAAGGGGGTCCCAAACAGTGAGAGACCCTTAATGAAAGGTGAAGAAGAGCTCAAAAAAACACTACTTTCAGTTTTGGTCGGAGCTCAAAATAGCAAGCAAAAGGGGTAAAGAAAACTTGCAAAAATGAGCTAGAAAGAGGGAGAAATCAACTCACCCTTGAAGACCAATCCTTTGCTGCCTCTTGGACCAAGAAATGCTACCTCTTAGCTGTTGGAAAGCCCCTCCTAGCTGCTGGAATGGAGCGGTGGAGTGGTGCTAGGTGGTGGTGTGAAAAGGGGATAGGATCTTGGAGGTTTTGAAGCTTGAAGGGAGAGAGGGAGAGGAGATATGTATATGTGCTCAAAGAGGGTTTTTTTCCCACCCTTGGACCAATGCTGGAGGCTGGTTATATGGACCAAAGAGGGGGAGAAAGAGAGGGAAAAAATGGGGGGAAAACAAGCCAAGTTTCCCCCCAAAAGTTGTCCCCCCCGGATACAAGTTTTGGGGGGATAAAAAGTATACAGCTGCAATGTACTCACTGAGAGGAGCAAGGCCGGCCAAGTATTGGAGCTGTAGGTGGCCGGCCGGCCACCCCCCATGGCCGGCCGGCTAGGGGTCAAAAAGGCCAAGGTGAATTAATGGCCGGCCACCACAAATTGGTGTCCTCCTAGATGCCCTCAACACAGCCCTGCGGTCCAAAATTGGAGGAAGTGAAACAGGAGAGAGAACAAGCCATTTTTCAAAGGGGTTCAAAAGGGTCAAATGGAATTACTGGCCGGCCATGTGATATTTGTGTCCTCCCAGGTGTGTACAACACAAATATGTGGTTTGGAGCTGAAGAAAGTGGCCTCAGGGTGGTCAACATTGGCTTTGAAGTGAGAAAAACGGGCGTCGGAGGGCGATGAAGGAATATAACTGGTTGCTGAAACAATTGCTGGCCTCCCACCTTTCTATGACCTTCCTGGTGATGAAACAGAGGTCCCTGCCAAAAATGAACGAAAACCGATGCAAAATGAAGGTTCGGGGGCCGAAACGCGCAGTCCGAGGCCCCGAAAACTGACTGTTAGGCACCGGGAGTGGTGTTCGACCACGAAGTGGGTCTCTCAGACCACAGTGTCCCTCAAAAGGGAGTAAATAAGATGCATGCCAAAAACCGGAGCAAACGGAGGTAGTTAGGCGGTCCCGAACCGAGGCACACGGCCTGACGGCTCCGAAAATCGGGAACCGGGCTCCAAAATGGGCAAAATGGCCTACGACCACGAAATGTAGCCCACGGCCACCGAGAGATGGTCTACGAGACCTCTCCCTTCCTCTGGGAGAAGAAATAGAGAAAATCAAGTCTAGTTCGCAAACCGAGGCAAGGCACAGAAGAGGGTTCGGAAGTCCGGAGGCAGGGCTCACGGCCGAGACTCTGAGACTTCTGAACGAGCACAATATGCAACATCACCGAGCGCTCAATCGGTGACGTCTGAGTCTTAAGGTCGGTCAAAAATGGGGTGTCTACAGTTGCCCCTCTTTGACAGAACTCGGAAGTCAAGAAATGACGGGAGTGAATGTCAAAGCCCAAAGACGACCCATTTTTGACAAGGCCGAAGACTTAGACAATCATACAAGATACATAGAGATATGCCCGCAGGTGTGCCCGCAGGCGAGGGGGCAAAATGCAAATGGATATGCACAGGGCCAGATGTAACTTAAAAGATCATGCAAATGCAGCAAGCTGTAATGAAGCAAGTATTCGCAAATAGATGCAACAGTTTTAAGCAAGAATGCAAAGCAACAACTACATTTCATGCAGTTAAGAATGAGGAGAATTATTCGATTCTCGTCGCGTCTCACACGGAGAAGATACGATACCTGCGCGATTCGTCTGGTCGCACCAGCTTCAAATGAACCGTACATACAATATCGTGCCTGCGAAAGAGAGAAACTCAACAAGCACAACATGTTTAGCAAGATATATCCAATGTGATATCGAAAGTTCGACAAAAGCGGTGTCGGTGGGTGAATGCATCGCAGTGCGAGAAAGGAGCGTGCGTGACAACGCAAGCTTAAACACAGAGGCATGGTAATATCAAGCAAACGTGCATAACAATGCAAGTATGTTCATGAGAATGCAAGTTATGTGCACAACAATGCAGAATAAGCGCGAACTAGAATGCATGTTTGTCACAAAACCACGAGCAGGGAAACGCGCGTTTCGGCGAAGGCGACTCGATCGTGGTCTCTGGTTCACCCCCCGGAGGGGTTACAACACGTTCAAAAAGGATACACCTTGATTTCGATGAGTAATGATGAGTCACATGTCAGAAGTTGAAGCTGAAGTTCCGGCGGAGCGGTTTCGCGACAGGACGTGCACTTCTCTTGTACTTTTTCAGGTCCCAGGAACTCCAATCTTCCTCAAAATTTGCAGAGAGCTAGGTGGGCATGTGGGGAACACCACCGGCCAGTTTCTTTCCCCTGGGGAGGCCACCGGCCAGGTTTCAAAAAGTGAATGGCCGGCCAGCCAGAAAAGGTGGCCGGCCGGCCACCTGCCCAAACGCGGGTAATTTTGTCTTTTCACTCTCTTTTCTTTAAATACATTCACCCAAACACTTTGAGCTCATAACTTCAGGTTCGAAATCATCTTCTCCTCCCTCCCAAACCATTTTCCTCTCCAGATCTGAGCTCTATACGCGTTTTTCAACCCCCCACGCAAGTTGTTTTCGCGAAAACTTTTAGTTTTAGACACTTTGAACCGATTAAATTTTGATTTCGGGGCTTTTTTTCTCATTTTCGCCACTTGAGGTAAGTTTGTCTCAATATTTGGAAGATTTTCTCGGGGGTTGACTTTTGTTGACTTTTTCATTTCCCGAGAGTTGACTTTTGTTGACTTTTTTCAATTTCGGCTCATTTTGGCTCATTTTTTTGCAGATTTTCTGAAATGGCCGGTCATTTTCCTCACGGCGGAGGTCCTCCGGGTGCCGGGGATGATTTTGATGTCATGACTTTGCCTCCAAGGGTTCGACCCTTCATTCCCGAGAGGTACGCCCCGCTGGCACACGTTCTTCCGCGGGCCGTTTTTCGTCACTTCACTGACTTTAATGAGCGAGCACCTAGAGATCTGCTTCTGCGGGAGCCAGAGTATCACCTCTCCCATGAGGCACGAGAGGTATTTACTTCGTTTTTTACCTTTTCTGCAACATATTCCGTGTTTTTCATGCACTTCGTGTCTTTGCCATGTTTGTCTGCTCATTAAGCAACTTATTTAGAATGTTTAGTTCATGACACAGCATCTTGTTTGCATCCTGAACACACAATTTAATCACTTGAATTTCTGAACACTGGGTCCATAAATTGATTGTGGACGCACGGCACACACTGGTAGGGAATTGAACACACGGCCCAATACTTGAATTCTGAGATGAACACACACAGCCCATTCTTTGATGTCGAACACACAGTTCATTGTTGAGGTGAACACACGGCACACTGATTGAGAGTTGAACACGCACCCAAACATTTGAGATGAACACGCAGCCCATATTTTGATGTCGAACACACAGCTCGTCTTTGAGGTGAACACACGGCACACACTGATTGAGAATAGAACACGCAGCCCTAACTCGGATTTTCTGAACACACAGCCCAAATTGAAGGTGAACACGCAGCACACATTGATAGAGTAGAACACGCAGCCCTAACTCGGATTTTCTGAACACACAGCCCAAATTGAAGGTGAACACGCAGCACACACTGATTAGAGTAGAACACACAGCCCTAACTCGGATTTTCTGAACACACAGCCCAAATTGAAGGTGAACACGCAGCACACACTGATTAGAGTAGAAACACAGCCCTAATTCGGATTTTCTGAACACACAGCTCAAATTGAAGGTGAACATGCAACACACACTGATTTAGAGTAGAACACACAGCCCTAATTCGGATTTTCTGAACACACAGCCCAAATTGAAGGTGAACATGCAGCACACACTGATTGAGAGTAGAACACGCAGCCCTAACTCAGATTTTCTGAACACACAGCCCAAATTGAAGGTGAACACGCAGCACACACTGATTGAGAGTAGAACACACAGTTCGCTTACTTTACTTCGCACGCAGCCTATTTACTTGCACACAGCTTATTCATTTCATTAGCACAACTCATTCATTTTATACTGACACATGTATTCACTCTGAATGCAGGTTGGTTCTCGCACTGTGCGGGGATACGGCTCCACCGCTGCTAGAGATTGGTATGCTGAGCTCCCGGAGGCTGTCCGGGATTTAGTTGATTTGGCTGGGTTCGGGGCCTTTTGCGCTGGGTTATCGCGTTGTCCTGCCAGGAGGACACTGATGGCAGCTTTGGTAGAGAGATGGTGGGACACCACCAACTCCTTTCATTTTTCCGCCACTGGGGATTTGACTATGACCCCGCTGGATTTTGCTGTATTGACCGGCCTGGACATAGGAGGTTGGCCCATTCCTTACGACGAGGACATGGGCGAATGGGAGGCCGCTTGGATACATTTGCTGGGGGCCCGCCCGCCTGTGGATAGAGCTTCAGGGAGAGTCCGATACACCTGGTTCTCTTTCCATTTTCGGAGGGAGGGGATGGAGCCCGGGACTCCTGAGGAGGCAGAGCAGTATGCCCGTGGTTTTCTTATGTTCCTCTTTGGGACTACTCTGTTCGCCGATAGAGGGAACACGGTTGGGTTGTATCTGTTGAGCGCTCTGGTGGACCTATCACAGGTCACGGTATATGACTGGGGTGGCGCCGGCTTGGCTACCCTTTACTGCTACATGAGCGCGACCTCCCGCGGGCAGGGAGACTTACTTGGCGGTTATTGGAGAGCCTGAGAGGTACTTTCTGCCCTCTTGATTTACATTTCTGCTCCTCATTACTTGTACATTGCACACAACGCACTTTACACTCTGTATTTTGCCCTCAGCACTTTGTATTTACATTCTGCACTGCTTTCCTAGTTATGGGTCTACGTATATTTCCTGACGTTAGCCCGAGAGTTGGTGGTGGCAGGGCCCTCATGACCCGTACTCACTGGTATTCGAGGGCCAGCACCAGCCGAGACCCCGAGAGACTCTCTTTTATCTATGGCAGTATTTCGATACTGTGCGGACGACGGAGGTATTTCAGAACTCTTAGTCCTTTCCGTTTTCATCTTTGATTTGCCCTGTATATTCTCGATTTTTGATTGGTTTATGCACTGATTATCCGTAGATTACATGGCAGCCCTGGGCGCCTTTGGGTGATGGTCTCCGATTTCAGTATGCCGGAGGATCGGGCACCTCCCAGTACAGGATCCTACTCGAAGGACCAGTTGGTAGAGCATGGTTTCTGGGGGAACGCTTTTTGCGTCAGGTATGGGGGTACACTTCTCAGGACCCTCCGCAGCACCCCCAGTCAGTATGCGGACTGCTGATAGGCTCTCTTCCCAGGATGTTGTTAGTGCTATGCTGGGCACTGATGCTTTGCTATATCTTGAGGAGGGGGACTATGCCATTTATCGCCACGTATATCTGATGCCTCCCTTGACGGGAGTGCGTACTCCGTCACTGAGGCCTGCTGGTGTGCCATCTTCGAGTCAGGCTCGTGCTACAGATATCCCTTCCTCCAGCAGGGCTGGTGCGTCTAGAGGTGGGGGTGGGTCGATTCCCCGATCCCTCCGACTCTTCATCATCCTGGGTGGCCAGACATGCGACCGAGTTGACGAGTTGGCGATTTGGGGCTCCTTACCAGGTCTCGCTGGAGCCTCCCCTTCCTGACCATAGATATGTTAGAGATCCTGATTCACCACCGGTATGCTTTACAGCTTTGATTTATCAGTCGGATACTTGGACATTCATTCCTTTACTGATGGTTTTGCATTTGTATCTGCAGCCTCCTGTTGAGTACGTGGATGAGATGCTTGGAGTGATGGCCGCATTCGAGGGCATGATCCTGCGGAGGGAGGCACAGCTGGCCATTATAGGTGTGCAGGTACTGTTCATCTTTCTTGCATTTATCATATTTCTGATGACACGCTGGTTTTGAACATTCTACTGCATTGATAGGCTGTTTGTGTAGAGCACATTTGACACACACCCCACTCACATACTGTACTTGCATCTGATTTTCATATTTGAACTGATGTATTGAACTCTTCACTTTCAGATGCCTCCTGTATATGCTCCGCCGCAGGCCGGGCCACCCGGGCCTTCTCAGGGAGGTCGATCGTCTGGACCTTTTCGAGGCGCTGGGCCATCTGGGCCCTTTCGAGGAGCTGGGCCATCCAGGCCTTTTCGGGGAGTTGGGCCATCCAGGCCTTTCCGAGGAGCTCGAGGAGGGTCCTTTCGCAGACGCAGGGCACATATTATAGAGGCGGAGCCCGATGAGGATGAGGAGGAGGAGGTGCAGACCGTCAGTCGGAGACATCCGCTGAGGAGGGGGATTCCGGTCTTGGTTCCGGGAGTGGAGGCGAGGCTGAGGGGGATCCTGAGGATGACAGCTCCGACCCGGATGATGATGGTGGTGCAGAGGTTGTCTCGCAGAAGAGGATGAGGAGGGCCTCTCATTCCCGCTCCCGAGGGTATTGATGCTGCTGTTTCCTGCTTTATTTTCCTTTTTTGCTAGTAGTTTGTAGCACTTTGCATATTGTTAGGCAGTTTTATTTTCTGTAAAACTTGTACCTTTATTTGTAAAAGGAAATATGATGGTGGTGAAACAGCTTTTGAAAAAGTGTTGTATTTTATCTCTCAGCATCGCATCGCATCATTTTGCACAAAAATGGGATTGAATGGAAATGTGCACTGTGTATTCACCGGGTCAGGTAATGAACCGACGCAACAAATCAAACAACTCGACTCACTAAGAAATAACAGAATCTTAGCAAGTTTACAACTCGATAAGCAAAATACAACAATGTTAACGACTCGATAAACAAGACTTAACAAAATTGCGTAAACAAAGAGTAACAACTCAAAACACAAAATACGACAGCTCGACAAAACTTACAACTCGATAAACAAAACGACAACTCGATAAGCAAAAAACAACTGACAAATATAATCTGGACGATCTGGGCAACGGAACGCATCCGAAACAGAGGGAAATGGAGGCCTTCGACATCCGATGCTTGGAAATGCCTGGAACTTTCCTCTGGAGGGCAAAACAGGACCAAAGCATCATTGGAGCATGGCCGGCCACTTTTGAGCCGCGCCAGTTTTTTGTATCTGAGGGGAGAAATGTGGCCGGCCAGCTAGAAAAGGTGGCCGGCCGGCCACTTATTTCAGCAGCCGTCAAATTTTTGACACGTGTCCCTGAATAGTGTCCCATCCTCTATAAAAGCTCCAACTTCGGGACTCATTCATTTCATCACTGCTTTGCACAAAAATGGAAGCATTTCTCAAGAAAATCTCACATCTTGGATCTCTTCTCTAGATGGCTCGGAAAAGTTGAATTTCCGGGTTTCGGCTTGAATGCACTATTCACCTGAGCGACTCCGCTGCACCTCTCTTCCTCCATGCCGCGGCAGGTTTTGGAATCCAGTGACGCATGTTTTCAGCTTCGGGGCAAGAGGTATGTCCAACTTTCGAAGATTTTCAGGTTTTGATGGAATCTGAACGCTGTGAAGAAATTCTGCCTCAATTTCGCTTTGGCCACGCCCAAGCTTTAGGGGAAATGTGTGGGCTCACCATGCATGATGCTCGGTCTCTGATCTGCAACGGGGAACTGGACGTTCTCGGCTTGATCCATCGCTTTTCTGATGCTGGCGACCGCGGCAACCATTATTGGCAAGGCTTCCGGCAACACGCCCTTTGCTTGTGTATGCTATCCCACTTTCTGCTCACTTCAGGATTGGTGGATCTAGCATCCGTCTGGTTGAAGTTGCTCACACGGCTTGAGAGAAGGAAAGAGCTGTATGCTATGACACTGGCCGAGACGCTGATGGGTTTGGATGCTTTCTATCGCCGGGAGACGACCAGATTTGCAGGGAGTCCACTATCTGCTACAGGTAATGTTTCCCACCCAATCTCGCATATATATTTGCTCACATCACTCGGCCCTCAGGCTCGGTTTTTCTCACAAAACCCTTTTCTTACTTTTCTCTCATCGCACATCTCTCTATTCTTTATTCTCTCATTTTTCATCCCTCCCCAGGTATGGTTGATGGATAAATTGCAGGTTGTGGACTCTTGTCCAGCCTACTCAGCCCGCGGCTACTTCTTTCGCCAACGCTTAGTTGATGCCCCTGATGAAGGTGGTGGTTCGACTGGATGTGCAACTTGTCTGCAGATCGCATTGCTTGGCGCTGCCCTTGGCTCAATCTCCCAGCAATGGGTTATAGCATGTCCCGGCTGATCGGGATTCAGTTGATTGGTCTGACCCACTGTGTATTCTACTTTCCGTTCCGGTTCCTGCGTCAGTTTGGTCATGATCAGACTTGCCCACCAGAGGGGATTGAGTATCCGGCTGCTTTCCCGGTCGAGGCGCACAACTTGCCCGATATGCCACAGCATGGAGGACTAGAGAGCTCCTGGCCCCCGCCCCACTTTCAACTGCACTTTGTCTGACGAGTGCTGGGATTGGCTCAATGAGGAGGCACAGACCGGGCCCAGCTTGGCATCAGAGGCTTCAACTAGCTCTGGGAGGGGGCGCAGGGACACCTGACTTGACTATGCCCCAGATTTATTGCTTTATTAGTACTTTCAAGTTTTCATTATGAGTGTAATAAAAAGCAACTTCAATTGTATGCAAGAGCAGGAGAACTCTGTTTTGAAATCAATGAAATTGAAGGTTGTGGTACTGAAAATTTTCCGCTTTGGTCCAAAAATGGTCTTAGTTGTGAAAAGATTAATTTGAACAAAGTCAACTTTTATTAAAACTTTTCAAAACTATTTTCGATATGGATCAGAACTGGACACGCCTGAGATCTGTCACTGAGATGCACAACCCCGGATCCTAGCAACTGGAAAGTTGCCCCTAGTCTGAATGGTACGGCAGCACTGTGTGGCAACGGAAAGTTGCCCCTAGTCTGAATAGCACTGTACCGGAGATCACGATGAATGCTGATGGACAAAGATGACTGAGATGATCAATATGGACAAAGTTGATCGGGGAAAAGGTTGTGGCTGAACTTCAGAATGAAGCTGCCTACGTATCCCAAGGATGGGAATCAAGCCTTACGTAGTTCAGGCTCAGGTTCGCTCGGGTATTTTCACTCTCCTTTTACGCTCTAACTTTTGCCAAGGCCGCCCTTTGCGGGTTTTCAACCTTGCGAGCTCAGTTTTTATAATTTCAAATTTTCTGTGCTCTGAGTTTTGCCTAGGTCGCCCTTTCGGGTTTTCGGCCTAGCGAGCCTCTCATGGGGTAATATTTCTTCAACTTGTCCATGTTGATCGGTTGGGAAAACTCTAAGCCATCTAGATCCATCAGAACCACAGCTCCACCTGACCAGATTGACTTGATGATGTAGGGACCAGTCCAATTGGGTCTGAACTTGCCCCTTGGGTCGTGGATGGGAGCTCGGTTGTCTTGAGCACCAAATCTCCTTCTTTTAAATTCCTGGACTTAACCTTCTTGTTGAAAGCCCGGGCAATTCTGTGTTGATAACCTTGGATATGGTATAATGCTTTCAGCCTTCTCTCATCAAAGAGCATGAGTTCCTCAAATCTGCTCTGCTGTCAATCTGCTTCGGCTATTTGACACTCAGCCAATACTCGCATGACGGAACCTCAATCTCGATAGGTAGAACGGCCTCCATCCCATAAGCCAGAGAATACGGAGTCGCCCCAGTAGAAGTTCTGATTGAAGTTCGGTAGCCCCACAGAGCAAACGGCAGCTTATCTGGCCAGTCCCGGTAGGTTTCCACCATCTTCTGTAGTAATGTGCTTGATATTCTTGTTGGCGGCCTCAACCGCTCCGTTGGTTTGCGGCCGATAGGTAGACGATTATGAAAAGCCACATTGTATTTTTCCAACAAATCATCACCTCCTTCTTGAAGTGGGAACCATTGTCTGAAATTATTTCGTTTGGGACCCCGTAGCCGACAGATGATGTTGTTTATGATGAATTTTGCGACGTGCGAAGCCTTTAACACCGCATTAGATTGGGCCTCAACCCACTTTGTAAAATAATCTATCGCTACCAGATGAACTCATGCCCATTCGACCCCTTTGGCGTAACTGCTTTCTTCCGATTACACAATTCCCAATTAGACTGAAAAATGGCCATGGCGAAGTTCATGTTGTACAGCTTTGACGGCGGAATGTTCATGCGATTTGCATGAATCTGACATTTGTGGCATCGCCGAACGAAACCAATACAATCCTCCTCCATGGTGAACCAGTAATAACACTGTCTGAGGATCTTCCGTGCCAACATTACCCCATTCATGTGCGCACCACATTCTCCCCCGTGGATGGCTTTCCATCAGACGCTTTGACTCTTCGGCCTCAACGCACAGTTTATGCATTCACAAGATGACCCCTTTTATACAGTTTACCCCCGCAGATGATGAACTGAACTGCCATTCTCCTGATTGCCCTTTGTCTTGGAATTTACCCCTGGCGGGTATGCTTCTTTCTCCAAGAAGTTCCAGATGTCGTAATACCAGGGG
>JAPPVO010000024.1:67912302-68049158 GCA_030407325.1 Camellia japonica
GTTAGTAAATCAGTGTTTTGGGCTGCGTGTTCAAATCATTAATCTGTGGGCTGCGTGTTCACTTTATTTCTATCTGGGCTGCGTGTTCAGTAAATCAGTGTTTTGGGCTGCGTGTTCAAATCATTAATCTGTGGGCTGCGTGTTCACTTTATTTCTATCTGGGCTGCGTGTTCAGTAAATCATGTTTTGGGCTGCGTGTTCAAATCATTAATCAGTGGGCTGCGTGTTCACTTTATTTCTATCTGGGCTGCGTGTTCAGTAAATCAGTGTTTTGGGCTGCGTGTTCAAATGAATCATTAATCAGTGGGCTGCGTGTTCACTTTATTTCTATCTGGGCTGCGTGTTCAGTAAATCAGTGTTTTGGGCTGCGTGTTCAAATCATTAATCAGTGGGCTGCGTGTTCACTTTATTTCTATCTGGGCTGGCGTGTTCAGTAAATCAGTGTTTTGGGCTGCGTGTTCAAATCATTAATCAGTGGGCTGCGTGTTCACTTTATTTCTATCTGGGCTGCGTGTTCAGTAAATCAGTGTTTTGGGCTGCGTGTTCAAATCATTAATCAGTGGGCTGCGTGTTCACTTTATTTATATCTGGGCTGCGTGTTCAGTAAATCAGTGTTTTGGGCTGCGTGTTCAAATCATTAATCAGTGGGCTGCGTGTTCACTTTATTTCTATCTGGGCTGCGTGTTCAGTAAATCAGTGTTTTGGGCTGCGTGTTCAAATCATTTATCAGTGGGCTGCGTGTTCACTTTAATTTCTACCTGGGCTGCGTGTTCAGAAAATCAGAGTTTGGGACTGTGTGTTCTACTCTTAATCAGTATGGGCTGTGTGTTCACCATCAACTTGGACTGTGTGTTCAGAAGATCAGAGTTTGGGACTGTGTGTTCTACTCGTAGTCAGTGTGCGCCGTGTGTTCACCTTCGAATTCGGGCTGTGTGTTCGACAAATCAGTGTTTGAACCGTGTGATCAATGCTTAACTAATGTGTACCGTGTGTTCACAATCAATCAGTCGAGCTTAGTGTTCAGAAATTCAAGTGTTTAAGTCACATGTTCGGAGTGCAAACAAAGTACTATGTCATAAGCTACAACTGTGTGTTTAAGCATGGCAAAGCTACAAAGTGCACGGAAAATGCAGGAAATAAAGTAAAATACCTCTCGTGCCTCGTGAGAGAGGTGCTGCTCCGGCTCTCGTAAAAGCAGATCTCCGGGCGCCCAATCATTGAAGTCAGTGAAATGACGGAAAACGGCTCGCGGAAGAATGTGCACCGCCGGGGCGTACCTCCCGGGAATGAAAGGACGGACTCTCGGGGGGAGTGCCATGATGTCAAAATCGTCCCCGGCACCTGGAGGACCTCCGCCGTGAGGGTAGTCGCCTGCCATTTCAAGAAATCTGCAAAAAGGCAAAAATGAGCAAAAATGAGCCAAAATTGGAAAAAGTCAACAAAAGTCAACTCCCGGGAAATGAAAAAGTCAACAAAAGTCAACTCCCGAGAAAATTCCAAATATTGGACAAACTTACCTCAAGTGATGAAAATGAGAGAAGAAGTCCGAAATCAAAATTTAGTCGCTCAAAGTGCTTAAAACTGAAAGATTTCGCGAAAACAACTTGCAAAAAAGGCTGAAAAGTGCGTAAAAAGTGCAGATCTGAAAGGAAAAATGGTTTGGGGAGCAAGAGAAGGAGTTTCCACGGCTGTGGGAGTGATTTCACATTGAATGGGTGAGGATATATATAGAAATGAGGCAAAAGACGAAATTGCCCCTGCTTTTGGGCAGGTGGCCGCCGGCCACCTTTTCTGGCTGGCCGGCCATTTGCTTTTTGGTACTGGCCGGCAGCCTCCCTAGGAAGCACACTGGCCGGCCATCTCCCCCACACCCCCCTCTAGCTCCCTGCAAATTTTGAGGAAGATTGGAGCTCCCGGGACCTGAAAAAGTTCAAGAAAAGTGCGCTTCCGGTCGCGAAATTGGTCCGCCGGAACTTCAGCTGCAGTTTCTGACATGTGTCTCATCATCACTCATCAAAATCAAGGTGTATCCTTTTTGAACGTGTTGTAACCTCTCCGGGAGGTGAACCCGAGGCCGCGATTGAGTTGCCTTCGCCGAAATGCGCGTTTTCTTACTCGTTATTCCGCAACGAACGGGCACCCTGGTTTATGCTCGTGTTGCATTGTTTCGCGTATAACTTGCGTTCTCATGAACATTTTGCATTATCGTGCATGTTTTCTTGGTGTACCATACCTCTGTGCTCGAGCACGCGTTATCACGCGCGTTCCTTTCTTGCATTGTGTTGCATTCACTCGCCGACACTGCGTGTGTCAAACTTTCGGAACCACAGGAATCATATTGAATATATGTTGTTAGCATATTGTTCTTGTTGAATTTCTCTCTTTTGCAGGCACGATATTGTATGTACGGTTCATTTGAGGCTGGTGCGACCAGACGAATCGCGCAGGTATCGTATCTTCTCCGTGTGAGACGCGACGAGAATTGAGATTCTCCGCATTCCTAACTATGAAATGTAGTTGTTGCTTTGCATTCTTGCTTAAAACTGTTGCATCTATTTGCGAATACTTGCTTCATTACAGCTTGCTGCATTTGCATGATCATTTGGCTCTGTGCATGTCGCTTTGCATTTTGCCCCTGCCTGCGGGCACACATATCTCTGTTTATCTTGTATGATTGTCTAAGTCTTCGGCCTTGTCAAAAATGGGTCGTCTCTAGGCTTTGACATTCACTCCCGTCACTTGTGACTTTCGAGTTTGTCAAAGAGGGGCAACTGTAGACACCCCATTTTTGACCGACCTTAAGACTCAGACGTCACCGATTGAGCGCTCGGTGATGTTGCATATCGTGTCGTTCAGAAGTCTCAGAGTCGCGGCCGTGCGCCCTGCCTCCGGACTTCCGAACTCTCTTTGTGCCTTGCCTCGGTTTGCGAACCAGACTCGGTTTTCTCTGTTTTCTTTCCTGAGGGGAGGGAGAGGTCCCGTAGATCATCTCTCAGTGGCCGTGGGCTACATTTCGTGGCCGTAGGCCATTTTGCCCATTTCGGATCCCGGTTCCCGGTTTTTGGAGCCGTCAGGCCGTGTGCCTCGGTTCGGGACCACCCAACCATCTCCGATTCCTCTGATTTTTGTCATGCATCTCATTTACTCCCTTCCGAGGGACACTGGGGTCTTAGATACCCACTTCATGGCCGAATGCCACTTTCGGTGCTTAACGGCTGATTTTCGGGATCCCGAACTGCGTGTTTTGGTCCCCGAGCATTCGTTTTGCATCGGTTTTTGTTCATTTTTGGCAGGTACCTTGTTTTATCATAAGGAAGGTACTGGAGGGTGGGAGGCTAGCAATTGTCTAAGCAAGCTGTTATGCTCTTCCGGCGCCCCCGGCGCCCGTTTTTCTCACTTCCGGGCTAATGTTGAACACCCTAGGGCCATTTTCTTCGAGCCAAAACCACATATTTGTGATGTACACACATGGGAGGACCCTAAAAACATATGGCCGGCCAGTAATTCTCATTGAACCTTTTGACCCCTCTTTAATTGGCCTATTCTCTCTCCTGTTTTAGAGTTGTCAAATTTGAACCACAGGGTCTTGTTCAGCACACCTGGGAGGACACCATTGCTTGGTGGCCGGCCACTAAATCACATTGGCCGGCCACCTGCAGCAAAAGCAATTGGCCGGCCATGCTCCTTGGGGTGTGTTCCTTACAGCTGCACAGCTGTTTCCCCCAGAAAAGATCTGTATCCGGGGGATATTTTTGGAGGGAAAGCTTGGGTGCATTTCCCTCCACCTTTACACCCCTCCTTTTGTCCATATAAGGCAGCCAAGAACTTGTCCCAAGGGTTAGAAAATTTGCTCTCAAGCATACATACACCCCTCTCTCTCCATCTCTCTCAAATCTTCAAGTTTGCTTCCATTTCTTCATCATCATCTAGCACCACCATCACCACTCCATTTCCAGCAGCAAGGAGGGGTTCTTAGAGGCTTAGAAGCAACATTCCTCAAGCCAAGAAGCAAAGAAAGAGAGGTCTTCAAGGGTAAGTCTCACTTCCCCTCTTTTGTACCCTTTTCTTGCCTCATTTCTTAAGCCTACTTTCTCACTGTTTTGAGCTCCGACCAGAACTGAAACTAGGTCTATTTTGAGCTATTCTTCATGTTTTCTCAAGGGCTCAACCCTATTTGAGCCCTCCATCTTACACTTGTTTCAATATCCTCTTATATGCCATTATTTTGCATTGAATATTTGGCCTATGTGTGATCTGAATTGGAGCATCTCATGAACTGATATTGTACTTATTTTGAGGCCCTCTTCAACATTGAAGAAGGGCTCAACCTTGTTTTCATGCTCCATATGCCACTTGCTTTGAATCCATGTTTTACCCTTGTTTTTGCATGCTTTTTTCTAGCCCATGAGTGATCTGTTTTCAAGCATGTCATAAAATGTGAGTGGGCCTATTTTGAGCCCCTCTTCAACATTGAATAAGGGCTCAACCCTGTTTGGCCTCTCTATCATGCACTTGCTTCACATTTCCTCCAATTTACCATAAAATTGCATGATTTGTTTGACCTACATGTATTCTGTTTTGGAGCATGTCATGAACTGTGAGTAAGCTTATTTTGTGTCCCTATACAACATTGTAGAAGGGACCAACCTTGTTGGGGGTCTCCATGTTATACTTGTCTCTATACCCCTCTTTGACTCCATTTTTTGCATGCTTTGTTAAGCTTATCTAGCTTCTGTTTTCGGCCATCATCAGAACTGGAAAGAGTCATATTTTGATCTTCTTGACATATTTAATTAAGGGTCTTTTCTGGTTTGATGAATGTTTGGGATACCTCATGTTATAGCCTTATGTATCCTCAATCTTGCATGGCATTTTTAGCATATTTTCATACTGATTTGGGGGATGTCATCTACTGTAAATGTTCATATTTTTAGTCCCTCATCAGTGTTTTAGAAGGGTACTTTTCCATTTGGGCACCGCATGTATCACTTGCTTCAATACCCCTCTCTTGGCCCGTATTTTTGCATGCTATTGTTGCCCTATCTATGCTTGCTATTTAGCCCTTTTTGTGACTGAAAATGCCTATTTTGGGGCTGCCTTGCTACTGTTTTGCATGTCACGTACCAATTATGTATGCATTGTATGGCTGTAGGCCATTTCGGGCGCCTAATATCGCATTTCGGGACCATTCCGTGCATTTGGTGTCATTTCCCCACCTTTCGGGACTGTTTTGCATCATTTTGTGAGTGCTGAAATTCCATTTGCATGTTTGCATATCATTTCCATGTCATTTCATGCTTTACGGCCCTCGCCTCGGTTTGCGCGCCCGTGTGCACGCATTTCGAGGCGCTTTATTTTCATCCGACGGCCTCTTATGTGAGTGTGGCTGAGGCTCTCTCATGTTAGTATAAGTCCAATTTGCATTTGGAGTGCCATTTCATGCATTATGTCATTGCCTCGGTTCGCGCGCCCATGTGCACGCATTTCGAGGCACTTCTTTTTTTTATCCGACGGCCTCTTATGTGAGTGTGGCTGAGGCTCACTCATGTTAGTGTAAGTCCATTTCGCATTCTGTATGCCATTTTAGCATCATTGCATTCCGTATGCCATTTTCTCGATTTGTGCGCCCGTGGGCACGCATTTCGAGACATCTCATTTTAGTCTCATTGCATATCATTTCCACGCCATTTCATGCCTTACGGCCATCGCCTCGGTTTGCGCGCCCGTGTGCACGCATTTCGAGGCATTTTATTTTCATCCATCGGCTTCTTATGTGAGTGTGGCTGAGGTCCACTCGTGTTAGTGTAAGTGCAATTTGCATTGCGTATGCCATTTCATGGCTTAGGATCATCGCCTCGGTTTGCGTGCCCGTGTGCACGCATTTCGAAGCATCTCATTTTCATAGCATTGTGCATGCTAGGATTGTATTTTAGTTGCATTTCATGCATGTCATGTATATTGCATCGTGTTCGGGATAGGAGTTAGCCCGGGCACGGGAAACGAGGCACGTTTCGTACTCCGAGTGACGGAACGGGTCTCAATTCCCAAGTCACCAACACTCCGGATTACCCATGATGGAGTTAGGTTTTGTTGTAGCATTTATATGCATTCATCCCATATTGAGTTGTGCAATCCGACTCCTCGGCCATCATGCATCGAGATGCGTGATTGGTGGCACGAGGATCGAGGCATGCATATATTTGTGAAATACATTGCTATGCCCCTTTCCTGCTCTCTGTTGCAGTAAAATGAAGAATTAGCAACTTTTCAGAGTCTGGCACGCATTTCGAGGAACATTGCAAACAGAGGCTAATCGGGGCATCCCAGTGGATTTCCAGAAAGGCAGCCCAGCATACATCATTCAGCGGAAGTGAGGCAGCCCCTGGCTTGCATGCCAGTTTACAGTTTTTTCTTAGTTAATTTGTTAATTAATTAGGAATTTGTATATTATTCGGACTGTATATTCGGACTGTATTATTCTTTTATTTGGAACTGTATTATTTATTCGAACCCTCTGCACGAGGGCATAATTGTAATAAGTGTGGGTGAGTGTGATGTATGTCTTCCAACCCCACGTCTTTCTTCCCTTTTATTTACCCGCTTATGATGGTTAGATATAGGGCATATTTCAATAAGCATACAGTATGACAGCATGTTTGCATCATTCATCTGTTTTGCACGCACCGGGCTCGGCGCATCATACAAACTGCATTTGTATTTCAATTCCGAATTGAATACGTGTTAGTTGTAGCATTCCACATGCCATGTTTAGAATAGCCGAGCCTGCTATAGTTACATTTTTTGCATGCGTTGCATTAGGCAATTCTGTATAATTAGGGTCATGCATTGATTTCTAATCAGTTTCTGTTTTTGGCTCGGAGTACTAGGTGAGTTTTATGCTTTAGCATCCTTGCATGCGTGTGAGTGACTGCCATGAAAAGCATGCTTACCATGAGGCTAATTGCTTATGTGATATAACTGCCTTGAATGCCTGTGGGTGGAGGTTGAGTTACTTGAATTGGGACAATACGTTGAATGTTTGTTTTAAGCCCACTAGATAGTGGCAAAACCATGTTTTTCTAAGCCCACCTGAGGGTGGCAAAACCGCGTCTTAGCCTACTTGCGGGTAGCACCATCAAACCATTTTCAAACAAACAAACACGAAATGTTTTGTTCCAATTCAGGCGGTTCAGTCTATACTTATTTGCTGCGAGCATCACATAGTAACCTAAGCTAATAACCGGAATAAGAACATACAATATTTTCAAAAACAGATATCATGGTTAGTAGAGGCCGGTCTTTGACCGAGCGAGCGGGGGTGCTCACGAAGTGACCTTCCCCAATCGTACCCAAGTTCCCGAGCCGAGGCAACTTTGGTGATGACGGACACGTGGCCTTTGGCACCGAGTCAGGGTTTCCTAAATTTCCCAAAAATAAAATATTTAGGTGGCGACTCTGTATCTGGCAAAGCAGTCCATGTTTGGCACTTCTTTCAAAAAATCTGTTTTCAAAACGATTTGCCGGATTTGGACTCTTTGGTTCAAGATTAAGAACCGTGACATTTTGAGTCCTTCGAACTGTAATGACCCAATATCGAACCGTACCGGAGGGGACTCGCACTCCTCGCCCGGGATGCGTTCGGGGACGTCTACAGGCTGTCACGAGATCTGTGCCAGGGACCAGTGGTACTGAGGTTCTTAGCAGCCTCAATCAAGGCTGAAAAGGTAGGCAAATTGTAGTGGCGTATGGCACCCTCCACACATATGCTGACTAAGTGGGTTTCGTCCACTGGTTTATGACAGTCAATAGCCTTATCTTGGAACCGCTTAACATAGTCTAGTATATCTTCGCATTCTTTTTGGACATCTCGCCCAAGTGTGAGGGTTGTAATGTTCTCTTAGACTTGGAAGAACTTCGTGTGGAACTTGTTCACCATCTCTTCCCAACTCTTGATCGAGTTATGAGCCAAATTCATATACCAACTGTAAGCCCTCTCAGTAAGTGATTTGGAGAACTCTCGAAGGCGCAAAAAGTGGTCACTGCCATAGGCACCAAGAGTTTCAATGAACCTCACCACGTGTCTCTAGCATTGCTTTGTTTTCCATCAAACTTAATAAACTTGGGCACTGCATACCCAGTTGCGTATGGCATAGTCAATATCTCCTGAGAGTATAAGGGTTTCACATTTGGGTCTGGGAGAGATGACAATTACTTCTTGCTACGCTCTTACTCGAGCATGGCTTGTACGTCGGCTAGAGTAACAAAGTGAATGGGTTGGAATGGACCAGTCTGCTCCTGGGTAGTTGAACCAGCAGCTGTACCGTTTTCCTGAGCTATCACCGGAGGCACCTGGATTGGAGCTCGAACCTCAAGGAATAGGTTTGGCACTGGGTTTGGGACTGCTATAGGCGGAGGTGCTTACACTGGAGCTGATCTAGAAGCCATGGCCATAATAGCCTCAGCGAGAGTTTGCAAAGCTTCCAGGATCTCCCTCTGCATATCCTGGAGTGACTAGACTGCCTTAACTACAACACTGTGGTCACGGTCCTCCGCATGTGCTGCTCCGCTATTAGAAGAGCCTTGCTGCCGTGGGGGTTGCTGAACTCCATCCTATGCCATCATTTCCAGTGAAGTGTGTAAGCCACTGCAGGTATAAACCATGAACAAAGCAGCCTCCCCAGTGAAGTCACCAGAAATGTAGGGGGGTTCAAGGTTAAGAAGATGATTAGAGAGGCAAAACTATGTTAATGGTCCAATAATGGTGGAAGTAGCTAGAGAATGAGCAGCAGCAACTATCTGGAAGTTAAAGAGTGTGTAGCTGGGAAAGAATGAAGTAAATGGCTCGAGAAGAAATGTATGACAGTACCAAAATAGACAACATCTCCCTTAAATCCCCAAAAATTCCTCTTCTTGAACCGTAGGAAATGGGTCCTATTTATAGGCTTTTCCTTGGTACCAAGAGGACATCAAGTGGCCAATTAGAGAGAGGATCACATGGAATATTCTGCCTTGAGCCACCAGGCTAAAGGTACCACGTGTCCCTCTACATGTACTGTGTACAATCTGTTTGCCTCCGCAACTACCTTTTTTTGAGCCTCAGCAAGTATAGTTAGACGGAAATGTTTGGCGCTGCAACTCTCTTTTGAGCCTCAACAAGTGCAGTTGCAGTGGGAGTGTTTGCCACTACACTTGCCTTCTCAATTCAAACCTCAGCAAGTGCACTTGCAACGGTAAACCTTGCTGTTACACTTGCCTTCTCAGTTCTACTTGGCCAGTACATGCATTCGCAGGACTCCATTAGTCTGGTATCGACTATGTTCGTGTTCACCTCAGCGAAGCCTCCACTCTTAACCACCTAACCACAAACTCCCCAGCTTCCAAGGGGAAACGCCATAACCAAGCCTGCTATCACCTATGTTGTGCCTTAGTACCAAACCCAAGGGTGCTTCCTTAGTCCTGCCTGTGCGACTAAGGCAGATCCATGACCTGGGTAATGGAAAGGGAGTCCCTTATACTCGGGCTACCCTACTCCCATCTTTGTGGGATTGCTATGGTAAACTGGTATTTTTGGGCCTGCTATTAGCTCCAACCAGTAAGTCTTGGGGCCTTCTATCAGCGCCAAGTTAATGAACTTTGGGGCCTGCTATCAACCCTGGGTTAGTAATGCCTTGGGGCCTGCTATCAAAGTCAAGCAGTAGCCTCTTCTTGCAGAGGGGAAGCTTTTCCCGAAGGCTGCTATCACCTCGGCAAGATGTTCCCTTTGTAAATTGGTTGCGGCGGCTATAGTTACTGTGGCAGTCGTTTCTTGTGGCAAGTTTAAATGGCTAAAACTGACAATATTGGAGATGCCGTCGACAAAGTGCCTCTGCAACTTGGGCGCGCAAGTAATGCCTCTGCAACTTAGTTGCTTCGGTTCTCTCTTTCCCTCAGCAACTCCAGGTGGTGGCGAAACCGACAATACTTGGAATGGCGGCACCGAGACAAAGTGCCTCCGCAACTTGGCCGTCATAAGTGTCGTCTCTGCAACTTAATTGCTTCGGCTTTCTCTTTCCCTCAGCAACTTCAGATGGCGGCTGAATCGACATTATTGGGTAATGGCGGTACTGAAACAAAGTGCCTTAGTAACTTGACCGCTGCAAGTGTTCCCTCCGCAACTTAACCATTGTATATGTTACCTCTACAACTTGACTTAGGCATTTTCCTTCGTGGAGTCCGTTTGGACCCTCGACAGGTCGGACCTGCTTCGGCCTTCTATTAGCCCACTTCCCTTGGGCTTTAGCCCATGCTCATTTTTCATTCCTGGTCGCCCATTTGGGGAGACCTCAACACTTAGGCCTATACTTAATTTGGAACTTAATTTCTAACCCTTTACAGTCATCATTATGTATACGAGATCTATTAAAATACGTCCCACTTGAGTGCCTTGAGACAATGCCTCAAGAGCAAATACTTTCTACGTCCTATATTTACATTTAGGGGTGGTTTGGGATGATCTAAATAAGTGCATTTTTTGTCTTTTTGTGAAATATGGGTTGGGTATGGGTAGGGTTTGAAGTGATGTGGTAGAGAGGTGATTTGACTTAAATAAGATGATAGGACTTAAATAGAATAGTGACTTTTTAACTTTTTGACTTTTTTAGAGTACCCCAAACAAGACCTAAATGAATGCAAGACTCTGAAACTAATTGAGGTGAGGAAATTTGTAGAACTAAAAATAACATAACAAAAATAATCACCCCAAACACAAAGAAAGGAAACTATTTTTTTTTTTTTAATTTTAATTTTACTAATAATCAAAGCACACTCATATCTATAAATTTTGCAAAAATTTTTTTAGAAAGATAATAGCCCTAGCAACCCTATGAGCAAGAAAATAAAATATTAGAAAACTAATTACAAGTTTCATACACCAAGTATTCTTGATTCTTGTAGAATAATTATCCAACAAAAACATAAACATAAATAATGTGAAGTTATTTTATATTAATCAAAATATTCCTAGTCAAATAATAATTTGTCACCAAACATGGTAGCACTTAAGCATAATTCTAGTTTATCTTCTTAGTTGCTTCCATTTTTTATGGGGCCATGTTTACTTAATTTGCATAATCAATATCAAAGTTTTCAGAAATTTTTTTTTATTACTTTTTGTGGGTGTCAATTTCCGACCACACTGCCAAACAAGTACCCAGCTGAAGAGCACCGGCAGAATAGATTAAGCCCGAACGACCTGCAACAAAAAGAAGAGTCTCCGACGGTGGCTCGTCCACCCGGGGGCACTTCGACGATCAAGTCAGTACTCAATATCTCTCAAAGATAACCAATAGTGCTTAACTCACTAGACAGAGCATAAAAGACAAACCTTAGACCCATGGGGGTGCCTCCCTTTTATAGCCAACACAATCCTAGTCCCAAATAGAAGCCTAGCTCTAATGGACTTAGGATTACTGCTAATCTTGAACTCCCAGTAGGATTAGGATAAACTCTCTAAGAGTCTCATCTTTACCCAAACTATAGTCTTCTCCTATTCTAGGACTCTTGTCCCTCATCCGCTTATCTCGGAATCTGGTATCCTCGCAGATAACCTCGGCCTAGCCGAGATCATTTCGGCGTCATGACCAGGACACGTGGCACCACAGCTGACACTTCGGTGTCACCTCGGCCACGTGTTTGTCATTCAAAAATTATGTTCCCACAACTGCCCCCCAGGTTCTATTACCTCGACATCCTGAGGTGATGGAACTTATATCATTCCTTCCTTTAATCATAACGCCGGTTTAACTTCAACTTATAAATTTTAAAAATTTCAATAAGTGTTAAACATCATCTCGGTTTAACTTCAACTTGTAAACTTTTCACAAGTTTCAACAAGTGTTAAACATCATCTCGGTTTAACTTCAATTTGTAAATTTTTCTCAAGTTTCAACAAGTGTTAAAACCATTTTTCTTCTCTTGTTTGGACATCTTTGTCGCCGGCGTGTCCTCCTCGGCTCTGGCATACTTTTCTATCCTGGCCATCAGCTCCTCTATGCTTTTCGGCAATGTCTTTGCCAGTGATTTTCGAAGAAGGCAATCATCCTTCAAGCCGTTTTTAAACGACACGACCGCCACCTCTTGGTTGCATCCTGGTATTCGGTTGAATACCTCATAATATCTTTTGGCATATGCCCTAAGACTTTCATCCTCGCCGATCTTTAGGGCCATTAGGGCGTCTACCTTCAATGGCTATAGTTTGTTTGTCACGAACCTGGCCACAAACATCTCGGCCAGGCCTTCCCAGGTTTTCATAGTTCCTTTCGGCAACTTGTGAAACCAGTCCGATGCAATTTCTTCGAAGGATGAGGGGAACACCTTGCAGAGCAACGGCTCGTTCCTGGTGTACAACGCCATCGAGTTTAGGTACAAGCCGACGTGAAGGTTGGGGTCCGACTTACCATCGTATATCTGGTACCTCGGCATACTGAATCTCTTCAGCACCTCAACTTTGTCTAATTCTTCCGAGAACGGCGTTCTCGGATTGACCGGGGAGGTTACCTCGGCATCTTGTTGCTTCCTCTGTAGGTGATCTGCCGGATCCTCTTTGGTTCGTCCAAGAGCTCGGCTATCTCCGGATTTCAGCCTCTTTGGTGCACTACTTCTAGTGTCATCGTGAGTCCTTTTGGACCTCCCTCCATTGGTTATGTCGAAACAGAGTTCCTTCCCCTGAACATCCCGATGTTCTTTGGTGCAGGTTTCTTTTGTTCGACGTGCCTTCTGGGATTCTCCATGTCCGACCTCCCGCGAAGGCCGGTGAGAATGTCCCTTGGTCGCGCCATGCTGAGGGATTGCAGGAACCGTTTTTTGCCCCCCTTTCTGGGCACCTTCCTTGGCCGCTGGAATCAGCGTATCTTCTAGCAGGAACTGTGGCTGCATGATGTTGTTCTGCATCATGAAATTGACGATCATTTGTAAGTCCGCCAATTTGTCCGCCATTCCCTTTATCTCATCGTCCCTCCGCAGGCATCTATCTTTCCATACCTGGAGGTTATCCTTGTTATAATACCCGCTCCGGTCCGATTTATTCGGTACGCCACCCTTCTGGCCGACGTCCTTTCCTTCGTGATTCTTATCACGAGTCTCTTCATTGCAGTTGTCTTCTTCGACGTCAAGGTCAATAGGTCTCTCACTCCCAGTAGGAGTGTTATCCCCAATCTTTTCTTTCTGTCCGTCGTCGGCCATCTATGCTTCTTTCGTTCCCACAGACGGCGCCAAATTATGGGTGTCAATTTCCGACCACACTGCCAAGCAGGTACCCAGCTGGAGAGCACCGGCAGAATAGATTAAGCCCGAACGACCTGCAACAGAAAGAAGAGTCTCCGGCGGTGGCTCGTCCACCCGGGGGCACTCCGATGATCAAGTTAGTACTCAATATCTCTCAAAGATAACCAATAGTGCTTAACTCACTAGACAGAGCATAAAAGACATACCATAGACCCATGGGGGTGCCTCCCTTTTATAGCCAACACAATCTTAGTCCCAAATAGAAGCCTAGCTCTAATGGACTTAGGATTACTGCTAATCTTGGACTCCCAGTAAGATTAGGATAAACTCTCTAAGAGTCTCATCTTTACCCAAACTGTAGTCTTCTCCCAACTTAGGACTCTTGTCCCTCATCCGCTTATCTCGGAATCCAGTATCCTCGCAGATAACCTCGGCCTAGCCAAGATCATTTCGGCATCATGACCAGGACACGTGGCACCTTGGCTGACACTTCAGTGTCACCTCGGCCACATGTTTGTCATTCAAAAATTATGTCCCCACACTTTTTTTTTTCTTCCCTTTTGTCATATGCTAATGCTGCGCAATACTTTTCTAAGGACAAATTTTATGTAAATTAGCTAAAGTGATCTTATCAAATTTATCATGGGTTTGTTGGGTTTACATTTACATATTTGTATAAGAGTTGATAATTTCTCTTCTATTATGAGACTTTTTGTTGTATTATTTAGGATGAATTACATTAACAGTCTTTATAATTTTGAAACTTGTGTCATTTTGATCACTGATTTTTCAACTATAACACATTTGATCTTAAATTTTGAATCTTGTTCCAAATAACGATAATTGAAGATATCATTACTTAATTTTAAGGGCAAAGTCGTTCCAAATAACATATGACGATTGGCGATTACAAAAAAAAAAAAAAAAAAAAAAAATATTTGATAAAATATAAACTAATTTGACAAAAATAAATGTCAAAAAAATATTTTTGAATTTTTAAAAATTATTTATATCCACCAAAGATAAGATTATATAAAATTGATAAATCTTTTACACATTTATTTATTTTACTAAATTAATTTTTATTATGTGTTCGGATGATGATCATATAATGGATGGTTATTTTTATTTTTATTAAATTAGTTTCTATTTTTTCAAAAGTCAAATATGGCGACAACTTTGATATTATTATTAAACCAATCCATTAAATCAAAAAATCCAAAACTAAAAACATTTTATATATTAAACATATCGATTACACATTAAAAGCTTAATTGCCACCCATTACATGATCATTATCTAAATACATAACAAAAATTAATTTGGTAAAATAAATAAATAAATAAAAGATTTATCAATTTTACATAATTTTATTTTTAGTGGGTAGAAATAATTTTTAAAAATTCAAAAATATTTTTTTGACATTTATTTTTGTCAAATTACTTTATATTTTATCAAATTGATGATTTTTTTCTTAAAATTGAGCAATTATATTTTCAATTGTCCTTATTTTAAATAAGATTCAAAATTTAAGGTCAAATTTGTCATAATTAAAAAGTCAAGAATCAAAGTGATGCGAATTCCAAACTATAAGAACGGTTAGTCTAATTCCTCCTATTATTTATTTATTCTCCTTTATGTGATTATAATGTTGTTTGGTTGTTAAATTTCTATAACTACTGAATTCTGATTTTTCTGATATAATTCTCTTTATATTGTAATAATTTGCTATTGATAAAAAATAAATATAAAAAATTATCATGACTGCCCTTATTGTAAAATTACATAATCTTATATTTATTGATTTTAAAAAAATTATTTCACAAATATTTTATTTTTTAAATAAATGTAAATTAGATGCATTTAAAAAGTAGAAAAAAATTTGACTAAATATTAGAAAAAAATCACTAAAAATAAAAAATATATATATAATTAAAAACTTAAAAATTAATTTTAAAAATTCAAACCAAACAGAGTGATTGCCGTTTAAAATCAAAATTAAAATCAAAATCAAGCACTTTTATAAGCTGGTCGAACAAGACTGTCTTTTGGGCTGCAATGGTCTTGGCCAAGCCCATCAGACTTCTGCCAAAAAGGCCGTTAAACCCACCACGCATGGGCTCTGCATAAACTATACGATCTGTGTTGGCCCAAAAATTCCAACTATAGATATTTAGATATGTGCAATATGTTATATGACAATTGCTACCTGAAATGAACAAGTAAAATTTTTGCATTTATACTCTTAATAATTTTCCCAAAAATAAAATGGTAGAAAGACGTACTCAGAATTAAATTTAATTTAAAATTAAAATGATACAGTCTTAGCCTTAAATTTTTTTTGCTGGACTTGAGTTGTTTAGGTTAGGGCACTTAAGTTGCACCTCTACTTATATCATTTATTTAGTATTTTTGAAACAACAATTTAATATGTTGATATAGTGCTCCCAAACCAATAAAGTAATAAAATAGTAGTTACGAAATGAGTAGAACTCAGTTCACTGAATGTGATAAAAAATTAACCTCATTCATCATTTTTACACTATCTTACTAGTTAAGGGATAGGCTTCTCTATTGTTGAGTTTATAGGGTTTATTATGAATCCCATTTTGATGATTCAAATCGTTCAATGTGTAAAATTTATCGAGTACTTCATACCTGCCAAAAAAAAATACATTAATTGGATATCAGTAGCTCCTTGATCGGAATACATTTTTTTTAACAATTTATTTTTAAAATTACATTTATCATTGACAAAAATGTATTCCGATCAAGGAGTTACCGATATCTGATCAATATGATTTTTTGCAAGCATAAAGTACTCGACGAACTCTATACATTGAACGGTTCGGATTATTGAAACGAGACTCATGATGAGCCCCACAGAAGCCTCTCCCACGTATTAATTAGTACTCAGATTTACACCTATTTTGCGAAGTGGCTTTTTTTGAAAAAATATACAAAAAAATAAAATGATGATATGATCCAAATAAGCAAATAAAAAAATACTTGGAACCCCCAAAATAATATGGATCAATCATTTTTTTTTTTTTTTTTTTTTTCTCCTAGACCAATAACAGGTGAGTGGGAGTTGTGTTTTTTGGGATATATAGCATTGTTGATAAGCAAATAAGCCAATAAATTGAATTTTATTTTTTATTTTTTCTAATTGCCAAAAATGCCATATTAGTCACACTCAATGGCCAATCAGGTCAAACATATAAATCAGAGAAATTTCACAAACACCATTAGATGGGCCCAAATTCGAAAAGTCAAGCCAATTTTTTCACTGCAACATAATTTTTCAGAGGTGTAATATGAATTCTAACTCGATTTGTATTGTTGTATCTAAGAAATTCAAATGTCCTTTTCTTTGTATGATTCAGCAATTTGAAGATGCCTTCCTTCAAGGCAAGCATCAAGTGATTGAATTCAGTAAAAATTTAAAAAAAAACCACAATTAACAAGTCAAAGCAGCCACACATTTTTTTCAAATTTTTTTTTGGTTGCAAAAGATTTTTTTTTAAAAGGTCATAATTTACAAATATTATTAAATTATTTTTAAAAAGGCCCAATAACACATATACAACAAGTCCCCAAAAAAATAACCATAACGTGATCCACTCTTATGATAATCGAACTTAAAATCTCAACAAACAAAGTATAATATGACCGACAAACAATTAAAACATTATCCAGCCCCAAAATAGTTGAAGTGAAAATCTCAATAATCTAAGTATTAATGTTGTTAATCAAATTGAAATGGGCATAAACAAGTGATTTCAATTAACAAGCAACAACACCCAGCTTTGTACTTATCTAAGCTTAAGTAGATAATTAGCATATATAACTATTCCCTACAATAATTGACTTCATCAATTGTAATGAAGATTAGGATGACATAAATACATCACTTCATGAATTGTACTTACCATCCGTTTATTTTGAAAAAGAAAATTATGAATAAAAAAAATATGATTATAATTAGGGCACTCGGTAATCTAATTTTGAATTTTCTTTATTTAAAAGTTCACACTCTAAAATACTTTGTCCATAAGAACAAGGCTCCCACAAAATGACCAAACTACTCACATATATATTGTTTCCAAACCATAACCAAACCAAACCGTGTTCTCTCTCTCACTCTTCTCCCACCGCTCCTTTCTCTCTCTCTCAAACTGCTCCATTTCCCTTCTCCACTGATATTCGATGACTCTCATCGCCAGCTCCATTGAAGCAACACAACCTTATATAGAAGCTTTGGCAGAGATCAAGCAAAGAGGTCCGTATCTGATTAGAAGACTTACTTGAAGGTCTGTCTTAGATCACGAAGGTCAAAGGCAGATCTCAAATGTTGCGCTACCGCCGAGCTGAAGAGTAACGTTTGGCGGAGCCACCGCTGCTAGAATGTCAGGTACACTTTCGATTTCGACCACTACATCGACGATAACAACGAGGAAGAGGAAGATACACTCAATTTTTTTTTGAATTTTTTGTTTTATGATCTTCTCACAGTATTGTCAAATCAAATCTGTAGTTGAAAATCGATTCAATTTTGCTTATCGTTTCATATAAATTTTGCTTATCATTTCATATAAAGGGTAAATTACATTTTACACCCCAACACTTTGTACCAAATCTCACTTGGGCCCCTACACATGAAATCATGACAGTATACTCCTTGCACTTTTGGTCAAATCCCACTTTGGTCTCTACACATGAAATCGTAACAGTCAACCTCCTTCACTTTTACTCAAATCCCACTTTGGTCCCTATACAAGTGTCAATATCCCTCTTCTGTTATTTCTGTTGGCTTTTTGGCTTTTCGAAGGGTAATTTTGTAAATGCGAGCGTGCCAGCAAGGATCAATCAGTCCTTACAGAAATTATAATTGCCAACCAATTATCAGACGATTGTGTTTTAGTTCTTTCAGCCTCAATGAAGAAGACTTTTACTGGTGGCTTGATTTAGGAGAAATTAAGAGAAATAACAGTTAATATGAAGAATAATCGAAGCATTTCATTAAAATGAACACTTACAATAATCCAAACTCAGCCTCGAAGAGGTTTACAGCGACAGTCTACTTGAATCTACTTGAAACTACTCCTATAAATCGAAGTGTAGTGCTGGTATGAAAGTGCAGGTATTTAAAGAACAAGAAATGTAAAACTGGAAAGGAAAATATGAAGTAAAAACTGGTTTGTATGATCTGAGTGGGGGTCTTTTCTGAGGGCTTCCCTGCTATTTATACTTGTCAAAGATGACCTTCGAACTGCACTTCAAACCGTCGAACTACTCCTCCATGATCGCTGATCATGCTGCCTTAGAAGTAGTCCCACTACGCCATCTCTTGCAGTTGAGCTTCCCTCCTGCATTTGAAATTTGAATATGAGTAACCGTTGAAGCCACGTCACTTTGTATCTCTTTACTGATCTAGTGCTACTCAGATCACGTAAGAACCAATGTTCATTGCCACGTGTTCGATCAGGATCGAGGACTTGAATTATCTTCCCATAATACCCTTATTCTGCCACGTGTCAAACTATGATTTGGCTTTTACAAAATATGTAGCCAACAATTTCATTTTTAGATTTTTAACAAAATCCAGTTATGTGATAAAAATGTAACTATGCAATTAGAGCAAGAAAGGAAAATCATCCATGTTTCTCACCAATACATTTTGTCCTACGTGATAAGCACATGAGAGTTATATAATACATATATATATATATATATATGTTCATATGGTAAAAATTGGGACAAAAAGGCAAGAAAGTAAAGCTTTTGAAATAAATAAATAAATAAAACGACAAAGAAATCAAAGAAAAAGAAAGATGAATAGACAGAAGACTGTGTTATTATGAAAAATAGAGTTTCATGATTTCAATTTATGCAAAACCCTAGTTTATCTTTTTAATTATTCACAATATGTGTTTTGTTTTAGCCTAATACAGTCATATTTTGATGTAAATTTTGGGATAAATTGTGTATTGGTGGAAAATGTAGATAATTTTTGTTTCTAGTCACATTCTTATAATATGATTAGATTAGGTTAAAGATTAAAATAATTGAGTAACAAAAATGAGACACTGATACTTGTGTAGGGACCAAAATGAGATTTTACCAAAAGTACAGGGGGTTAATTGTCACAATTTCGTATGCAGGAACTAAAGTGGGATTTGACTAGAAGTGTAGTGGGTTGACTGTTATAATTTCATATGAGGGGCCAAAGTAAGATTTGATATAAAATGCAGGGGTGCAAAGTGTAATTTATCCTATTTATAGAGAGAATCACCATTGGCTAACACAATTGACAGAGAGAATCACCATAAGCCGACACAGTTAGGCAGTTAACAATCAATTACAACCTGAAAGACATTTTTGTTATTCAAAAAGGTCATTAGAGTAAAGGACCTAAATTATAATATTTTTTATTTTTCACTATTTCATCCTCTTTGACTTTGTTCGAAATAAAATAATAAATGATATATTCAAGATTACAGAAGCAATCTAGTATATGCATTAAGGACATGAGATCAATATTTTTTATGAAGGAAACGTTTTTAGAAGAAATTCATAAGATAAAATGAACATGACAATGTTAAAATAAAATTAAAAATAAAAATTGATAGTCAATTCTTAAAATTAAGAATGAGCAACAGTTTAATTTCATTATATAGTTTCATTCAATCTCTTTCTCTCTCTGCAACTCTCTCTCTCTCTCTCTTTCTCTTACTCTCCCTCTCTGATTTGATTTTTTTTTATTTAAGTTTAGATCAGTCGTTGTTGATGATGATGATGATGATGATGGAGAAATAAATTGCAACAGATTAGATTAAATTATTATTTTTTGTGTTAGACAAATGAGGAGGAGAGAGAGAGAGAGAGAAAGAGACAGAGACGGAAACAGAGACAGAGATAGAGACAGAGATTTGAACAGATAGAAAAAATAATAATTTTTTGAACATATAGGGTTTGGTTTGGCTTCGTATTTCAACAAATAACTCTCTCTAACAATTGTACAAATAACTCTCTATAAGTTATAGGTACACACAGATAGATTAAAAAATTAAAATAAGATTGTTGTTTCAACATATCAGTCTCTATTTCCTCTCTATGTATATCACAATTTAAACAGATATAAAAAATATTAACACATATAGAAAAAAAAATAGGCCTGTGAAATTCAACAGACAAGACAAATAGGCTTTTGTGAAATTCAACAAGGGCAAAAATTTTAACAATGGAAAAATTGAATAGATAGTCAAAAAATTTGAACATGTTGGAAATTTTTTGAACAGATAGATAAAAATTTTGAACAAATAGGAAATATTTTGAACAGTAGCAAAAAAATTTGAACAGATAGTTAACAAAATTCAACAGATAAATTAAGGGATAAAATTAAAAAAAAATGTCATTAAAAAAAAATGACTTCTCACCAAACTATTTCACAAATGATGGACCTTTCACTAATTAAAAAATATCTACTGAATGCCTTACAACTTCCTTAGATTAGATTTATTACTAATTTACTCTTATAAATATATGATTTATTTATTTATTTATTTATTATTATTATTATGAACGATTTACACACAAAAACAAATAAAATGGATAAATTTGATCATCAAAGTGGAGCTTGGGGTAAACCTTATGACCCCAATTAAAACCTTGGGCTCATGTACTTCGAGAGATTAATCCAGATCCTCACCTTCAAGGTTTTAGTCGGGTAATTATCTCCTGTATATGGGATCAGAGAATTACATGTACTCGATTAATCAAGACAATCTTAAACACTCTACTAAGCAAATTAAAAAATTAATTAATTAATTAAATAAAATTATAAGAGTAGAGCAGTATATGTATATCCCAAGACAGCATTGATTCAATCTTTGAAAATCAATTACTACTGCTGATCCTTATCAGTAGCCACAAAGCTTTGTGAGATCATTTTCCATATATTTTAGTAGTGGGCTTATATATATATATATATATATATAACTCAACTTTTTTCACAGGACTACTGTGAAAGTGACTAAAAAAAAAAGGTAATCTAATTTCATGAAGCAATATTAGATACCTCCACCCAATTAATTATTCTCCCCAGAATTAAAACACACAAGAAAAGCATACTATCAAACCCTAATCTTATTCAAGAATCATGTGATTTGAGAAAAAAATTGGCTTGATGCTAGGGTAGAAAACTTTACAAAGGTTACTTTTTAAGATAGTATTTAGCTGATTAGAATAATTTTGAATGTAAGTCAAATGAGAAGACCATTCTCATAAATTAGTGAATAGTGATTCAATTTAGAATGTATGTTTGTTTCTTTTTTATCGAACCAAACACGTGTAGACATATTCTGACAGAATAATTGTTTCATTCTTGTGAACCAAATACTAATTCGAGTGTTAGTTTACCAAGTAATTGTGCTGACATAAAAAATAAAATAAAAAAAGATAATTGTAGCCCGAATGGTATAGCAATTACATTTTTTTAAAATTTTAAATTATGAGCTAAAGTGATGTTTATAAATTTTGCATAAAAATTTTATTTGTATAGCATTAATTTTTTGTTTTAGGTAATTCACTTTCTCTACATATTATGCTCATTGCCAACACAAAACTGTACAGCACAATGTCTAAGCAAACACAAAATCTCAATTACAAGTCTCACCCCGAGTGCCATATTTATTTTTAGCACCAACATGTTACTGAATTACCCACATTTAATCCTAAACTTGACACAAATTCTAAATAAACATTATTTAGAGAAGATTTTAGATTTCATTTTTTTATTTTTTTGAAGAAAAAAAAAAAGAATATGGAATGTAATGGTGGCAAATGCCATGGTATTGTATAATATTAGCTTAGGGGACATGACATGTCACAAAAGCTTCAAACAACTTGAGGCCTTCTGTCTCTATCACTAAATAAAAATTATGCCATATTAAATATATAAATTAACGTGCATATAATCTTTTTATTTTTAATATTATGCATATAATCTGTAATTGTGTAAATCATTCATTTAATATTATTTTCTTATTTATATCGTTTCTTAAATTGTATCATGAATATATTATATATATACATGACCTCTACCATTTATAGGTAAGCCAAATAATTTTTTTTGGTGTCAGAGTTAGGTTAAGTACCTAATAATTTTGCTTCATCGGCCATCAATCCATTCCACTGCTATATTTTCTTTCAGTATCACTTCATTGTGATCTCTTCCTCTATCCACTAGTTTATTCATATTCCAAATATCTCTGTCATATTTTTTGTCTTACTCACAATCTGTTTTTTTGTGTGTTTCAGTTTCAGTTTCAGTTTCACTTTGTCTTTTCATTTATTTCAACCTCAAATAAGTTTTTTCAAACCTATTTGAGTTTGAGGTGGATATTATACCTATATCATGGTGAGCATGGGGATATACCATTTGAACCACCTAAGTCGCCCTCTCTGGCACACAACCTAAGTCGCCCCCTCGGCGCACAACTTAAGTCGTCCCCTATGGCGCATAACTAAAGCCGCCCCCTTGGCGCACTTTCTAATAAGCCGCCCCTTGGTGCACTCAGTCATTTGTTGCTATCATTGTTCAACACCACGTCATAAGTTATGTGTGTGTCACGCTTGTTGGATCAACATCCAGTTCTCTATATCGGTCCGGCATGACCTTTTTAAACTATTTCGACATTGATTCTGGTTAATCTCTACAACGGTTCGACATAACCCCTTAAACTGTCCCGACATTGGCTCCGGTTAATTCCTACAATGGTCCAGCATGATCCCCTAAACTGTCCTGACATTGATTCCAGTCAGTTCCTACAACGGTCTAGCATGACCTTAAACTGTCCCAACATTAGTTCCGACTAGTTTCTACAATGGTCTAACACAACCATAAACTATCTCCAAGCATTAGCTCCGGCCTCTGATGTCGACCAAGGTCTTGTTGGCAGCCGCCCAGGGTGTTTCCTAGCCATAGATGTTTTGGCAGCTCTTCTAGAGCAGTTTTTCCTTTCTAGGGTGTGGTGTTGATGTATTAAGTACTTTTTGGCCTTTTTTATTTAGTGGACTACCAGATTTGTTCGGTAGCATTTATTTGGATTAGCCATTGAATTTTTTTCGGCTTCTTCCAGTCATCCATTGGCAAGCTGCAATTATTGAATATCTTCACAATAGCTTGAGGGGGAGTGTTGAATATAGAAATTAGAGTACATAGAATCTTTTTATTTTTGGTATTATGTATATAATCTGTGATTGTGTCAATCAATGCTTTAGTATTGTTTCTTTATTTATATCGTTTATTAAATTGTATCACAAATTTATTATATATACATGGCTTCTACTCTTTATGGATAAGTCAAATAATCCTTTTTATTCTTTTTGCCACATTGCCACTTGAAACATAGTGATAAATAAAAAAAAGGAATTAAATGTGGTTATTCATTTTTACTTTCATATCTTCATAATGAATGGATCACTTTTTTTTCTTTTTTTTGATCAGCAAATGAAATTTTATTAATGAAGAACCAAAAACAAGAGAAAACTAACAACAAAAAACAAGGCTGTGCAAATCGAGCATCATAGTTGAACCTCTACAATCCCATCTAGTATAGCACCGAAAAGACAGCACAATCATATGCTAACACAAGCCCGAAATTGGTGAGAGACCAATTAACAACACCCAAAAGACACAAAAGAGCAAGAACAAGAAGAACAAAACACCCCAAGCCTAAGAACACCCAACAACTACAACTGCTCACCCAATTCAAAATACAAAAATATGCAACAACCATACTAAAACCAGCAGCAATATCAGATTACTTCCACCAGCAGTGCATTCCAATTAGCATCAAAGCAAAATCAACAACCCAGCATCACAGCAATAGCAGACAACAACATCAGCACACAAAATGCCCTGCAAGCAACAACACTCAGTATGAATGATCTACAAAACATCTAGATACTACCAAACCAGCAATACTCAGTCAACAGAACATCCAGTAAGCATCCATAACCAAGAAGCTAAGAATGACCTCTAAACTACTGGACGTTATTAACAATTTCCTGCACAGAGTAAAACCCATCACTAGAGTGAGCCTTTACCCAAATGGCAATTCTGAATTTGATCAAATCGCACACTTCCACCAGATGTGCTTGCTTACTTTGGAACACAACCTCATTCCTGAGCTTCCATATTGACCACAATACAACCAATGGTATAGCCTGCCAAATCAAATTTGCAAATTTACCCCACCTAAAACCACTCCACCAGCCAAGAAGTTCCTCAACATTCCAAGGTATAACCCAATGCAGCCCCCACCATTGCAGTAAACAAGACCACACCCTCTAAGCAAAAAAGCACCACAGCAAGATATGGGACACTGACTTCACCTCCTTCTTGCAAAATATGCATAGGACAGAAGCCTCAGAACCTAAAACCCCAATTCTTTAGAAAAAAGAAAAGGTCTTAAGTCTCCCCTTCCACGCCAACCATCAAAGAAACTGCACTTTTGGGAGTAAATATTGTTCCAAAGTAACTTAGAAACCAATAAAGGAGTGAAAGGCATCAACAAGGAGTACATGAAAGAGACCGAAAACTGCCCAGAAGTATTAGCCATCCACTGTAGACAATCATCTCTATCTGAAAAACCAGACCCAGTAGAGTTCAAGAAAGCCTCCAAACTAATCAACTCATCTGATTTCCAGCTCAGCAAGGCTCTTGTAAACCTGAGAAAACCATCTGACTGGGCGACCCTCCTATTCAGCACCACTCTCAGAGTGATCTCCTTCTCTGATGATAGACTAAATAGCCTAGGGAACAAAGACTTAATAGACAGATTACCCGCCCAACTATCAGTCCAAAAGTGAACTTTGTTTCCATTACCCACAAGTAATTGAGAATTTGCCATAAAAATATTGAAGATATGAGAATTTAATTGACTAACCTTGAGAATATCACCCCAAATTTTTGAATAAGACTCGAAAACTTCTGGGAAGAGGTACCACCTGCCACCATTCGAAGAATACCTACAGCAGATTACACGTTTCCACAATGATGAATCCTCCGCACCATACCGCCACCACCATTTGGCCAATAGACAATCATTCACCTATTGAACGTTCCTAATACCCAGACCCCTATTTTTTTTACTTTTAGTTACTTCCTCCCAACTAACAAGATGAACCTTCCTCTTCAGGTCAGACCCCCCCCCCCAACAGAAAATTTGCTCAGATTCTATCAAACGCCTTAGCCACAAAAGAGGAATCTTAAAAAGAGATAAATACTACGAAAGCAGACTAGACAACACCGACTTAATGAGTGTTAACCTTCCTCCAAAAGATAGAAGCTTCCTCTTCCAAGAAGCAAGTCTAGCTTTGCATTTATCCAGAATAGGCTTCCAAGTCTTCTTAAGCCTAGGACTTGCCCCTAATGGTAACCCAAGGTAAGACAATGGTAATTTTTGAACCCTACAGCATAATCTAGATGCAAACACCTCCATCTCGTTCTCAGGCACACCTATACCGCATATAGAACTTTTATGAAAATTAATTTTCAAACCAGAGACCAGTTCGAAGCACCTCAAAATCCTTTTAACTACCAAAACCACTTCCAACTTAGCCTCACAGAAAATAATGGTATCGTCTGCGAACTGAAGATGTGATATCGTAACATCATGACCCACCGTAACCCCTGAAAGTAGACCCAAAGACCTGGCCCTGAGCATCAGCATATTAAGCCCTTCTGCTACTATGTTAAACAGGAAGAGAGATAGAAGGTCGCCTTGTCGAAGACCTTTACTAGGCTTAAATTCATTTGTTGGCAATCTATTGACAAGAACAGAGCATCTGGAAGAATGGAGGCGTTCCGGAATCCAACCCCTCCACCTAACCCCAAAACCAAACTCCTTCATCATAGATAAGAGACAACCCCAATTAACTGAATTGTATGCCTTTTGGAAATCAAGCTTGAGAATCACTCCCTTCTTTCTATTAACCTTCTACCAATCAACAATCTCATTAGCTATTAAAACCCTGTCAATTATATTCCTGCCGTCCAAAAACGCTGATTGTGCCTCTCTAATAACCCGTGGCACCACCTTCTTCAAACTATTGGCCAACACTTTAGCTAGAATCTTATATATAGACCCAATTAGACTTATTGGCCTATAATCAGAAATACTAATTGGACAATCAACCTTGGGTAAAAGAGTAATAAAAGAGTTGTTTAACCCCGAAGCCAACATCCCATTGTCATAAAACTCCTTGAAAAATTACATAACCTCTGGCTTAAACACCCTCCAACAATTTTGAAAACACGCCAAGTTAAATCCATCCGGTCCCGGAGCTCTATTCCCATCACTGCTTTTAATAGCAGCCCAAACTTCATCTTCCGAAAAAACAGCTTCCAGGCCATCCACTAGTTGATCTTGACCAATGGTTCTAAATTGCCCTCTCAGCTGTGGTCTACTCCCCCAATCTTCAGTAAACACTTGTTTAAAGTGCCTCAACACCTCTCTTTTCACCAGGTTTGGCTCCTCAAGACACTCACCATCAACTGTCATTGAACTAAGGAAATTCCTGCACTGCCTACTCGAAGCTATAGTATGGAAAAACCTTGTATTTTTGTCACCTTTCAAGGCCCAATCTAATCTGGATTTCTGAAGCCACATCCATTCCTCCCTTTTAGATAAATACCATACTAGCTTCCTAACCTCTCTTCGCCTAGCTACTTCATCATCCCCCAAATCTCTGGATTCAGCCACCAAATCCAATTCGTGCAACTCCTCCTGAGCCTTTTTTAATGAACAAGATATGTTCCCAAACACCTCTCTGTTCCACTTCTTCATAACCAATCTCAAATGTCTAAGCTTCATGACAATCACAAAATTATGTACGAGAATTATGAATGGATCACTTATATCATTTTGTACGAGAATTATGTATAAAATTTTATTTATTATTACTCATACGTTGTGATAGGCCATAATTAATTCAACACATTTGTAGGCAAGTGATGGACACGTAGGCTTTTTACATCATTGACCCTTTGAGTACATTTCTCTTCTAATAATATAATTATATTGTCTATTTAATCAGTTGAGTGGCCAATAAGGGGTACCTCATTAAGTGTTTAGTTGTTATATTCTTTTCGAAAATTAAAATGGAAGGTCATGTTGACAACTTAGTCCCCCCATACATGTGCCAATGTCAATGTCTCTCTCTCTCTCTCTCAAACACTTGAAGAAGAGTGAGTTACGTTACTCATCTCTTCCTCACTTTTATTTTTCTTTTTTTTAATTTATTTTATGTCCCTTTCTCTCCTAAATATATATAGGTTCTAAAAAATATATGTTATATAAATTAATAAAATTTATAAAAATAAAATAAAATTCCAACCTTCTAGAATGATTTAAAAAAAGACAAGTCATGTTATAAGTAAGATTCACGCAACATTTAATGACAATTTAATCATGTCAATATTAAAGTTAGTGAGTTATCAAAACATAATTGCATTATAAAAAAAAGCAACAATGCAACGGACACATAATCCATGTATAGTAATATCTAATCTAGATTCATTTAAGGTTTGTGCGCCATCATATAAGAATTGAATTTAAACTACATTTTTTATCGGATGCGGGGTCACTGCTGTGTGACTCCCGCTGCTGTTCCCTGCTGTGGCTCATCCGGTGCCGTTTTATCTCTTTTTCCTTTTTCTTTTTTTTTTTCTTCAAATCCTCCTTTCATGATGCTGTTTGCTGGAGCAGGATATTTGCAATAATATAATACTAATATAAACACAAAAGAATGTTTATATATATGGGTACACATAAATAAATTAATTTAAATTAAAACTTATTAATTTAAGTTATATTTTTATAGTATGATGTAACTGAAATTATTATTTTACATTATAAACGTCACAATATATTTTAAAATAATTTTAGGGACCATTTGTCATATGATTAAAAATTACAAATACAAAAGGGATCATTCAAAATATTAAGAGGTGCTCGTGTATTTTTACAAAATGATAAGGGTGTTTGTGATTTAACTAAATGTCAATATTGTAATATAAATTTCAAATGTCTAAGAGGTATCTATGATATATTCCAAATGCCATGGGTATCCATGTATTCTCATTAAACGTTAAGAAATGTTAGTATATACTTTTTAAATTATATGGGGCAATTCGTATTTTAAGCAAATTTCAGAGTGTATATTTATAATTTATCCTAAATAAAAAAAAATTATGTTATTTTAATAGGGAACCAAAAAAAATAAACAATTTTATTTTTTAAATGCAAGCAATATAGATTGAAAAGATAACTTAAAAAAATTAATATAAAAAAAACAAACGGCATTGTGACATAACATAATTGAAAAAAAAAAAAATACATTATTCAAGAAAGAGGCACTGTGAGAAGTTGAGAACAGAATTTAAAAAAAATAAAATAAAGAAATAAGTTGAAACGGTGCCGTTTAAGGCACCGCAGGTAGCACAGCTGGGAACATCACAGCAGTGACTCCCCATCCTTTTTTATCTAGTTTTTTTATATGTATGAATTATGTACATTTTTTTTTGTTTTTTTGATAAGCGAAATGGAACTTTATTGATAAAGAAAGCATTACAAGCATAAAACTTATGAATTATGTACATATATCTACACCGGAGACAAATAGTGATTTGGTTGAGTCTTAAATTCTTAGACTCCATACTCAACTGTTTGTTAGTTGACATGAGCTAATTTTGAAATGGATATGCATCAAAAACTAAAATAAAATTAAAAGGGGACAGTGGGATGAGGATGGACCCAATATGTGTACACACACATTAAATCATTTTCATGAGTTAGTTAGTTAACTTGTGAAGAATGGGACGACTCAATTGGTTGATTAATTAGGTGTAATAGGTGGGTTTGAGAGCTACGAGTGAGTGAGTGAGTGAGTGAGTGAGTGAGTGAGTGAAGTGAATCATTCATAAAATCAGCAACAAAGTGAAAAAATAAAAAAAAATTATGTAAAGAAAACAAAATGAAAATAAAATACAGAGATGGATACATAATATATGAGAGAGGCTGTCACCAACTCAGCATCCTATCCATTAAATCTTTGTCATTTAATGAAACAGACCATAGAAAGATAGGGGTTTTATATTTATGTAGATTTATTGTAATAAAAAAAAAAAAAAACAAGAGGAACCTCTCATCAAAACAAAAAAAAACCAGAAAATAAATAAATAAATAATGAAAAAGAGAAAAGGAACCTAATCCACGACTTTTTGTTGTGGTGCTGGTGCTGCCAAACCCTAGCCATGACATCTCATCTCTCTCGTGTAATGCATATCTCTCCCACTCATAAAGAACCAAAACAAAAGTTTTAACAGTTTTCTTTATATATATATATATATAAACTTATCAATATATATAAATACATAAAATTTTATAAAACTTATAAGTAAGGTTATGTTTTTTTTTAAAATGTTATTTATATTTATTTTACTTATTATACGCATGTGCATAAGTGAAAATAGTGAAACTTATCAAACCGAATTAAAAGTCGCTAGGAGTGAAAAAAATTGATGAAAAATTTGTGTGATATATTTTTTTTTTGATCGGCAAAGAAAAATTTCATTTAACAGCATGAAATTAAAAGTACAGGAAGATGACGTGCATTGAGAGAGATTCGGAAGTATAAAAATACCCCTACTACTGCTACTCGCACCCATACAACCAACTCCTAAACCTCTCGATTTTTAAATAAAAAACATTAAGAAGAACTTAACTGAAAAATTTGTGTGATATATGACAGTACTTTTTAAAAAGTCTCATCTGTTGATATATATTTTGTGTTTAATTCAATAATTAAATTTTATATTCGTTAAGTTATTCAATTCTAAAAAGGAAAAAGAAAATGAAAAGATGCGCCATCATCACTCACTTTTCGTGAATGAAAGGCAACCATCAACACTAACCACTTACTTACTCAAAGAATTCATCTTCAACAAGTAGATCATCAACTTAAGGGAAAAAAAATTAAATAAAACAAATAACCCAAAACAAACAACAAAAAGAGAAATAATTCAAAGAATTAATTACTATATAAACAATAATTGATTAATAATAATGGTACATTTTTTATTTTTTATTTTCTTATTTTTTTTAGCTAGTAATGGCAATCCACCAAGGCCGGGCCGGAGAATACAAGACCTTGTTTGTTTGGTGTGAATTGAAACCTGGAATCTATGTGATCATGACCATCATCATCCTCTAGTGGTGCTGGTAGGTTGAGATCAAGTGATAGTATCTTTCTTGGCTTGTCACTTTCTTTCTGGGATTCGATAGGGCTTGTATCGGCGATCATGGCGATTCTGGTGTTCGGAGGAGCTCTGTGCCGCCTCATATGACCACCCAAGGCTTGCCCGGAGGAAAACTCCGATCCACATACCGAACACTCATGTACCTTAAGCTTGTTACTGATAAACGAAGATTTGGTAGCCGTTTGAAGCAAAGGAGGTGGTGGACTAAATTTATTGAATCGCGCTTCTTCTTCTTTTTCTTCTTCTGGTGATGGCGGTGTCACAAGAATTATCCTCTTCTCTTCCACTTTAGGCTTCTTATGGCTGGCTCGGTGGCCCCCAAGGGCCTGGAATGAAGGGAAAGTCCGGTTACAAGTCTTACACTCATAGACATAGAACCGGACTTTTCCAATTGTTGTTGTGCCCTCTTCCTCTAGCGTTGTTGGGCCTGTTGGCCCAACACCTTGAGCTAAGAGAATTAGGCAATTGGCCATGTCTTCGTCTTCATCCACGCTAGTGGAAATCTCACCGGAGGAGGCTGTCGGAGATGGAATTGAAGAAGAATAAAAATCTCCACCACCACCGCCACCGCCACAGCCACCGCCACCGCTAGAGGAGGTAGAGGTTGTTGGCGCCGGGGGAGAGGGAGAGGGAGGCCTTTGTCGCTTAGTACGCTTACGTCTTAAAATCAGGGTGTGATCGTTGGAGTCAGTGAATTCTTCTGGGGATTCCATGTCCATTCTAGCAAAGAACAATAAACACAAAAAGGAAGAGAGAGAAAGTAAGAGTGAGACTGAGAAAATTAGAGTGTGGTGGGGAGGGGGGGAATGAAGGAAGAGAAGGGGGAGAGAGGGGAGATGGTTTATATAGTGAATGGGTAAAATAGGCCTTTTTTTGGAGTTATAAAAGCCACCCCTTCTCGTGAATAGTTTACCTTGAAGTCTGCCACCAATCTTCCTTGCGTTTCCAACTTTAATTATAAAAAAATTTAAAAATTTGGTTATCAAAAATATTATGTACCATTAAATTTTATCATGAAAATAAGGTGGATGATATAAGTTTAAAATTAGTGAAAAGTTAGAATAATTATGATGTATAGATGCACTTTTTTGAATAATTTTATCGGCATTTTTTTGAGTTATTATTGATTTGTCAACAAATTTTTACCACTAGAGTAAAGCAGTGGTTCCTGTTTATAAAAATGGATTCGACTGTATAGTTTGTATTATGTGGGCCTATTTCGGTTATAATTTAACAGTTTATCATGTATGATTATTATGAAATGTATTCATAAAAAAAAAAAAAAAATTAATTAGGCATTAATTTCTACACGATCGATCACAAAACAATGCAACATCTATATAGGGGTTCTAACCCTCAAAAGGCCTGTAGGAGCTCTAATATGTCAACCCTAATTTTCTAATTTTTTGTTTTTTTAAAAAAAAAATTAACCTCAGCATTTATTAACTTCTCTCAACTCACAAGACTTTTTAACTTCTCTCATAATTATTACAGTATCTTTTCCAAAACAAATAATTTGTCTATTAAAAAAAATTTAAAACAAATATAAATATCTATATCTATATCTATCTATTTATTTATATCTATCTCTAACCCACAAGTTTTGTGGGAGTTCCAATATCCCAATCTAAAGTTATTGATTTTTTGATTAAAAAAAAAGAAGAAAACCTTAGCATTTATTAATTTCTCACAACCCCAAGCGTTACCCTTATAATAACACTTTAATGTATTAAGAATAAGGCCTCGTTTGGGAACATGCTAATTTAGTAACTTTTTGACTATTTGGCTAAAAAGGTAGGTAAAAAAAACTTGTATGTTTGGGATGACTTTTTGGCTAATTACGAAAAGATATGCAAAAAGTAGAGAGAAAAGAGAATCTTTGACTTTTTGGTGAGTGGTTGGCTTTTTGGCTAATTTAGTAACTTTTTGGCTAATTGGCTAATTTAGTCAGTCCCCAAACGGGGCCTTAAAAAAAATTCCTTAAAAAGTCCAACACATATGAATTCCTTAAAAAGTCTCAACACATGTGATTATTATCCCTCATAATAACACTTTAATGCATTCAGAATAAACATAAAAAAATTCTTTGAAAAGTACAACACATATGATTATTATCAAAATATTAAACTTTAATATAATATAAAAAAACAAGACATTTAATTCATTGAAAAGTCCAACACATATGATTATTATCAAAATATTAAACTTTAATATAATATAAAAAAGAAAAAAATAAAGAAGACATTTTAAAAAAAGACATTTAAAAATCACAATTCACATATATATCCCCTAATCAGCATTTATTACATTTTTTCAATCCACGTGTCTTTCCACATGCCTACATTTATTGATTTGGTCAAAATTCTCTAATTAGCATTTAAAATCCCCTCATACAAATAATTATAGATACAACCCGTTCATAATTACTGCAGTACCCTTTTCAACTTCTCCCATACACTATGGTTAGTGATAAGATTGTTAAATTATTTTTATAAAAAAATCTTTAAAAACATAATTTATATATTAAAAAAAATCTAAAACAAATATAAATATTTATAATTATTTTGTGCATAGCACGGGTAATGGACTAGTATATATATATACAAATATGATTATGTAAATACTGATATAATTTGAATTATCAAAATAGGTCTGAAATGAACTAACAAAATACAAATTGTACTAGGCCATTTATGTGTATCATATTAATTTTATGTCCGGTAATAAAAAATTTGATTAAAACGTCATGTATATGTAACATTACTCATAAAAAATAAAAATTTGTTGGACACTTTTTTATTAACCATACTAAGAGGATACTGTCTCAAATCGCCTGGGAAGAGTTCCTACTTCCACCTTATAAGCGTATTGGTGACAGTGGGAGTCCCTCCCAAGCGATGTGCGACAATGTCCTCATCATAGCCTCCTAGCGGACTGGGCTGTGAACAATGGGAGAGTTTGTTGGATTGCCCTCCTTCTAGCGCCAAATTTGCATGCCTGGCCCTCTCACGCCCCTATAAATATTGTTCATTTTGGCCGGAGCCTCATAGTTTTGTTCCTCCTTGGGAGAAAAGGTCTCATACAAGGTGGAGGGGTCCAGTACGTTTATAAGGTGGAAGTAGGAGTCCCTCCCAAACGATAAGAGACAGTGTCCTCATCATTATATATTACCGAATTAGTTTTATTATATTTTATTACTATGTGGATCGATAGGGCTTTTATATCTAAAAGATGATAGCAAATTTTATTTATTATTAAGTATGACGCGTCCTATGTGAATCCCAGTAATAAAAAATAAAAATAAAAAAAGGGTAAAATTCATTCAATAAGAAATGTTATTTTTCAAAAATGTATTTATGGACAATGTTAGCAAGAGTTGCTCACTTATTGTCTAATCTCTAGTTTTGTTTGTTATAATTTATAAAATGTATTTATGATTTTTATTTTGAGAGTGTATGTCTAAATATTTGATGCACACTCTATTTTTATGAATAAAAAATAATTTAAATAGATTAAAAAGTAACTTCAAAAAGTTGTGCAATGCTTTACTATTAATTTTTAATTTGCTAGAAACTTGTCATTAGTGAAATCCGAGCACTTATGCAATTAATAATGTATGCTATTTTAATAAGAAAAAATAGGTGAAAATTAGAGGTGCGGATAAGGAGAAAGAGAGGGGTAATTAGGTAAAATTAGGGTAACAATTCCCAATAACTTTATAGACATATAACAAATTACATAATCAATTACATAAAATAATATTAGTCAAACAAATTCTATAATAGGATCTGCTATTGGAAAAACGAATTCAATCACATTATTTCACTTATTATTTTTTTGTGATCCATTCTATAATAAGTTATGTATCCATAGAATTATTCAAAAATTAAGTCGGTTTTATACTTAACAAGCATTAAAAGCAAGGTACTGCACGTTAAAAGCATGCTATCCCACCTCATTCACTCCATGTCCTCTTTAAGCCGAGTATGAGATATGCAAGCATGAGCAAGTGTGCAGCAAACTCATTAATTTTTTTTTTTTTTTTTTGCTTTTTCTTCTCCTCAAATGATTCTTTAAATTATAATTTGATAGAAATATATGTTTCTATGTCTAAAACTCTATCTTTCTCTCTCATCAAAAGGTGGTGGCAAGTGGGCTTGGGAGGGTGAGGAGAGTGTGTCCACCATACAAGCACCTGTCATGCCATGGGCACTATGTGATGACTAGTTAGTTTCTTGTGACTACTAGTTTAATTTAGGTGTTCTCTTCCACCTTACTAGCACATTGGTTTGTCCCGTTATTTAATGTTATTATGCAAATTAGGGCCCCCTATGTGTTTGAGGACCCTATGTATTAAAAAAAAATCAGATTTTTATATCTCAAATTTTTTATGTGATTCGGTGATTGTGAGTGAATTGAGACAGAAAAATAAAGACTTTTGTGATAAAAGATCCCTAACCCTGTTATATGTACCTAGTTGTTATACCAATTTTGTAACGAATTTAGAACAACTCTAATTGTGTGTTATTCTCTATACTAAAGTCAAAATTTGACAATAATTCTTTTAAATTCATCCCTATTGATGTGATATATTCACTACAAGAAAAAAACACTTTTGACGACCACCTATTTTCAGTTGGTCGCAAATAGTTCACTTTCTGTGACTAAAATTTTTTTGGTTGCTGATGGGTATGTTTTCGTGAACCACAATTTTTTAGTGGCTAATAGCCAATTTTTCGCGACCAAATACAATTCTGGTTGTAGAAGGTTGTCTTTTGGCGACCAAAAAATAAATTGGTCGTGAATAATCACCTTTTGGCACCCAAAAAATAAGTTGGTTGCGAATGACTTAACTATTGGTGACCAATTACAAATTTTGGTCACGGAAGATCACTTTTTGGCGACCAAAAAATAAGTTGGTCGCAAATGACTTAACTATTGGTGACCAACTACAAACTTTGGTCGCGGAAAATTATGGTGGGATAAATTAAAAAAAAATGGATACTACTGTAATTACATTCTATTTTTTGTTTAGGCATTGAAGGTTTTATGAAATAATATATAACCCAATTTTTATGGGTTATATATTTTCTCTGCCATATGTGAACAAGAAGCACATTATTGGCAGTGTGGATTGGGTTATATATTTTTCTTTGGGTGAACGCGTTGACTTTTGGCGGCCAACTATAACTTTGGTTACTAAAAGTTACCTTTTGGCTAATATGGATTGGACTTTCCGCGACCAATTATTTGGTCGCCAATGGTCTCTTTTAGTGACCAACTATAACTTTGGTCGAAGAAAACTATCTATGACGAGACTTTAGTGACCAACTCGCAACCAACACATTTTTGGTCGCGAAAAGATTTTAGCGACCAAATATGGCACTTTTCGCAACCAGAAACGTTGGTCGCGAAAAATGTAATTTCTTGTAGTGATTCCATGTCAAATTATAGCAATAATGTCAAACTTTGATGTGTTATCTTCATTTATATTTTACTTTTTGTGAAGGAAATATAAAAAATGGCATTTGAACCATTAAAATAATATTATAAGTTATAACATTGTAGTATGCCAAAATTTGGCGTTATCATTTTGATACACCAAGCATTGGAGATGCTTTAATACCTAAGAAATGGAAAGACTATAAGTGAGTCATTTGTACAACGATATTGAACCAATACAATAATTATGAAATTTGATAGACATAATTATTATAAGAATTTTTTTTTTTCACAAATGGAATTTTTTAAAGGGTCTGGCTTTGGTCCAGTCCGCCATCGGACTGGACTGTGCTGTTGGGCCCGTGGGGGCCCACCACGGGTCCCGTTTTGAAAATCTGAACCGTTCAATGTGTAGAACTCGTCAAGTGTATATAGTTGTGAAAAATCACGTTGATCGAATATCGATAACCATGTGATCAAATCAGGTTCGTATAGAAAAAAATGGACGGTGAATAAATTAACGGTTGATAAAAAACTGTTTTGATCACATAGCTATCGATATCCGATCAATGTGATTTTTCACAGGCATATAGTACTCGACGAGTTTTACACATTGAACGATTCAGATTTTCAAAACGAGACCCGTGGTGGGCCCCACGGGCCCAACAGCACGGTCCAGTCTGATGGTGGACTGGACCAAAGCCAGGCCCTTTTTTAAATTCGGTCCAAAATTTCCAAACCGTGTAAAGTGTTGTTCAAATATTTGGTACTAAATGAATACAAAAATTTATGAAAATTGACGGAGATGCTCAATGATATAAATGAAATTTTTCATAAGAGGAATTCACAAAAATTTATGTTGTATTTTTTAAATTATTGTGCAAAATTTTTTGCATCAAATGCAGGCGGATCGCTCTGGAATTAACATTCACAATTGTTAGCTGTGAAGTCGGACTTAATAAAATTGATTTTTGAATTTTGGATTAAAAAAAATTACAAATTAAAATATACAAAAAGATGAACATACTCACAAAGAATATGCTTCAAATTTTACTCTCAAGTTACTTCCAAGAATCTTCCATATGTTAATAGTGACTTTCAAAAAATAAAAAATAAAAATTGTAGCTGATCCAAAAAAATAAAAAATAAAAAAAACGTTCAAATAGGCTAGTACTTTACTAAGTGGTTGGACTTTGGATGATTATTAATGTTTAAAAAGGGAGGTCCCCATGTAATTATTTGAGAACATTGAAGAGTCAACCCTTCAAACATAAAACAAGTTACTAAATGATTTAAATTGGGAAGCGTTATACAAACCAAAAAACTTATACAAAATGGTGTAGCTGATTTAATTAATTTTTATCATTTTAAAAGGCCCTGTAGTTGTGAAAAAGACTACGAAAATAATGAATCTTTCTAGATAAATTAATTCCAGAAACACCCAGAAACTTATACAACAATCTGATATAAAATTTTAAATAGAATTGTTTCAACAAAGTTAGATACATGAAAAGAGTGGTTACCAGGTAATGTTGTGGGTACATGGTAGGTGGGTGTGGCAGCATTGGACCTGCATAATTAACCAAGCTTACCCTCTTTTTGAGATATTAATTAATGTACTCTAATGGGTAGGTTTTATTCTAACTACATTCATTAGCGTTTTAATTTTTAAATTAAATGCATGTGCACGCTTACAGATAGATACATATGCACGCTTACTTAGTCTTTTTCTTTTTCTTTGTTTTTCTTTCTAATGTATGTTTTTGTTACGGGACTTCTAAGAACACATCTTAAGGAATGTACAATTCGTTTACGTTTGTTAACATTTATCCTCAAAACTCTCATTAATAAGACCCTTCATTATTCAAGTTATGAATTGAGTCCCTAACACCATAATGATCTCCAATTTTTTATTTTGGACAATGACACGATTCAATTTTTTTTTTTTTTCTTGGCTCTCAAGTGTTTTGAAAATAATGAAAGAACTTTTTTTTTTAAAAAAAAGTTAAAATTTCATGAAAAATATTTTAAAATTGATGAAAAGTACATAGTGTTTCTTCTTCTTCTTCTTCTTCTTCTTTGTGACTCCATCGAGTAAATGAAAAAATATATATGTAAAAATAGGATAAATTTGGTGTCAGTGTAAACTTTTTGTTTATCATTTGATATCAATTTAACCCTTTTGTTTATTACTTTGGAGCCAATTTAATAAATAAATTACAAATTGCGGTTTAGTTTAATTGAAATTGAGGATAATTGAATTGAGTTGAAATCAAATATTTATTTTATGAAAATATTAATTCACTAGAGGATTGCTTAATGTAATTCAATGTTGGACAAAATCCCTAATGGGTAGTCACTTGGTCAGTGTATTTGTTCTCACATGCTCAACTTAAGTCCAATTCTTATCAATATTTGTTCAAATCATATGATTAGAGAATATCGTTTGATTCTCGAATTTATATTCTTGGATAAGCCTAAACGACTCACCCAAACATGATTTCTAGTTATAAAAATAATTTTTTTTTTTTTAAATGTTGGATTAAAATTTGTGAAGTGGCTAGAAGATGCTTTGGGGAACATATATTCTACAAAGAAAACAATCAAAATTTAGGAAGAGTAGAGAAGATGGTAGCAAAGTCAAGAGAGAGAATTGCAAAAATTGCAGAGGCTTAAAAGTCAAAGTGGTAGGTCCAGACTCCCTACGGGATTTCCGGCAATGCTTCGATGGTGTTCTGTCGACATTTCGACGTGTAGATTTGAACTATAGGAGTTTTGAGAATTTTTTTCTCCGATTTTGATATAGATTTTTGATTTTTCGATATTCATAATGATTCTTTCCTCTTTTAAACCTTCTCTCATATCATTGTGAGTGTCCTTCCTTCTCCAGCGACGGCAATGGCAATAGCAGTAGCGAAGTTGGACAGCAGCGACGGAGATGACATTGATGGAACGGTGGGCTTTTAAGCAAATCTTGTTTTTTAGACCACATCTTTGAGCAGATTGATAATTTTTCCTAAATCGTAACTGTTTTTTTGACGAATTTATTTTTTTGTTGTTGGTTTTTTGTTTTGTTATTTAGTTGGGATAGTCCTTTGAGATCTTATTTATATACTATTGTTGTTTTATTACTATAATATTTCCAATATTCTTCAAAAAAATAAAAATAAAAAAGTCAAGGAGAGTGATGAGAAAAGAGCATATTCTTTGCGTAACAAATTTAATGGTATGGTTGATTCATCTAGGTTTTTTTTTTTTTTTTTTTTTAAATGTTTAAAATGTATTTATTGTTTTAATGCATCCAGAAAAGAGTTGACGTGGTAGTAGTATTGGTTTTAGTGGGACAAGTAAAAAAGCATGCTTCTTTCTTCCTCTTATCTTATTTCACTTTCACCATCATCACTAGGTAAATATAATAGAAGGTTTGCTTATCTTTTTATTTTATATATATATATATATATATATTTATAATGGAGAACCAATCCTAGATAGGGGACTCTTTCGTTCCATTCCAAGTGTATAAAAGCAAGATACATGCTATTAGATAAATATATCAAGACTCAAGCTTTCTTAGACAAGGTTTAAACATTCGAGTTGAACCTCGCAAATATAAAATTTGCTTAGCTTAATAAAAACGTCTAGAGACAATAATATATATATATATATATATATCAATAAGGCAACTATCAAACCAACTAGTTCTTGCATGAAAAGTCCAATGAAGAGGCTGCTCTGCTACTAATTAAACCTCATGTGAATTTCATAAATATTAAAAATTAAAAATCACAATAAAGTTAGAAAAAGTGTAAGAATACACATAAATCGGTTACATAATCTTTGATTGATATATTATCGTTATGGCAATTCAAATAGCTTTCTCCTTAGAGCTACTCTTAATTGTTATTGAAATTTGAAATTTAATAGAACACCGACTTTCCTACACTTGTTAAAAAAACTAATTTTATGACGACAAATCTTCTTTTCGGATCCTCTCATGTCCCCTTGTCTCAATTAATTTTAATAATTCTAAACTTTTAGTTACAGGCTCAATTCATCTACTTCAGATGAGTTATTTACTAAATGCATGTTGTTTGAAAAATCATTTCTCAAATGTAAGCATTTTTTAACTTATTTCTAAACCCTAATTATTTGAAATTGTGTTTTACTCCTTGTCTCAATTAATTTTAATAATTCTAAATTTTTAGTTACAGGCTCAATTCACCTACTTCAGATGAGTTATTTACTAAATGCATGTTGTTTGAAAAATCATTTCTCAAATGTAAGTATTTTTTAACTTATTTCTAAACCCTAATTATTTGAAATTGTGTTTTACACACGATACTTCAATATTTAATCTCTACTTTAAATATATATATATATATATTAGTCATTTGTCTTTAATCTTACTCAAGTTAGCCTTCACTCAAAGAGTTTCCTCATCTTTTCATGTGGTATCAGTTAAGGCCAAGGCACCTTTCTATTCATATTAATTCCAAAGATACAGCTTAATTAATTGTTGGTTTGCAATCAGATGGCTGAGATCATTTGTTTCTGCTCATTTTAATTAATTATGCATGATTTTTTAATTGTTCCCTTGATCGGACTATATAAATCTCAACCCCAAAAAAAAAAAAAAAATTTATGTGAAAGTACCTCAAGTCAATGTTTTAAAAATCTATTGGCCGGTTTAACCAATTGACTCTAAAGCACGTTAAAAACTTTTCCCTGGTTCACTCTAAACCTTTACTTTACACTTAATTAAGGGGTTGTTTGATATATCCTAAATAAGTGTATTTTTTATTTATTTTTTTTGACCAAAAAGTTGAGGAAAAAATATGAATGTTTGGGTTAATTTTTTGACTTTTTCCGAAAAAATGTGTATTAAAAAATTGTATAAATTAGTATGTAGGAAAAGTTTTGACAGTGTAGGCTGTACGATGGTAGCAAGGTTTGCAGAGTGGTGTAATAGGAAATGGTTGTCTCTTTTTCGGGCAACCATTTGGACGGTACTCTTTGGCCAGTGGAGGCCCATCACGGGTCCCGTTTTGCTAATCGGAACTGTTCAATATGTACAACTCGTCGAGTATTATATGTTTATAAAAAAATCACGTTAATCAGATATCTATAGTTATCTGATCGAATTAGTTTTTTTGTCAACCGTTAACTATAACACCATCCATTTTTTATACAAAACTGATTTGATCATGTAATTAGCGATATTCGATCAACGTGATTTTTCACAGGCATATAGTACTAGATGAGTTCTATACATTGAATGGTTCAAATTATCAAAACGGGACTCGTGGTGGGCCCCCACGGGCCCAACATTACCGTCCAACGTAATGAATATATATATGTAATTTTTTTTGTGATTCCTTTCACGATACTTTCCCATTAATTCAGTACCTTTCACAGTGTAAAGTTAGTTTGTATTAAAATATTATATATATTAATTTTTTTATATTTTTAATTTGTGAATAGTGATGACTTATTGTCACGATCCAAACCCGACCTTATGGGTTTAGCACCGTAACCGGCCAGTAATCCATGATTACCGAAGGCCTGCTTAACAATAATACAGTATAACAGAGTTCAGGGCCTGGCGGAAGCCAATACAGTAAATAACTAGTGTCCATTGAGCTGTGAAAATCTGTATGCCAAAAACATTTTTCATGCATTCATACAGTCAAAACAGTGCAGTCCATATACCGTCAGATACAACATTCAGTACGGGGACTTAACCCCTCGATAACAGTACAGTAAACAGTAAACAGTCTATACAATCCGTTAGGTCAATACAAAATAGTGAGGAGACCGATGGGAAAAACTTAAAACAAAATCCCAAGGCCATCACACGGCAACACGGAACCTCACGGTGAGGCACATAGGCTGGCTTGACACAACTGGGGACCAACCCACGCTCCTAGCTCTGGTCTGGCTGCTGAGAACCTACATATATATATAAACAGTGAGCTAAAGCCCAGTGAATAACATAAAGCATAAAGAGGTTAAGAATGTAATGTACTTACAGTAATGAAAACAGTTCATTTAAACAGTATTTCAGTCTTTCAGTATTTCAGTCAATCAGTCATATGTGGTACATCTATTAGCCTATAAACAGTAGGTCCAAAGGACCGGGTCTTAACAGACCCAACAGTAATGATGGCCAATCATTCAGTAAACAGTATGGTTCCACAAGGGAACCGACAGAGCTCTGTAACAGTAACAATAATTGCTAAGGATGCCACAATACAGTTCAGAATACAGGACATACATTCATTCAGTAAACAATAACAGTTCAATAAACAGTTCAGTTCAGTATTCAAAAGATAACCATTTTGAACATATCTTTACACAACTGTTACTCACAGTGATTGGGCTAATAGCAGCTAGAGCGCGTCCCCGAGAGCCAACCCTAAACAGTCAACAAATAGAACCCACACTAAGTTTCACAGTCGGAAAGGGTGATAATTAAATCCCTAAATTTCCTCGGTGTGGTTCTATGTCTAAATCCTCATTAAGATGTCTTAAACTAGGCCTAAGAATGCCTAGGATGAGATGAGGATGCAAAAATACAGTTGGAAGGCATTTTTCAAAAGTTGCTGAAAATAGGCGCTTCGCTCGAGCGAGCCTTTCTTCGCTCGAGCGAGCTTCCAAAATCAAAGGCTTCGCTCGAGCGAACAATCCTTCGCTCGAGCGGTCTGATGAACAGTAAAAGTACTGGATGCTCGAATTTTACGCGCGATACCACGCTCGATGCTCGCTCGAGCGGAGCCCTGAATAAAGGTGCTCGCTCGAGCGAGGAATCCTTCGCTCGAGCGAAGAAGCCAAATCTGGAAATTTCCAGATTTGCCTTCCAAGCTCAAACCAAGCATTCACAACTCAAATCTCGACCTCTTAGGCCCAAATTCTGGAAAATACATCCCCATTCAATATACAACAAGTTTCAAAAACCAATTTACACATGCAAGGGCCAAAGGTGAGTCAATTCAAGCCATTTTCAAACCCATTTTCAAGAACACTTTCAAAACATGAAATGCAAGATCTTTAAACCAAAATCAAGCTTTCATTCTTGCTCAATGGAGCTCAATAACTGGAAAACAAACTGAAAACATGGACTATGGCTTAAACATGGACATGCATGTACAATCCACCATGAAATCAACTTCACAATGCACTAATTCAAGCATGCATGTAACAATGGAGCTCCAATTCACCATTTATGAGCAAATTCAAGACTCAACTTCTCTAAAACCATGATACATGCAAGATGGAGCTTAAAACATAATCAAAAGGGTGAAACTCATACCTAATTCTTGAATGCAAGGCTTAAGAGTCCACTTATGCTAATTTTACTTCAATTCTCTAGCAATCTCCAAGCAAATTTGACAAGAACAAGTCCCTCTCTCTCTCTATGTTTTTGGTCGGCAATGAACAAGAAGAAGGGCTGATCAAAATGTATCTCTAAGTGTATAAGGCACAATAGAATTGAATAAACAATAGTCCACTCCTGATGGCATTTTGGTAAATAAGTTGAACTTGGCAATTAACTCATTTAAATCTACTTTAATCATTCCTAATCAATTTTCAGATAATTATACCATTAAATCACAAATATTCTACCGATTACAAAACACTAAACGGTTCTCCATTCGGCCGCCGATAAGGCCTTCAATTAGCAGTTTAAACGTATAAATTCAAACAGATAATCATTCAATCAAACAGATGCAATATGCAATTCAATAAACAAACTTATTCAATTTCAGTTTCGATTTCAATCAGTCTATTCAGTACTTCAGTTACTTCCATTATCAGTCATTATCAGTTCAATTTAGCAGTAATCAGTATATAATTCAGTGGTTTAACGGTAATCAGTACGAGGGTTGTTACACTTATTATTTTTTTTGATAACTTTTTGATTTTTTGAAATTTTTTTAACATCCCAAACCACGCGTAATTATCTCTAAAGAGTTCATGTACAAAAGGTACAAGTAACTTGAACCATATCAGTAATAGTGATTTCTCCTAGAAAACTGTTATATGTCACAATATAATTTAATTTTTATAATTATCTAGAAAGATAATCATGAATATTTACGCAGACATACAGCAATACAAAAAAAATCAATATATACATTTCTCTTTCTCATAATCAAAAGTGCTTTAAATTAGGGCCCTTTCTTAATGTGAAATCTCTAAGGAAAGAAACTACAGTACTTTTAAAGCTCTCAAAGTGTAACTTTTTTTCCTTTATTGTATAGCATCACAGAATATCATGCTTCAACAGTATTTTCATATAGTTTTTCCCTTATAAGGTATCTTTACTCTTTCCTTTTCTCTTTGCTCCATCTTCTCAGTAGCCAAACACTAAACAAACAAGTATATGAAAGAAACGACAGTATGGAATCAAGGAGTAAAAAAAGGTAAAAACAAAAAAGAAATAGAGCTATAGATATCAATAAATTGAAACAAAACCAATGAGTATGATTGAAACTAGAGGGATACTGGTGGAGATTGGATTTTCTATTATTTTTTCTCCACAGTGAATTGTATATTTTTTTGTCACACAAGTTTATCAGGGTCATCAAGTATACTAATAGGGACTTGGATTCTATGTCATTCTTTCTATACGATAATCTTATTATATTTTTTATCACAGTAAGTCATATTAACAAATGACATAATCTAACGGTCTAAGTTTAAAATTAAAATAATTTTTTTTTTTTTTTTTTAAATTTAAACTATACATCTCAAACCGACATTATTTTTATTCAATTTTAAACTAGGACCATAGTAAAATCACTAGGGGAAAAAGAATAGTAAAGTATCTTGATCCAAGTAGTAGTAGTAGTAGTGGTATACTTTAGTCGTGGTAGTCATGTGTAGGATAACCACTTGTAGAAGTTGTAACTGACGTATACACACAAAAGAAAATGAAAGATACATAAGATGAGGCCGCCACTCCCTTTCTTTGAATGACAAAGACTTTATGCCAAATTCCAACCTCATATACATGCTTAAGTTCACACTCCACACTACTCTTCTACTCATCTCCTCTTCTTGTTACACACTTGCACACTCACACTTGCCTCGTGAGTTAACTCTCTTAATCAAACATTAAAAATTACACTTTCCTAACCCATTGCGACTTCTAGGCATGCAAATGCACACATGCGTCAAGTGCATGTCCATGTGGATTCTACTTTTACGCTGTGTTTGGTTGGGAAAAATAAACGAAATATAAGTATATTTTATTCACATTTCATCTATCTTTTCATTTCTCTTTTTAAATTCTTCTCAAATCCCCTAACCAAATATAACATTAGGTTTTCATTTATGGTAGTTAGTTAGGATAAATATGAAGTTTGAGAAATTATCATGTGACTCTGAAATACCATGTTAGTGGTGTGCCTAAAGTGCAGTCACTATATCACTACGTTAGTGATGTGCCCAACCACCAATAGTGGTGTATTCAAGAAGTCAAGAACTAACACCTCAGCCCCAAAACAAAAATCCCAAAACCCTAAAATTCGAATAATTCAATCTCAATGGGATCTAGCTTCAACAGGTCCAACGACAGTACAAAATTCGTGGTTTAAGTTTTACACTCAAGATCAAAGGTTGGCTTAATAAAATATTCTCTTATCAAGTACGATGCCTAAATTCGAGTCTTATTTGTTGCTTGACGTAACTCATTACTAATCAATATAACTGATTTTTATTTTTTTTTTTTTTTTTTTTTTTGGGGTCTCAATCTAATGGTTAGATACCCAAAAACCACATTTTGTGTACCATAGAAAAAAGCTTCAACTCCATCTTCAAGAACAAAAAATATATATATGATAATAGCTGTGAAAAATAATCTTGGACATCCAAAATATTGAGAAATGGAAAAGTGCATTGTATCAACAAAAAACTTTGCACCCGAAAAGAAATATATATATATATATATATGCAAAAATACTGCATAGTTCACAGATTTCTCAACTAGGCTTCTCTCTCTGCTACACCATGCACTACTCACTGTGACTTGGAAAAGAAGTTCAATGAAAGCATTGACATTTATCTTCCCTGCCAAGTAGATTTTGACAATAATTATTGGAAGTACAGGAGAAATATCATATCCAAGCAGATGGTGTACACAAAGAATCCAACTCTAATGCATTCAACATGAAGTTTTACAACATTCACAATATGTCAATACAAATATCATGTTTATTGGATAGGGGATAAACAAAAACATGGTCAAGTTCTGCAAGAATTTACCACTAACGATCGTCGTCGCACAATCCCAGAGTACACCCACGGCTTTGAATAACATTGACCTATATATGAAATGTGCAAAGGCTGCAACGCATAGTGCACGGTAGATTGATTGCAAACGAGGATCTGTACTTATACTGGAGTAAAACCAACCACGCCTGCAAATACAGGTTCACCATAAGGACTTAGAAGCAAATTTAAACTTAACTAGGAAATCTCAAAAATTAAACCTATCGCTGCAGGTAAGGCATAGATATTGCAGCAAAGATAAAATTTAGAATTATGATGAGGGGACTGAAGGTTACTTGATTAGTTGGGGTTGCTTTCTCTCACAAACAATAAATAAATAAGGGGCTTCTTGCCTTGGAGAACATTGCTTCAAAGAATATTTGCATTTTTTTACTATGTCGAACATTGAATTGTTAGGCAAGTGATTGTGGAGATTTCTCGTTAAGCATGAGTCTTTATGGCATGTTGAATATAAGAGTAAGTATGGGATTCAAGCCAATGGATGCGATTATCATATGGCCAATCGGGGGAATTCTCAACCTTTGTGGAAATCCATATTTCATGGTAATACATTTGGTTTAAGTTGTTCACACACCAAGAATGCCACTGGCAACTAAAGATTCTTGTCACTAAACTAATATAAAGCAGTATATCCCACATTTCCCCAGATTTTCCCATTTTCATATTCTCAAAAATTGCCAAATGCTATAAAAATAAAAATAAAAACCGGTGGGTTAAAATCCACACATGCAAATCTTTATGCCACTAGCTACTCGAGCGTTGAAAGTCAAAACATCCTTCCCCAAAACTTTCTGAAACTATGTCCATATGTCATACAATGTCAACCAAATAAGATGCCACTACCATTGGATAATAACTGATGAAAGATAATATCCTAGGACTTCGAAAAACTTGCAACCATATAACAATCTTTCTTACTCTAGATCCAGCCAATCAATCCAGCTCATCAAAAGAACATAAATCCACGATAATGCAACGCATACGAATAATGACCATCTTGTCATTGTAGTCCTACTCTCTGTTATCAGAATTTTACGAATTGCGATTCAATTCAAGACTCGATTCGCAATTTTGCAAAATCGATACGAATCTATGGGTGAATCTATTTTGGAAGTGAATTTCTAGTAAATCGCACGATTCACAATCAATTCACGATTCGATTTACTTTTTACGATTCATGCAATTTTTGAAATTATTGTATCCAATATATCTTCGACTCTTTTTTTCTCCATCTTTTTAGTGAAAATGACAGAATATAACTTCTAATAGTATTTAATACCAAAATAACCAACATATATATATGATTTGTTGTTACTTTAGTGATCATGGAGTTTTTAATAGGATTCAATCACACCCAACATATTTTTAACCTTTCTTCTCATTTGTTTTTTTCTTTTTAAAAAATCATAATATATCTTCTAAAGATGTTTAAGATTAAAGTTACACTATAAATTATCTATTATTATTTTATTAAATTGAATATTACATGTGAAGTCATTTATACTTTTTAAATTATTTTAGGCTTTAAAATAAAAGATTCTAAATAATTTTTTCTTATTATTTGCTCACTGTTACTTAGAAAAGTATATATGTTTATTGTCCAAATATCAATATTTTTATTAATTATTGTTATTTTGAAAATTGATAGTTTGTCTATTTGGTTATTATCTTTATTAAGAATGGTTAATAAGAAATATTTAAAAAAGAAAAAATATAAGATGGTGATTTTACATAGGAACTTTTGTTAACTTCTTACCTATTAAACTATGTGATTATTATTCAAAATAACATTTTCATTGATTTAAGTCTAAATATTTCATATTTATAAGATATATTTAATATCTAAATGTGTAGATATATATTTTTAAGTAATTTAGAAAAAGTGACCGAATCTTTACAATTCATGATTCGATTCGATTTGATTTGTGATTGGTACAAGGCCATTTCGATTCACGATACGAATCCCAATTTGACAACTATGGCCCTACTCATAAAATCCTCTAGATAACTGCTATACTATAAGCTTATTCTTTGCCAATTATGTAAGTCAGTTGTGTCTCCAATAGTTTTTCAGCGCTAGTCTTGATTACCAAGTTGTCAGTTTTTCCTTTCTTTTCCCATTTTTTTTTCATTTCCATTTCCATTTCAACAGATGACAAATTAAACCCTCAACCCCTCTACCTTAAATGCCATACCAGCACTTTTCTCACCATGCTACAATGGCTTTGGTACAATCCATAGGTTTACTTACAGCCAGGATACTTAAATCAAAATAAATAGATAAGGTGATTACTCTCGAAGCAGGCCAACACAAGAAACAACAAAGAAACAAACTTGGGACACAATGAAGTTAGTATAATTGCATACCACATGCCAACCGTCCACCTGCATTGCCGGTGGTAAGGCTAAGTTCCTGACCACCTACAAATGGATAATTTAAAGAGATTTAGAATGTACAAATACCAATAATAATGTACAGATGAAGAAAACATTTTTTTACGCGTTTTCATAAATCTGAACTTTTCTGGCCAACAAAAAGAAGTTCAATGACCACAACAGATGAAAATTGCAACTGAATTACAAACTAATAAACATGAACTGTTACCCTTTCCAAGATCATCCTCGAGCTCATGAACCACTAAAGCCCTGCCAATGACTGCATTAGGTCCACTAAGTGGTATCTGCACATCTCAGCCAACGAAATTTAGTATCGATGGTCAAGTAGCCAAATCCAAAAGAAATACTATTAAATGCGTAAACATAAAATCACACACAACACAAGCCATACTTGGCCATCCACAATTTTTGCCTCTGCCACCCCTAAATTATACAAAGCAACAAAAAAATTTAAGAAATGTCATGTCACCAAATGATTCAAACAATTTTCAAGGAATTATTGAAACTGTAATTACCATCGGCATTAGCAATTATGTTTCCCAGGTCACCCGCATGACGGATTTCATCCTTTGGAGCACCATGTGTCTTTTTATAAGGATTAAAATGTGCTCCTATTACATATAAAAACAAAATCACAATAATACCTAAATAACAATAGAATTAAATTATTGTTAATCAAAAAACAGTAACAACCAACACTTCAACTGGTTCAAGCTTCAAAGATGATCTTAACCTGTTGATATACACCCATTTGTTGTATCTCCAAACTCGTGCTACACAACATGAAAAGAAGAAATGCAAATCGGTTTCACAGAGCTTTACATGACAATTAAAACTGTATTAAACTATGTTGGAAATAAAATGCTATACAACTCAAAAATTTTGGAAGAGAATTGGAAGAGAAAATCTATTCACTCATATTCCAAATAGCTAAATTACAAAGCCATACATATAAAGTTTAAAAAATAAATCTTCACATTCTAATAGTAAGACTATTTATCACAACGTTAAGACTTATTCTCTTATATAACCACAAAATCATTAACATACCTCTGAATCCTACTAAATTTTCTTAATATTGCAACAATATCACCCCACTAATCAACATTACATGCACAAATATAGGAAAAATACAAAACCCAAATTACAAAATATAGGAATAGTAAAAAAACCCAAATTAGTAATGAAGAATTTGAAATGATACTACTACTCACTAGATGGAAGCCATGAGGTCCTGGAGCGAGTCCCGTAACGCGAACATTCACAGTGGTCGGGCCTGTGAAAATCAAATACCCAATTTCACAACAACTCAATTGCATTTATAGATAGGAATTAGAGATGTGAAGGGGCTAAAAAGAGAAGTGACCACCGTCGTCTTGAGAGAGGGTAACAACGCCTTCGACTTTGGAGTTGCCCTTGAGGACGGCTACGGCTTTCTTGGCGGCGGTGAGGGGCTTTGGGGCGGTGGCGGAGAAGGAAATGGATTGGGGGGTGAATTTGAGGAGGGAGAGGGCGTGGAATGAAGAGAAGAGAGATGGGTGGTTGTTGTTTTCAGCTTGAGGGGTTGGGGAAGAGAATAGTGGGTAAAGAAGAGTATGGGATGGAGTAGTTGAGAAGAGGAGTGCATGAGCTGCCATGGCTGCTATTGCTGCTTGCATTGTCTCTGACTGAGGATAATGCGTGAGAGCTGCTCACCACACTTGGCCCGGTTTGTTGAAACTGAGGAAAAATAAGGGAATTAGAGCATCACACCAATCTCTATAAATTTTTAGTTAAATTATAATTAAAAAAAAGTCATTTTTCTATTTTAATTAATCACTCCACTGCATCAAATTCTCTATTCTAATTCAATTCTATTTAAATATTTGTTATTCTTTTTTTAATTAAATTGATGAGTTTCCAACCAAACAATTCTTATATTCCTTTGAAAAGATAAAATTGGAAGAAATGTAAAAAAAAAAAAAAATACCATTGATCAATTGACCGGTCAGATTTTCGGACGGACATCTGATAACACACAAGTAGCGATGAACAATGCCTCGCTTATTGTAACAAGTTACTATAGCGATCGTAAATTTTGACGAGCTACAAGCAAATTTAATGAAGTTGATTTTTTAAAGTTTGTTAATTAAAAAATAATTTTGAAGAGCTTGATAAGGATGCTCTTAGGAGAAAGAACATGATGCATATTTGTGTACCCATGTGCTTTATAATTAAAAAAAAAAATGACATAATATTATAATTTTTGGAGTTAAATTTAAAAAAATAAATTTTAATTAGATACTATATGAGGCATTCGTATATATGGTATATTGTAGAATTCTCCGGAAATTAGATATATATAAAGAGAAACACTATAGTACACACCTTTCAAAATGTGTGCACAATATGCACTTTATAATTAAAAAAATAATATAATTTTAATTTTTTAAGTCATAACTAAAAAAAAAGGAAAAAAAAAATGTCATAACTAAATATAACATGAGTCATAACTAAAAAACTCATAATTTATAGGAGATCTTTTTTTAGGATCCCTAATATTAAGATTTTATAGCATAAAGGACATCTAATATTTTCATAATGTCTAAAGTCCCTCAGCATCAATATGGAGAAAATTCAATCCCAGAGAAATTCTGAATCCATCTGAGAGAAATTTTGTTCCTAGAGAAATTCTGGATCCATCTCAGAGAAATTTTGTTCCTAGAGAAATTCTGGATCCATCAACAGAGAAATTCTGGATCCATCCCAGAGAAATTCTCATCCCAGAGAAATTATGCAGTTCCCTATAACTTCTCTGTCTGCTGATAAGTTCTTCTTTCATATTCTCATTATTTGATAGCTTCTCATCACTTTTCTTATCAAACTCATTCTTTGAAGCAACAGTAGCATTCTCTGCAGCTTGTCCCTGGAGCCTAAGAGCTGGTGAGGATAATGTCTACTCTGCTGAAGTTGGAATCCACTTTGGCTACTCGTCGCGTCTTCGTATCTTGCCATCCTACAAGAGTAACACCCAATCCAGGTTAAAGAAGGGTTTTACAAACAAAAAGCAGAGTACTAGAAGCAAAAGCATCATAAATAGATAACTTTACCACAATAATAAAAAAATTAAACAAATGCTGAGAGGTGTGTCTGTACTCATCACAAACATCTAACCTGCACTTCAATAGTAGAAGTCTGCAAAGCATTAAGGATAAATGAAACGTCTGTACTCATTTTCTTCACCTACATCTCATCGTAGGAGATAATTGAACAATCAAAGAAAATTTCAATCTAGAGAAAATTGAACAACCAGAGAAAATTTCAATCTAGAAAAAATTGAACATTTCAATCAAGAGAAAATTGAACAACCAGAGAAAAGTTCAATCCAGAGAAAATTTCAATCTATAAAAAATTGAACAACCAGAGAAAATTAAACAACTAGAGAAAATTGAACAATCAAAGAAAATTTCAATTCTAAGGACATCAATTCTCCTCCAAATTTGCCAGCAAAAATATCATTCAAGAACTTTGTTGAAGAAGATAACTCTCATAGTAGGGCTCAAAATGGCGATCATGATGAAGAGAAGCCAAGAAATGATTTGAACAACGATGAAATCACAATCTTGAAGAGCATTCTTGATTATTACTCCAAGAATGGGGTATACCCATTTCACAATTCCCCTGTCTTGCATGATTTCCTCAAAAACTCACTTCAGATTGATGTCCATCCATGGGATTTGAATGATGAAATCTCCAAATTGAGGGAAAAATACATCAATATTCAGGAGAAAGAGAGTGACATGAATGCTGATGATGATCATCTGAATCTCTAGACTAACATCAAATTTCTCTGGATCTCTAGACTAACATCAAAAACCCTTGAACCTTTTACAAATTTTTCTAGACTAACATTCAAATTTCTCTGGACTAACATCAAATTTCTTTGGATCTCTAGACTAACATCAAAAACCCTTGAACCTTTCACAAATTTCTCTGGACTGACATCAAATTTCTTTGGATCTCTAGACTAATATCAAAAACCCTTGAACCTTTTACAAATTTCTCTAGATGATATTGATAACAATCGTTTGTGCATATTTTATATATTTTCAAAACAAGCTTGTGCAGAATTTGAATCAAATATTTTCTTTGATGAAATATGATGATTTTTCAAATTTGGAAAAGAATATAACAAAATTATTTTAAGGGTAAGAAATCCATGAATTGAAAGCAACATTCACAATCTGGAAAGATGTAAATGGTGTGTAACTCATTCATAGCATATTTATTACATTGAAGACATGGAATTTAATTGAAGACACTTGATCATTTTTCCTTCTGAAACTCCAAAGACTATAATTGTCCTTAATGTAGTAAGGAAAGCTTACAAAACTACTGCGTGGAGGGCAAAAGCCAGCCATATAACAATGGTGCATGTTTTGCAACGTCATCTCGTGTCTGCATCTTTGGCCACCATGGCTCGTCTTTCTTGTCACCATGGCCCCCATTCCGGAGCTCTGTCCACCACGACTAGAACTCAGACTCACCTCAAACTGACTCATCTGTGGAGTAGTAAAAAGCGCAATATTCATGAACCCTCACGGCTCAGATCGCGGTGGTCCGACTCAGATCGCGGCATTTCGGCGACGCGTGGTAGAGACAGAGGTAAAGGTAAAGATCGAAATGTACACAAAGAGAGAGGGTTTGGTTTGGATAAAATGAAGATTGGAGAGAGAGAGAGAAAGAGAGAGTCAAATTTCTCTAATCTGATATATGGGTGTGGGTTTAGGGACCTTAAACCTCAAAAAATAATATTGTGGACCTCTTCTATTACTAAAAATGGGAGAGGGACCTTAGACTAATTTTTTCTAATTTGTAACTAAAATAATATCATAACTAAAGAAGAAAATGTTATAATTAGGGGTGCATATGGCACACTCTTTTTAAATTGGTGTATATTAGAATTTTTCATATAGAAAAACAAAAACAAAACGAGAAATTTATTTATAAACCCCATTTAGAGGACCTACAACCCAGTAAGTTTACAAAATATTTTTGTCTTCCATCTAGTCCCATATATTTGAACTTATATGCCAATAGGTCCTTTTTTTATATTAGAAATATTATGTGGACTATTTTACCTTTATAAATATTTATTAGAATATATATATATATATATTACCATATATCTAGGAGAAAGAAAATCATTTATGATATATATAAAATACTCTAGATAAATATAAAATATTATTATTTTTAATATTTTCTTCATTCACTATTATTTTACTATAAGGTCATAGAAGAACATTTAGAAGAGAAGGTTAGTTGTACATATAGACCGATAATAGAGATGATGATGGACTTATAGAGATGATAGTAAACCGGTGATGAACAATCATTTTTTTTTTTTGCCATTGTTATACATAAACCGTAATCTCTTTGTCGGTTTGTGTAGTCACCGATATTGTGTAGTTTATTTACTGATATTATGTTGGAGTTGATTATACACAGATTTTTCTAAAAATGTGCGTTAATATATAAACTATTTGATAATTTGTTGTATATTGTTCGATGATTTGTTGTATATTGTTTGTTATTATGCTTGTTGGCAATCATTTTTATTGCCATTGAACAATCGAAATAATTGATTTTCACTTTTTTATTTTTATTTCGTGTTTTCACGTTTCAGTGTGAATGTTCACATTAGTATGAGTGTAATTTTTTTTAAAACTAGTTATATATTAATTGTAAACTGTGAACATTCATATTGTATTTGCGTATAAATTTTATTTTTTCAAAAGTTAATTATATGTTTGTTATTTTTATTACTATGTTTATTGGTTGAATAATCATGCAGCGTGTTTGGTTTCAGTTTTTTAAAAATTGTGTTTTTTGTTTTTCGTATTTTTTTATTTTTAGTGAATATTTTTTAAATTTTAAGCAATTTTTTTTCACTTTTTCAGATGCACCTTACTTAGATGTATCTAAATAATAAAATATTTGTGAAAAAATATTTTAAAAAATTAATAAATATACAAAAATATGAAAAATGTACTGAATTTTCGTTTTTTTTTTTTTATTTTTTGGTATTTAGTGTATTTTTTAAAGAATTTTTTCACAAATATTATACCTTTTAAGTGTATTTATGTTAGGTGTGTCTAAAATTTTTTAAAAAAATGCTTAAAATATTTTTTTAAAAAAAGTCATTGAAAACATTAAAATACGGAAAATAAGAAAGTAGAATTTTCTGAAAACCAGAACCAAGCAAGCTGATTTTTATTATCATTAAACAATCGAAATAGTCGATTTTCACTTTTTCTAATTTTATTTATGTTTTCACATTGTCAAGGCTCAAATTCTATAAAAATAAAAAATAAATAAAATAAAAAAATTGTAATTTTTTCTGATTTAATCTTTTATGTGAGTTAAATCAAATAAGATGATTCTTATTTCTCTTAAAATAACATGAACAAAATATCAGTATTATTTTATTATTTTATATGTATAAAGGCTAAGGAATAAATATGTCATTTTAATTTGACAAAAGAATAAATGTAATTTTTCAAACATGAAATAAAACCTCAGAGAGTGTCAGCGTAATTTACCTTAAATCTCACAATACATACTTTAAATCTCTTAAAAAAAAAAAAAAAATCAGTATTATTCATTATATGTTTATTAGTTGAATAATCATTTTTGTTACCATTGAACAATCGAAATAGTCAATTTTCACTTTTTCTAATTTTATTTATGTTTTCGCATTGTTAAGGCTCAAACTCTATACAAAAAAAAAAAAAAAAGTCTACTGAAGCAGAAATAAAACAAAAAAAATAAAATATATCACAAAAAGGCTTTCTTTCTTTCTTTTTTTTTTTACAACTTAATTTATGAAAAAAAAAATTGAAGAAATTGTTTGATAAAAACAAGTATAAAAAATTATATTTTTGAAATTTTAAAATTTTATTTCTACTCCAAAAATAAATAAAATTTGTGAAATTTTTGTTTTCCATTTTACACTAAATTAGTTTTCAAATAATATAAATTTTGAAAATCCAACCAAACAAACACTCTATTTTAGCCATGTATAAAATTTTGATTTTTATCATTTGCAGTTGACGCCAAATCAATAATCAATTATGAAACATACTATTCTACTTGATTAGCTAATGGTTGCTATTTGTGTCAAAAATACGTTGTAGTAAATAATGAGATTTTTGGTTATGAGAAATGTGGTTCAAATATATACCATTATATTAAGTGAAAGCTTGATTTGGTGTTCAAATTTTTGTTTACTTCTCCTTATATAATAATAAATTATTTAGATGAGAAGGATCAAACTCGAACTTTGGACCCTCAATCTATTAAAGAAGACTCTTACCACTTAAATAACATACAATATATATTAATCTTGTAATTTCAGTTTTTGGGCTTAGGCCCTGTCCAATACCAAAAAAAAAAAAAAGCACAATATATAATAAATATTTTATTTTTATTTTTATTTTTATTTATTTGAATTGCACATAACGCATCAACAGCTAGTTATGAGAAAAATAATCATGGTTAAGAGAAAAAATAGTATTAGTTATACTCGAAGTGATATATTACCAAGCAAATTAATGATTGTTATACATTCTCAATTGAGAAGTCACAAGACAATTATTGAAGGTAAAATTTGATATATATATATTTTTTGGTTAAAAAGTGCTGCATTGTCAATTAAAATTAATATGATAAGGTGCAATATTCAAAAGTTAGATTCCTAATGCCATGTAACCATGTTGTTCTTGAGGTTGGTTATTTACTCCATAATATAAATTTTTTTTTTTTTTGATTATTTGTTGATGATGGACTTTTTGTCTGGTTATATTTATAACGCCCTCAAATAATTAACATGTTGTGTGAGTGATTTTCCGATCACATTGCCCACCTTAGTAATTCAGCTGTAGAACACAAGCAGAATAGATGGCACCCTGCTGTCCTGCACAGAAAGAGAAGGCTCTGGCGGTGGTTCTTCCCCCTGGGGGCACTCCGACGATCAAGTCAGTATATCTCTCAAAGATAATCAAGTATTCAACTCACTAGCTTGAGTATATAAAAACATACCTTAGACCTATGGGGGTGCCTCTCTTTTATAGCTAATACAATCCTAATCCCAATAGGAGCCTAGCCCTAATGGACTCCAATTCTGTACTTACTCTAGACTCCTCAAGAGATAAGGATAGACTCCCTAAGAGTGTTATCCTTATCCATCTTGAAGTCTTTCTTCATCCTAGGACTCTTGTCCTTTATCTGTTTATCTCGGATTCTGATGTCTTCGGAGGTAACCTCGGCCTTGCCGAGATAACCTCGGCATAACTACCACGACACGTGGCACCTCGGCTGACACGTCGGCGTCACCTTGCCACGTGTTGGTACTCAGAAAATATATCCCCACAACTGCCCCCTAGGTTTTATTACCTCGGCATTCTGAGGTGATGGAACCTATATGTCTTCTTTCAAGAACAAGAATTCAAATGAACTCTCCCACGCGCATGAGCTGTCATGCATCACTTCTTAACCGTTCCACCTACGCGTTTCATCTTTATTGGCTCGTGCCTGTGACGCGCTTGTAAGTCGTCCTTCAACTGTCTGCGCCGTCTAACGTGTGCGTTGCTCCAGGCACATTAAATGCCCTGTTTTGCCGCCATTTCAAGTTTTTGACAAAAACTTTTCCTTCATCTTCTTTTCTTCACTTTGACATTCGATTTTCTTGCTTTCTCTCTCTCTAAACTCTTTCTCAAATCCACCATTGCTCAAGCTCCAAGCTCTGCAACTGTTTCCATTCTTCCATTCCAGCGAAGCTTTCGCCGTTCCGTCGTGTCTGCAACCGTCGCCTAACCTCGGCTACCTTCATACAGGCTCCACTTTTCCTGGTAAGCCTCTATTCCTTTTATTCTCAATTTTTCTATGCTCTTTTGTTTACTTGCTGCCATCACTGCTTTATTCAAACCTTTGATTTACTGAACTATTCATCTGGATGTGTCTATTCCATGATTTTGCCCATGTCTTGAACACTTGCATTGTTTCACCACTTTCTTGCCATTGTTCTTGAGCTTGTATTTCTTGTTTTTTATGCTTTTGAGAGCCCCACCTCTGTTCTTGATTCTGAAGCTTCGTCTTTTGTTTCTTGTTTTCTGTGTTATTTTTTCCAGATTTGTGCCCTCAATCTTTGTCTTCTTAGATCTAGGTTTGGGATTTGTCTATAGAACCTTCCAACTCTTAGGAAAAACTGAAACAAGCCTAACCAGTATTTACCTAGGTTTTTGCCGAGGTTCCAATAATCCTTTAAGAACATCTTCTTTCTGTAATCAAATTCTTTTACGCCGAAATCATGGGTATGTGGAGACATAAGGAAGACACCCCAACCAAACTTGAATACTTTAGGGAAGAGTTCGCCATTCTTGCCGACGTCCATCTGAGGCTGGCTGGGGATGACGACTCTATCATGCCTACAGATGATACGATGCCCTTTCCCATCGTTGCTTTTACTGAATGTGGACTCAGGTTTCCACTTGATCCCCTTTTTCGTGAAGTTCTCCACTACTACAGGTTGAACCCTATGCAACTTACCATCAATTCCTATCGAGTGATTAATGGTATCCTAGCCTTAGCTAGGCAGGAGAACGTTAGGATCACCCTTGCCGACATCCAATATTGTTATACCATGTGTGCCCTTAACTTGAAAGAAAAAGGTTTCGTCTATTACCTCAAGCCGAGGTCCACCGAATTCAAAATCGTAGCCGACCTCCCAGACTCCAACAAGGGGGCTGGAGATGACTACTTCATTACTTCTGGAAATTGGGAGTTTGCCCTAGACGAGGATGCCCATCTTTTCCCTCTTCCTCGAACAGTTAAAGAGGGCAAGGGTAAGAGCCCAGTATTAATACTTAGTTGTTTCTTTTCAAGTCTTCAATACTTTATCCGTTTCTAATGTCTATTTTCTTCTTGCAGACGTTCGCAAGCCACCGAAAAACTTTCGCCAATCGTACGTTCCCAGCAAGGACCTGAAAAACTCCTGGACTTGCCAGTTCACAAAAGAAAAGCGCCTCTTCTTCTCAACTTTATTCCAACATACAAATCGATTTTGCCCGACGTCCCCAAAAGAAAGAAGAAAAGCCTTCTCTTCCTACTGCCACAACTCAAACCACTTCTACATCTCGAACAGATCAAGGATCAACATCTGACCCAGCGGATTTGCCATCAACTTCGGCCCCATATTTGATCCCAATACCTGAAAGAAAACGTCGGCGAAGACTTGTAAAAACTGCTGAGATGGGTCGCCAAAAACCTGTTGCTGCAGATCTCCTTGCCGATCTCCCTGTTGACGTCGATGCTCAGCCGACGCAAACCATGCCCCCACCAAAGCCAAAAAGAACCAAGAAAGCCCAGTCCAAGGCTAAAGTGACTCAGGTCGAATCTGAGGATACTGTGCCTATCTCCAAGCTGGCTGAGAGTGACAAGTCTCAACCTTCTGCTGGAAGAGGAGTGCAGAAACCCAGCTATCAGAATCCACACAATCAAAGAAGTCGAGGTCATCGTCTGCGACGACCTCGGGGTCCAAAAAACCTGATGTCCCTTGGGCCCCTCAGATTACTTTGGAAGACAGGCCCATTATGACCAGTGAAAGCGCCGACGACATTAATGTCGGCGTTGCCCTTAGTACGGCGCTGCTTCTTCCTGGTGATCTGGAGCGAAATGCCGAGTATAGTGAGTACGAGAACTATGCTCTAATGCTTCAGCACTCCGTTCAAGTAAGTGTTCCTACTTGGTAATTTTTCTTTCATTCTGTTTTACACTTAAAATATTTTCTAACACTTCTGTTTTCTTTCAGGCCATCCAGCATGCCCATTCGTTTTCGATACAATCTTTCAAGAGTCGAAAGAAGTTGGCCGAGATGAAGAGGGAGTTTTCTTCCCTTCAGAAGGCCAACAAAAGTCTTCAATCAAAAATGAAGAAGTTGGAAGATCAGGCTGAGGTTGCCACCAAAGCCCAAACCTTAGCCGAAGAAAAAGCTGAATCTGCCGAGGCCATAAGGAAGGTCGCCGAGGCTGAGAAGAGAGAGGCCGAGGACAAAAAAGCCCAAGCCGAAAAGGAACTCCAGGAGGCCTTGGCCACTAAAGACGCCGAAATCAAGGAGGCCGACGAAAAGGCCTATTCTCAGGGCATAGCCGACGTCACTGAGGACTATAAACTACAAGTCAGGCAGGCATGCAACAGGGGCTTCTCCCTTGGTTGGATGTCTCTAATAAAGAAACTTGATCTCCCTGCCAATTCACCTCTCCGTAATGCCGACGCTATTCCTCTTCCATTCCCTCCACCTCCATCTCCAAGTCAAGCTGAAGATGAATCTGAATCCGAATCTAAGGAGGAGGATAAGGATGATGATGAGGCTTTAGTAAGGAAGCCTAAAGACGCCAATGAGACCAAGTCTCCTCTTCAGGATAATCAAGTCCTAGACTTGACTCATGAGGAGGATGAGGAGGTTGTCAAGGAGGCTACTCCTGAGCAAGCATCATCTGACGTTCCTCCAACCGATAAAAGTCTTGATCAAACACTTGCCGAAATTGATGCCGAGATCGTGGCAGAGAAGGCTGCCGAAGTAGTTCTTCAAGAATCTGCCGAGGTAGTTCACCAAGAACCTGCCGAGGTCCACACCCAAATTGCTCCTGAAGCTGAAGAATCATAACTTCCATGTCTTTTGTACTCCTTTGTTTTTTGGAAAATATAAGTTTCTTTGTATGGCCGATGTGCTCTCTTCTGGACAGTTACTCTTGGATTGTTTCCTTCTTTTATGAAAGACTACAACTGTATTGTCTGAATGCTTCAATCTTTATTTTTCTGGATTACTTTGTATGGTTCTATACTTAGAATATTTTGCATTTTCATACTTTGCCTCCTTTGTGCAATCTTCTCGGGGTTACATACCTCGGGTATAATAACTACAAGTTTTACTTGGCAAGATACTGACCTGCAAACTTTTCATGAATTTCAACAAGTGTAAAAATATACTTATTCAATGTTAACTTTGCAAACTTTTCTCAAGTTTCAACAAGTGTTTAAACAGTGATCTCGGTCTAACCTACTTGTAAATTGCTACAAATTTCAACAAGGATTAACATATACTGTAAACTTTTCTCAAGTTATAACAAGTGCTAAACAATGATCTACTAGTAAATTGCTACAAATTTCAACAAGTGTTTAAACAATATACTTAGCTTTTACTTCAACCTGTAAATTGCTACAAATTTCAACAGATGATCATATGTCGGCTTAACGTCATCTTGTAAATTGCTTGGCTTTACTTCAACTTGTAAATTGCTACAAATTTCAACAAGCGAAGAGAAACAGTAATCTCGGCTTAACTTCGACTTGTAAATTGCTACAAATTTCAACAAGTGAAGATAAGGAATCAGCTTAACTTCAACTTGTAAATTGCTACAAATTTCAACAAGTGAAGATAAGGAATAATCTCGGCTTAACTTCAACTTGTAAATTGCTACAAATTTCAACAAGTGAAGATAAGGAATCAGCTTAACTTCAACTTGTAAATTGCTACAAATTTCAACAAGTGAAGATAAGGAAAATCAGCTTAACTTCAACTTGTAAATTGCTACAAATTTCAACAAGTGAAGATAAGGAATCAGCTTAACTTCAACTTGTAAATTGCTACAAATTTCAACAAGTGAAGATAAGGAAATCTCGGCTTAACTTCAACTTGTAAATTGCTACAAATTTCAACAAGTGTAAGCATATTCTTCTTCTCTTTGCCCCCAATGTGAACCTGAGTTCCACTTGGGTTCTCATTATTCAGAAATAATATTGCGCATCTTTTATCAGTGTAAAGGAATTCTGCTATGATTTTATTGATGATGTTGAAAAAATAACAAGGAACATCTAATGATAGAAAAATTTCAGATTACAAGTGTTCCATGGTCTAGGTAATGCTTTGCCCTCATTATCTTCAAGTCGATAGGCTCCATTGCCTAATACCGAAGTAATTCTGTAGGGTCCTTCCCAGTTTGGGCCAAGCTTGCCCTCTCTGGGATCCTTCTTGTTGCCGACGACTTTTCTCAAGACTAGGTCGCCGACTTGAAAATCTCTTGGATTGACCTTCTTGTTGTAAGCTCTGGCAAGCTGTTGCTGGTATACTGCGAGCTGAATTGCAGCTTTCTCTCTTCGTTCTTCTAAAAGATCCAGATCTCGGGCTAAGAGTATATCATTAGTCCCATTCTCAACTCCCTGGGTTCGGATCCCTGGGATGCCGACTTCCAGTGGAATGACTGCTTCTGTGCCATAAGCCATGGCAAAGGGGGATTCCCCTGTTGATCTTCTCGGCGTAGTCCGATATGCCCAAAGTACGTTGGGCAATTCGTCTACCCACTTTCCTTTTGCTGCCTGCAGCCTCTTCTTTATTCCATCCAAAATTACTTTGTTGGATGCTTCTGCTTGCCCATTACTTTGGGGAAAACTTGGTGTTGAAAAGTAATTCTTGATCTTGAATTTCGCACAAAAGTTCTTGATGAGTTTGCTGTCAAACTGCGTTCCGTTGTCGGCAACTATGGCTCTGGAATGCCAAATCTGGTGATGATGTTTCTCCATATGAAGTTCTTGACGTCCACATCTCGGATTTTGGCAAGAGGTTCTGCCTCTATCCACTTCGTGAAGTAATCTGTTGCTACCAGCAAGTATTTTCTCTGCCCAGTTGCCTGGGGAAGTTTCCAACAAGATCCATGCCCCACTGGGCAAACGGCCAAGGGCTGGATACTGGATTCAGGTCAGCAGCTGGCTGTGTATCAAAGGTGCAAACCTTTGGCATTGTTCGCACTTCTTCACGTATGCTTCTGCATCTTTTTGCATGTAGGGCCACCAATACCCCTGGGTAATGGCCCTGTGAGCTAGTGATCTGCCCCCAGCGTGGCTTCCACAAACTCCTTCATGAATTTCATATAAAAAATCTTCAACCTGCAAAGGGTGTACGCACCTTAAAAGGGGTCCAGTGAAGGACCTTCTGTAGAGATGTCCGTCCGCAGTCAGACTGAATCTTGCCGACTTCAATCTGACTTTGTGTGCCTCCTTGCGGTCTTCTGGCAGCTTTCCTTTTTCAGGAATGCAACAATTGCATCCATCCAGCTTGGCCCCATGTCCACACACATTGCTTCCTGCTCTGTGTTCTGTGGTTCTATGCTCGGGCCCGACATATAGTCAATCATAATTGTCCTTGTTTTTCCAGTCTGCATTGAACTTGCCAGGTTGGCCAACGCGTCGGCGTGGCTGTTATCATCTCGGCTTACTTGGAGTAGTCGGCAGTTCTGAAATAAGGCTGCCAATCTGATGACCTCTTTTGCATATGCCGACATCCTTTCGTCTCTGGCTGCAAATTCTCCTGTTGACTGGTTAACAATAAGCTGTGAATCACAAAAAACTATTACCTCATCTGCTTCTGCTGCTGCGCCAGCTTTAGCCCTGCAATTAATGCTTCGTATTCGCTTCATTGTTTGAGGCCTTGAACCCCAAACGGATGGACTGTTCTATTATTTCTCCATCTGGAGATATCAGTAGTACTCCTGCCCCTGCTCCTTGTCGGTTTGAACTTCCATCGACAAACAGTCTGAAGGAGTCGCCGATGTAGATGCTGCAGGGTCTGAGTTTTTCCTTCCTTTGTTCTTTTGCCTTAGGCTGGGATTCTCCTTGCTTGCTGGGACAACGTTCATCTTGGCTCAACGGAGCCCGATGTTCGATGGATTCAGGGTGAATTCTGCCACGAAGTCGGCCAAAACTTGGCCCTTAATTGCTGTTCTGGGCCTGAACTCCAGGTCATACTGGCCCAAGGCAACTGCCCATCTTGCTATTCTTCCTGTTAAGTCTCCTTGTTGCAATAAGGACTTCAGTGGGTGCTCTGTTAGCACCACAATCTTGTGCGCCTGAAAGTAATGGTTCAACTTCTTTGAGGCCATTACTAAGGCCAGCATTAATTTCTCTAGTGGTAGATACCTTGTTTCTGCGTCGGCCAAGGTTTTACTTACATAATAAACAGCCTTCTTTCTCCTTTTTCTTCTCGGATTAGCACTGCACTTACTGCGTGTTCTGACACGCTAAGTACAAAAACAGCTCTTCCCCAGGTTCAGGTGTTGAGAGGACTGGAGCCGTGGTCAGATATTTCTTTAGGTCGGCCAAAGCGGCCTCACATTCCTCAGTCCATAGGAAGTCCGTGGTCTTTTTCACCAGGTTGAAGAAAGGTTTACATTTGTCTGAGCTTCGGCTTATGAACCTGTTTAGGGCTGCGGCCCTTCCAGTAAGCATTTGTACCTGTTTTGCCGATGTTGGGCTCTGTAGATCTACGATGGCCTTGATCTGATCTGGGCTGGCCTCTATGCCCCTTCTTGTTACCAGGTACCCCAGAAACTTACCAGATCCAACTCCAAACGCGCACTTTGATGCGTTGAGTCGGAGCCGATATGTTTTGAGGATTTCAAATACCTCTTTTAGGTCGGCAAGATGACCTTAGGCTCCTTGGTCTTCACGACCATGTCATCGATGTAGACTTCTACTGTTTGGCCAATCAAGTGTCTGAACATCTTGGTTACCAACCTTTGGTAAGTTGCTCCTGCGTTTTTCAGCCCAAAGGGCATTACTCTGTAACAGTACAGGCCTTTTGGGGTGATGAACGCTGTTTTCTCCTCATCTGGGGGGTACATGGCTATCTGGTGGTACCCCCTATAAGCGTCCAGGAAGCTCATCCTTCCATGTCCAGATGTGGCATCTACCAATTGGTCAATCTTGGGCAAAGGAAAGCTGTCTTTGGGACAGGCTTTGTTCAGGCTTGTAAAATCTACGCAGACCCTCCATTTACCGTTTTTCTTCTTTACCACCACAGTGTTCGATAGCCATGTCGGATAATTGACTTCTCTAATGGCCCTGGCTTCCAGTAATCTGTCTACTTCTTCCTCCACTGCTTCGACGTGCATCAACGTCGGTCTTCTAGCTCGTTGTATTACAGGTTTGGCCGACCTGTCGACGTTCAGTCTGTGACATGTGACCTCGGGGTCAATGCCAGGCATTTCATAAGGTGTCCAGGCGAACACCTCTATGTTTGTTCTCAAAAAAGCTTCCAGTTCTCTTTCTTCTTCTTCGGCTAAGCCTGAGCCGAGAAGAAAGAAGCGCTCTTCATCGCCCTCCTGGACGAGGATTTTCTTTAGTGTTTCCTCACTCTTCTCGGCCGGCTCCTTGCCGACATCATCTAGGACCTCCATGTCCTCATCTTCAATCTCTGCCTTCCCTGGTTCTTGTATGTTGCAGGTTGTTTTCATTGCTGCCATGGAGCAATTTTTTGCCTGCAGTTGATCTCCTCTGACTTCTTCAATCCCATGTTCTGTTGGGAACCGCAATAGTTGATGCAATGTTGAGGGAACTGCCCCCATTGCATGCAACCATGGCCTTCCCAAGATGATGTTGTATGGTGAAGGTGTGTCAATCACGATGAACTCTGTCCTGATCTTCTTAGTGCCGGCTTGTACTTCCAAGTTTGTTGCGCCTAGTGGCCATGTCGGCGTTCCATTGAAGCCGACCATCGGGCCATTTGATTGCTCCATGTCGTCTGGGTGAAGGCCCAGCTCCTTGTAACATCTAACATACATGATGTCACAAGAGCTGCCTTGATCTATCAGGATGCGTTTCACTTGGCACTCCCCAACCTGGAGGGATACTACCAAGGCATCATTATGCGGATGCTGGACCATCTCTAGGTCGGCTTCAGTAAAAGCTATCATCGGTCCTTGGCACTCCTCTGGCCGATGTCTCTTTTCCCCGACTTGGTAGACATGCTGTAAATGCCTTACCCTCTGGGTCTCTCCTCTGACTTCGTTCTCGTTGACCCTTGAGTGGATCACATTAACCACCCGTGGTTCCCCTGCCTGTGGTTGCTGTGCTGGGGGAGGCGGGGCTGCTGGTGCTTGAGGCAACCTTGCCTGTTCCTCTCTTGTTCTGGCCTCATCGACAAGGTCCCTCAGATGGCCTTGTCTCACTAAGTCCTCCAAGTGTGCTCTTAGGGCTCTGCAACCCTGAGTTGGGTGCCCCTCTTCATTGTGGTAGCACAACGCCTACCAACGTTCCTTCCCATGTATTCTCCTGGGGCCTTTGCCGGTGCCCTGAAATAGGGCTGATTTCGAATTTGATCTAGGACTTTGTGGATGGGAATTCGGAATACAGTCGTCACTGCTTGCTTACCCCTCAATTCTGTCTCCGATTTGTTGAATCCGTTGTTACTCGGCCTCGCTTCGGCGAGCCGTTCCCTTTTTCCTGCTTTACCTCCTTATTCCCCGATGTATCCTCCTCGGCTCTGGCATATTTCTCGATTCTTGCCATGAGCTCTTCCATGCTTTTTGGCAATGTCTTTGCCAAAGATTTCCGTATGACAATCATCTTTCAGGCCGTTCTTGAAAGACACGACCGCCACTTCTTGGTTGCATTCGGGTATTCGATTGAACACCTCGTAGTATCTTTTGCATAGGCCCTAAGGCCTTCATCCTTGCTGATCTTCAGAGCCATTAATGCGTCCACCCTTAATGGCTGCAGCTTGTTTGTCACGAACCTGGCCACAAACATCTCGGCCAGGCCTTCCCAAGTCTTCACGCTTCCCTTTGGCAGTTTGTGGAACCAATCTGATGCAATCCCCAAAGGACGAGGGGAACACTTTGCAGAGCAACGGCTCGTTTCCACTGTATAATGCCATTGAGTTCAAGAATAATCCAACGTGGAAGTTAGGGTCTGACTTACCATCGTATATTTGAAACCTCGGCATACTGAATCTCTTCGGTGCCTCAAATTTGTCCAGTTCTACCGAGAACGGTGTCCTCGGCTTGTCGGGTGAGGTAACCTCGGCTTCAGCATTCTGTTCCTTCCTCTTGAGGTAATTTCTCAAGTCTTCTTTACTCCTCCCTGGAGCTCGGCTATCTTTTGACTTCAGTCTTTTCGGCACTACTTTCGGCCTCGTGGTGGGCCCGTTTTGATCTTTCTCCATGGGTTGTGTCAAAGCAGAGCGCCTGCCTTGGACATGCCGATGTTCTCTGGGCTCTGGGTCCTTCGTGTGATATGTCCTTTGGGACTTCTCTTGTCTCGGCTCCTCTCGTGACTTCCCTGGAAGGCGGGTGAGAGTGCCTTCCGCTCCTGGTGTGCTGAGGTGCTTCGGGAATTATTTTCCTTCCTCCCTTCTGGGTATTAATTGCTGGGATCGGCGTGTCCTGCAGTGGGTAGGCGGCTGCATGACATTGTTTTGCATCATGAAGTTGACGACCGACTGTAGGTCTGCCAACTTGTCTGCCAAATCTTTTACTTCCTCATCCCTCCGTAGGCACCTATCCCTCCATACCTGGAGGTTATCTTCGTTATAGTACTGCTTTGGTCTGTCTTTTTGAAGTGTCGCCCTCCTGGCCGACGTCTTTTCCTCCGTGCCCCTGGTCACGGGCTTCTTCGTTGTGGTTGTCTCCTTCAATGTCAAGGTCGATAGGCCTGCCACTCCCAGCGGGAGTCGTCCCCAACCTTTTCTTTTTGTGCGTTACTGGCCATCTATTCGTCTTTTTTCCCACAGACGGCGCCAAATTGTGTGAGTGATTTTCCGATCACACTGCCCACCTTAGTAATTCAGCTGTAGAACACAGGCAGAATAGATGGCACCCTGCTGTCCTGCACAGAAAGAGAAGGCTCCGGCGGTGGTTCTTCCACCCGGGGGCACTCCGACGATCAAGTCAGTATATCTCTCAAAGATAATCAAGTATTCAACTCACTAGCTTGAGTATATAAAAACATACCTTAGACCCATGGGGGTGCCTCTCTTTTATAGTAATCAATCCTAGTCCACTAGAAGCCTGACTTCTATGGACTCCAATTCTGTACTTACTTTGGACTCCTCAAGAGATAAGGATAGACTCCCTAAGAGTGTTATCCTTATCCATCCTGAAGTCTTTCTTCATCCTAGGACTCTTGTCCTTTATCTGTTTATCTCGGATTCCGATGTCTTCGGAGGTAACTCGGCCTTGCCGAGATAACCTCGGCATAACTACCACGACACGTGGCACCTCGGTTGACACGTCGGCGTCACCTTGCCACGTGTTGGTACTCAGAAAATATATCCCCACACATGTGATAACCTTGATTTAATCCATCTCAATTAAATAATCTCAATTCTCCGATCATCATTTATTAATCAATCTCTATAGTTGAACTCCTTAATATATGAGAGATTTACAAAAGAAGTCCACATGCAATTACATATTCAATCTAGGTATGAATCTATAGCATGAGAGACAGATAAATAATGAGAGAAACAATTATAAAATAAGTCCCTCGAGCCACAAGTTCCTAGGCTTAAACTTAGTTACAAATCCACTAAGGGTGAGCACAAAATCCCAGTAAAAAGATCTTAACAAAATATATATGTTTTAGACAGTCTTATAAATACTCATGTAATGCCATGTTATCCTCAAAATATCATGAGTTTTGTCTGTTTGAAATCTCATGCCAATGATCATTTCGAAAACAAAAATACATCGATATAATAGAATTACAATACCGGGTGATAAATATGACTCAGTTAATTCCTAAGATGGTGTCTGTAAGTAAGTTCCTCAAGACTCTACCAAACCCATTTTACTAGCTCCTAACCGGAAGGTACGTGGTACCTATCCCGCGCGTGCTTTCGGTCTTTCACCCTGAACACTCAAGCTAACTTAAATCTCAATCTACACCCCTATCCAGATTTACCACCGTCTTTAACCCAAAAACAATTCAAGTTTCCAAAAGCCATTTCAAAAACAATGACTCCATCTTTCCAAAATCATAACTTTAATAAGACTTTATTCAAAAGCCATGCAATGAATGAAATGGAATGAAATTACATATACATATTGTCAATAAGAAATTTCAAATTTTCAACATTTACTCAATGTTAACACAATGTTCCACATTTATCAAATTTATCTCAATCACCGATATTCCTCGAATATGATTCAACAATATAAATATATATGTGACATATTACAACCTTCTATATTCACCATCACTATTAGATTTTCTCAATCCAAGCATGTATCAATCATGCAACCCATGTCAATTTCTCAATAATAAAAACTTATCTAGTTCGTGAATAACTCAACAACATATAAACATATGAAAATTCATCATTTTTCTCCATGGAAATTCCAACTGTAGCTCGGCTTTCCGCGCTCCCTTTCGAAAGAATGAAATAGCCCCTACAGTTCGAACTCCACTTGTGTTGGTTCTGAATCTGATTTCACAAGTGCAATGTGAAACAGTGGAAACACGAAAAGAGTCCAAATCCGACAATTGCTTTTGAAAAATCGATGTTTTGAATCAAATTCCAAAAATGGACTGCTTTGTTAGACATCAGAGTCGTCACCTAAATATTTATTTTAGGAAATTTAGGAAACCCGTGACTCGTGCCAAAGGTCATCAGTCCTTCATCACCAAAGTGACTTGGTTCGGGAACTTAGGTATGAGAGGGGAAGGTCAATAATGAGCACCCCACTCACCCGATCAAAAATCGGCCTCTACTAATTATGATGTGATTCTTATGTACAGTATATGTTCTTATTTATTTTTAACATACAAGTATAGACTAATTTCACTAGAAGTTGGAACGTTTGATTTCATGTTTGTTTTGAAAAAGTGTTTTGAATATGTACCACTTGAAAAAGTGATCTCATATATATACATTTAATCAAAGTATCCCAATTTCAGTGAATAGCCTTCATCCACAGGCATTCAAGCAGTTTAACAATTAAGCATTTAACCTCATGGTAGTATGTTTGATATGACAGCAATCACATTTATGCAGTATGCTAAAGCATAAAAACTTACCTCGTACTCCAAGCCAAAAAAGGAACTAGTTAGAAAAATGCATGATCCAACTATGTAATATGGTTAATGCAACACATACAATATGCAATTAATAAGCTCGGCTACTAGAATGGTATGCGAGTCATTTCACGGCATGTGATAGCGCACGTATTCAAGTAAAGAGTTTGAATTTGACATTTGAATAATATGATGAGCTGAACTTTTATGCATGCAATACAAATGGATGCAAACATGAGTATGCTAAATTAAACATGATGTCCTTAAACTAACCATCATAAGCTGGTAAATAAAAGGGAGAAAGACGTGGGGTTGGAAGACATACACATTATTACATATTTGTCCTCGCGAAGGAGGGTCTGAATGTCCAAGTGTCCGAATAAATAAATATTACAAATCCGAATGAATAATAATGAAAAGGGGCTATCTAATTTATTACAACAAATAATATGTAATGATCGCGCGATGCTCCTCAGGAATTACTCTGTCTGCCTTGTTGAGATTTGTTCTGTTTCACCTTATCATTGCTTTCGACTAAAAGTGTATATTTATTGGAGCCTTGCCGACTCAAAACAAGACTTAGTCGAGCCCCAAATAAATCCAAACATACCTTGTTTTCTTTATAGAAATCTGTTTTTTTTTTTTTTTGTGCCTGAGGTGAAACAGTGCAAACATGCAGACAGGATATTCCTAGCCATATTTGTCTCTTCTACTCTTCTCTATCATGGAAAATACTCAAGAGAGGAGCGAACTCGGTTCCCAAACCATCTATGGTTGCAAGTTGGCTTGCAAGATGATTTTGGACACGATAGGACAAAGATCAATAAATGTAATACATAATGACCACCCCTCCCTCCTATCATGAAGCAAATTCAAGAAGGGAAGTAGAGACGCTTCAAGATTCATCAAAACATTATGGACTAATGTAAGACAAGTCTTGACACAATAAACTCGGTATAACGTCCGACCGAATTCAATCAATCATATTGGTTCTTTATGTTGGTTGATTCATTTTAAGCTCAATTTTATTAGTCTCTTTTATATTACATTTCCTTTTCTTTAATCCATTAAATCCATGGTGATATTTACATCCACTAAGTCCGAAATGCAATAAAGGAAAATAAGTGTCGACTTAACCCGAGGAAATAAACCTTATTTTATTCGGGGAAATTACAAAGGAAGAGTCAAACTCATTTACAAGCGATAAGGGATTTCAAGTCAAACTCAAGATGCGCAACAAGGACTAGCCAAACTCAAAAGAGTGATAATGACTTAGAAAAACCCACCGTGAGTGATAATGACTTGAAATCCAAACTTGATAATAAGTGATAATGACACTTTCCTTGGTGATTTCCAAGGGTCAATTAATCCCTTAAAAGTAAACACACTGATGATAAATTCTTCGGGGGAAATTACAAAAGAGGAGTCAAACTCATTTACAAGCGATAAGGGGTTTCAAGTCAAACTCACGATGCGCAACAAAGACTAGTCAAACTCAAAAAAGTAATAATGACTTAGAAAAACCCACAGTGAGTGATAATGACTTGAAATCCAAACTTGATAATAAGTGATAATGACACTTTCCTTAGTGATTTCCAAGGGTCAATTAATCCCTTAAAAAAAAAACAAACTGATGATAAAGAGAACTGAAAAATAAATGATTGTGCTTTAGTATAAGAAAGTTTTTATGCATTTGATAGTGAACCTCTGAAGAGATTAAACCATTAAGCATGAGAAAAATTTCTTTCTTGTACTTGAACCACAATCTTAATTTTTCACAACTCTTTAATCAAAATAATCAAAGAATGGAGGGAGGTTGCAGAGATGATTATACAAAATTGATTAATTGGTTAATATAACACAACATAATATTTAAAACAAAATTATTGAAATAAATTAAACAACCTCCCTAAATAGCATAAAATAGTGTTGAAATTAAGCTAACAAAAGTGAACAACTATGAATAAATTAAAGCTAGTGAACAAGTTTAAGGAATGGTGGCTAATCCCTCCACTTTTGGGACTTCTAAACCATATTTTAGCCTCTTAAAATAGTCCAAAAACAGCCCCAAAACAGTGTATAAAACAAGAAAAAGAGAGGACAAGAGTAAGAGAAAATTGTACCTTTGAAAGAGAGGTAAGCTCTTAATTAACAAACTTGATTCCAACACCCTCAAGCTTCTTCGAAGGAAATGATGAACTCCTTAGTTTACAAACTCCCTCTTGATCACCCTCAAGTGTATGAAGTGTGTTCTCAAATCCTCAGTAGCTATGGAAGTTTGGAAGTATTTTGGCTCAAAATTGAAATGTAAACAAAATTAATCTCCTTTCTCTCTAACTCACTTGAATCCTCTCTTATCATCCAAAAATAAAACCTCTCTTATAATCAAAAAACCCTCTCTGGTGATTTCCACCTTCCCCTCTTTATATAGCCAAAAATATAGAATATAATAATATATGGTTAATATATAATACTATTATAATATATAATAATATATCTTATATAATATATAATATATAATAACATATATAATCCTGAGGTTTGATGTCGGCAGCCGAGGGCTGACCAACATCATACAATTTTTTTATTATTTTATTTTATAATATATATAATATAATATATATAAAATAATTTTATACCAATTTATATAAAAACACCAAAAAAATATATGAACAAATACATAAAATTATGCAAAATTTCAAAATACTAAACTAAAGAAATATTTAGTAGTTTAAAACAATTTGGCCATAATGGTGAAGGTTGGGATTCAAGTTCAAATTTTATCTCTCTTACTGAGGATTCTGTGAGAAACACATTCTAATTGTCATCATTGGGTAATAAAAAAAAGGCGCCCAAGTCTTAGGGCCGGTCAAAATGGGGTGTCTACAGTTGCCCCTCTTTGACAGAACTCGGAGTCATAAAATGACGTGAGTGAATGTCAAAACCCGAAGACGACCCATTTGACGAGGTCGTAAGACTTGGGCAAACAAACAAATGTGCAAAAAATTGGTTGAACCCGAGGGTTGCCTACGTATCCTTTTACAAGAAATCAAACCTGCGTAGTTCAGGGGCAGAATGCAAGTGATATGCACTTGAAAGTTAGACACACACACGCTTCGCAAAGCCGGCTATTTGAAAACTTATGATCCTGTAATGAAGATGCAAAGTAATAACAGATGCAATATATGAATGATAGGGGTGAGCATGGTCCGGATTGGACCGGATTGGGATAAAACCAGGACTAATCCGTTATTTACGGTTCCTGAAAAAATTGGAACCAATCCAATCCGTTTAAATTATGGAACCAATCCGAACCAATCCATTTAAACACGGATTGGATCGGTTTAGGACCACAGATTCACATAATTAAATAACAAATATATATATATATATATATATATAACACTTTATTTAATAAAAACATAAACATAGCGCTATATTAGTTCCACAATAGCGACATGTCTTCTATAATAGCGACATATTATTCTAGAATTTAAACAACCATAAGAAAGTTGATTTCACCATAATTATTTAGACCATTACAAATTAAAACTAAAAACTAACAAACAAAAGTAATAAAAGAAGATATTATGCGGGTTGAGGTTTGAGTTTAGGTTTTATATGGAATAAGAGAAGATACTATGGGGGAGGATGTATAATAAAAATATAGACTACTTGTATACGGTCCGGATCGGTTCCAATCCGAAACCGTGAGGTTCAATCCGGAACCAATCCGTGGACTACGGATTTTTAATTCTTCAATCCGGAACCGAACCACGGATTCAAAAAACCAATCCAAACTTATCGGATTGGACTGGACTGGATCGGATTGCGGATTTCACGGATTCCTTGCTCAGCCCTAATGAATAAGCAGCTTCAAGCCTAAAATCAATACATCTAGAGCATATTCTAACCACCCCAAAACGCGGGACGAGGAAAGAAAACCCCGCTTAGGATTGCGTTTCACGCATCCAAAGAAATCAAGAAATGAAAACCACTCGAGGTTGCGCTCACGCGTACCAAGATAGAGGCAAAACACGCCCAGGCTCGCGGTTCACATGTCCTGAGATATTTTAATCACATTGAAATCGTAAGAAGAGGAGAAAAACTGCTCGGGCTCGCACTTCATGCGTCCCGAGATGAAATACGCCTAGGCTCGCGATTCACGTGTCCTGAAAGACAAGAAAAAACCGCTCAGGCTCGTGTTTCACACGTCCCGAGATACAACCCGTCCAGGGTCGCGCTTCATGCGTCTTGGGATACAAGAAAAATCGCTCGGGCTCGTGTTTCACACGTCCCGAGATACAACCCGCCCAGGGTTGCGCTTCACACGTCCTGAGATACAATAAAAACCACTCGGGCTTGTGTTTCACACGTCCCGAGATACAACCCGCCTAGGGTCGCGCTTCACACGTCCTAAGATACAAGAAAAACTGCTCGGGCTCGTGTTTCACACGTCCCGAGATAGAACCCGCCCAGGGCCACGCTTCACGCGTCCTGAGATACAAGAAAAACCTCTCGGGCTCGTGTTTCACACGTCCCAAGATACAACCCACCCAGGGCCGCACTTCACACGTCCTGAAATACAAGAAAAACCGCTCGGGCTCGTCTTTCACACGTCCCGAGATACAACCTGCCCAAAGCCGCGCTTCATGCGTCCTGAGATACAATAAAAATTGCTCGGGCTCGTGTTTCACACGTCCCGAGATACAACCCGCCCAGGGTCGCGCTTCACGCGTCCTGAGATACAAGAAAAACTGCTCGGGCTCGTGTTTCACACGTCCCGAGATAGAACCCGCCCAGGGCCACGCTTCACGCGTCCTGAGATACAAGAAAAACCGCTCAAGCTCGTGTTTCACACGTCCCGAGATACAACCAACCCAGGGCCGCGCTTCACACGTCCTGAGATACAAGAAAAACCACTCAGGCTCATGTTTCACACGTCTCGAGATACAATCCGCCCAAGGCCGCGCTTCACGCGTTCTGAGATACAAGAAAAACCGCTCGGGCTCGTGTTTCACACATCCCGAGATACAACTTGCCTAGGGCCGCGCTTCACGCGTCCTAAGATATAAGAAAAATCGCTCGGGCTCGTGTTTCACACGTCCCGAGATACAACCTGCCCAGGGCCGCGTTTCACGCGTCCTGAGATACAAGAGAAAGGTATGAGACTGTACCACAATTGTAATGAAAGTGTGCGCTAGATGCACAAAGTGAATGAGTGCGATAGATGCAAGTGCGATAGATGCACAAAATGAATGAGGAAAGATGGTGTGAACACCAGGCGCACCTGATGTTTTTTAAACCGAGTGAATCAACAACCTAACATGTCGCACACGAAATGAGAAAAGATGTGGGTGATGTGAACAACAGACGCATCTACTATTTTTAACCAGAGGAAACAATCCTAGCACGTCTCATTCGATAGGAGAAAATGTGGACTTGAGATCCAAACGCGTCTCACGCAAGAAGAGGAATAGTGAACGAATCCAAACGCGTCTCACACGAGAGGAGAAATAGTAGTGTAACCAACAGATGTGCCCAACCGCATCTCATGCGGAAGGAGGGGTTGGGTTGTAACCGAGGTAATGTTACATCCTAACACGTTTCACGTGAAAGGAGCAAAGGTGGATTCGAAGTCCAAACGCGTCTCACGCGAGTGGAAGAAGGTATGATAAATGATTTTTTTGCTGACAAGGGGTAATCTCTACATGTAGAAGCCACTGATGCTGCTTTTCTTCTTGATCATATTCACAACTTTCCCTATTCTCCAATGGGGTGACAGACTAGGTTGGTTCAGTATCCAGAATTGAGGCGCATACAAGCTACCTCAACCTATGGGGCTGCCATACAGATTTCAAGCCGAGGATACACCTCTGGGTATTTAAACCAGACTTTAATTTCGGAAATTCCAAACCTTTGTGTTCTAAGCATCGCCATTCAAACTCTAGTTTCCATCGTCACAGTTGGTCTTCTAGGAACTCATTACGAACATCAGCCAGGGTAATACACACAAATATTTACATATAAATACGTACAGTATGTACATATGGTATACACATATGCATATATAGACAAAATACAGACAGATATATACAGATATATACAGATATATACACAGACATATACAGTATATATAGAGGTATATACGACACAGAAATATATGGACCTATACAAAAACATATACGGATAGATGGAGAATATTCCGTTTGCGGCCGTCAGCAGGAAGATGCCGTTACAGAGAAGGCATATTCTGTTTGCTGACGTCAGCACACGTACGCAAAACAACCAAAAAAAAAGAAAGGAAAAACACAAAATGCATGGATGTGGGATACGGGGTTTCGACCCTTTGATCTCAAACTTGGCCTCTGAGTCCTCAACCACTGAGCCACGCCACTCTTGTGACAAGATATGCAAACAAAATATATATATATACTTATACGAGACATATATACACAAAATCAAAACAAAACAAAGAAACACTCGATGTGGGGTTCGAACCCCTGGCCTCAGGCTCAGCCTCTCACTCTTCAACCACTAGGGCCAAACCACTGAACCCAAGCCACTTTCGTGACAAGAAACAATTCAAACAAATATATATATATAGGTATACAAGACATATATACATAAAACCAAAACAAAAACAAAACAAAGAAACACTCGATGTGGGGTTCGAACCCCTGACCTCGGGCTCAGCCTTTCAATCCTTAACCGTGAGCCAAACCACTGAACCCAAGCCACTCCTGTGACCCAAATGTTTAAAACAAATATATATATTACATAGCTATACAATATATATACATATATGCGTACACATACATTCCCGCGTCTCTCCCTCTTCTTTTTTTTTTGTAGTTTAAACACTAGCTTTAGATAGACTCATGATCGGGGTTGGACCCATACAATTTATGAAAGATTTTTTTTTTTTTTTTGATGATGATGTCCTCGCATAATGTGTGATGAATAGCATGTGATGAATAATAGCATCGTACAGGACTTCAAACTGTGAATACCTGCTCTTGCATTCGTTCTTGAATCGGATAACGACCCATAACCGAACAAATATGTAAATTACAACTCGATAACAGGAAAACGAAATGAAAACAACTCGAAAATACTGAACGACACTTGGTACAAACGAAACAGTACTTAAAACATAACCGCGATATGCTAGAACAAAGGGCCAACCTTTGCTGCATCTGCACTGGTCTGGGCCACCACCTAGACCCGGAGGGCCTCAAAAAGAGGTCGGTCAGTGCTGTCTAGCTGTCATGCACTGCTCCTTTTAAAACTCAATAAATGGTGTTCCCATGCTGTTTATATTTTGCTCTCAAGATGGAGATGTCGCTCATCAATAGGCTCCGAGACTGGATAGCTACTTTGGATGGCTCGAAAAAGATGAATTTTCACAGTTTCGGCCTCAGCGCCTTTTTCCTTTGAGTCGTACTTCGTTTTGCTTTCCATTCCTCCATGCCACAGTTCGATATTGGAACCCGGTCACACATGTATTTCACTTTGAATCACAAGAGATGTGTCCAACACTCAAAGAAGTTCAAGCACTGATGGAATCCCGGTGTGGCAAAGCAATCATGCCTCAACCCCGTTTTGGCAATGACCAAGATTTGGGACGAAAGTGCGATTATCAGTGCAGGAGGCTCGGTCTTTGGCAATGATGGGGAGCTAGACATCCCAGGTTTAGTTCATCGTTTTCCACTATTGGAGATAGGAGTGACCTTCTTTGGCACAGCTACTGACAACCTGCTCTCTGTTTATGCCTACTTGCGCAATTCCCAATTGCCCTAGTTATGGCGGAGCCAGTATCCGGTTGATCGAAGTGGCCCAATGCCTGAAAGAAGGTAAGAGTTGTATTGGTTTGGCATTGGCCAAAACCTTGATGGGCCTGGATGCTATTATCGGCGGGAAACCACCAAGTTTGCAGGGAGTCCTCTACTTCTCCATGTATGATTTCCCACCATTCTGATTTATGATTCTAAAATCACTCAACTCTTAAACTCTGTTTTTCTCTCAAAACCCCCTCTTTACTTTTCTCTCAACGTACATCTCTCTATTCTTTAATCTCTCTTAATTTTTATCCTGTCCCAGGTATGGTTAATGGACAAACTGAAAGTAGTAGACCCTTGCCCTGAGTACTCGGCTCGAGCTTACTCCTTTCGCCAATAGCTAGTGGATTTCCTCGAACGAGGGATGGTGGTACCATTGGATGTGCCACAGGTCTGCTGTTGACATTGCTTGGCGTTGCCCCTGGTTTGATCTGCTAGAGTGTGAGCTACAGCATGACTCGACAACCTGGCATTCGGCTGATTGGATTGACACACTATGTGTTCTACTTTCCGTTCCGATTCAGGCGTCAGTTTGGACATGACCAGACTTACCCAAAAGAAGGGGGTAGAGTACCTAGTTTCATTCCCAATCCGAGATTCACAATTGGCTAGATATCCCACTGCGTGGAGGACGAGAGAACTTCTGGCTGCTGCCCCTAGTTTCATCTATGCCCTTTTCTGGCGAGTGCCTGACTTGGCTCGAAGATGAGGCACAAACAGGGCCCACTTTAGCATCAGAGGCTTCCACAAGCACAAGCAGGAAACGCAGGAACACCTGACTCATCTATGCCCCTAGTTTATTTGCTTTGATCTTTACTGTTCAAGTTTTCTTTTCATGTAATAAAAGTCAACTTTGATTTGTATCGAGAGTTGGAGAACTTTGTATGAAATCACTGAAATTAGAGTTGTGAACACTGAAAATTTTCCTTTTGGTCCAAAAATGGTCTAAGTTGTAAAAAGATTAATTTGAACGTAATCAACTTTTATCAAAACTTTTCAAAACCATTTTCAGATAAGGATCAAAACTTGAAACATATGGAATCTATCTTCGAGATGTACAACCCCGAATCCAAAGATGGAAAATTGCCCCTTGATTGAATAACTCTGCTAAGCACTATAACCAGTTCTTCTCTCAGAGTAAGGATCACAACCGAACTTTTAGTTAAAGAATAGACGAAGATGACCTGATCAACATATGGACAGGACAGTTGAGTTGGAGGTGTTTACGGCCGGACTTTAGGATGGAAGTTGCCTATGTATCCCGAAAATGGAATCAGACCTTACGTAGTTCGGTTCGGGTTCACTCGAGTATTGACTCTCTCCTTTTACGCTCTAACTTTTGCCAAAGTTGCCTTTTAGGGTTTTCAACCTTGCGAGCTCAATTTTTCGTAATGTCTAATTTTTTCATGCTCTAACTTTTGCCTAGGTCAGCCCTTTCGAGTTTTTGGCCTAGCGAGCCTCTCAAGGGTAATATTTCTTCAACTTGTCCATGTTGATTGTTGTGAAAATCCAGGCCGTCTAGATCCATGAGAATGACTGCTCCTCCTGACCAGATAGACTTGATGATGAGACCAGTCCAATTGGGTCTGAACTTGCCCCTAGGGTCATGGATGGGAGCTCGGTTGTCTTTGAGCACCAGATCTCCTTCCTTGAGATTCCTAAACTTAACCTTCTTGTTAAAAGCCTTAGCAATTCTGCGTTGGTAGCCTTGGACTGATATAATGCCTTCAGCCTTCTCTCATCAAACAACATTAACTTCTCAAATCTACTATGTTGCCAGTCGGCCTCTGCTATCTGACACTCAGCCATAACCCGCAGTGATGGTACTTCAATTTCAATTGGCAGAACAGCTTCCATGCCATAAACAAGAGAATAAGGAGTTGCCCCTGTAGACGTCCGGATTGAAGTTCTATAGCCCCAGAGTGCGAATGGCAATTTATCTGGCCAGTCCCTATAGGTTTCTACCATCTTCTGCAAAATTTTCTTGATGTTCTTGTTCGCAGCCTCAACAACTCCATTAGTCTGCGACCTGTAAGTTGATGACTTGTGAAAAGCTACGTTATACTTTTCAAGCAGATCTATCACCTCTTTCTTGAAATGTGAGCCGTTATCCGATATGATCTCATTCGGAACCCCGTACCGACAAATGATATTGTTTCTGATGAACTTAGCCACATGCGATGCTTTCAATACTGCATAGGACTGGGCTTCCACCCACTTTGTAAAGTAGTCGATCGCTACCAAAATGTATTCATGCCCATTCGACCCTTTTGGTGTGACTGCGCCGATAACATCAATTCCCCAAACCGAGAAAGGCCATGGCGAAGTCATGTTGTACAGTTTTGACGGCGGGATATTCAAGCGATTAGCGTGAATTTGGCATTTGTGGCATCGCCGAACAAAACCAATACAATCATCCTCCATAGTGGACCAGTGGTAACCTTGCCTGAGAATCTTTCGAGCTAACATCACCCCGTTCATGTGCGTTCCACACTCTCCTCTATGGATGGCCTCCATCAGGCGCTTTGATTCCTCTTCCGCGACACACAACTTATGCATTCCCAGATGACCTCTTTTATACAGTTTACCTCCGCAGATGATAAATTGGACGGCTATTCACCGTATTCCTCTTTTATCCTTGGCATTTGCCCCCGGTGGATAAACCTCCTTTTCCAAGAAGGTCCAGATATCGTAGTACCAAGGGTTCTTGTCTTGCACTTCATTTATTGCGGCGATAGTTTCATAGGCCGGCGTATATACTTCTGCTCAATGATAATCGGACGCATCCGGACTCTAAGTGGAATATCTACCATAGAAGATAGAGTTGCTAAAGCATCAGCGAACCTGTTGTTCTCTCTTAGAAGATGCGTGAAAGTCAGTTTTTCAAACCTAGAATTAGAACGTCCAGGGTCTGATGATAAACCTTCATCTTTTCTTCTTTGACTTTCCAGTCTCCATTTGCTTGAGACACAACTAGGTTCGAGTCCCCGATAACATCCAACCTTTTTGCCCCTAGTTCTAGGGCAGCTTATAAACCAGCGATACACGCTTCATATTCTGCTTCATTATTAGACACCTTGAATCAGAGTTTGAAGGCTAAAGGTATATGGGCGTCGTCAGGTGCTATCAGCAACACACCTATCCCATAACCATATTGATTGGACGCTCCGTCAAAGTACATCGTCCAAGTCTCCTCTTCAACATGCAGAATGGCCTCATCGGGAACAAGTATTCTACTACATCATCTTCTTCTACCGGGTGGTAGCTAGGAATTCCGCTACAGCTCTTCCCTTGACCGACTTGCGGGTGACATGTTTGAGATCAAATTCGGAGAGAAGAAGCAACCAACGGGCTAGCTTCACCCGTAAGCAGCTGGTTTCTCAAAGAGATATTTGATGGGATCTAATCTCGAAACCAGGATTACGAGAGTGAGCTAACAAGTAGTGTCTCAACTTGCGGGTAGCCCATACCAAGGCTAGACAAGCTTTCTCCAACGGAGTATAGCGGGTCTCATACTCCAGCATCTTCTTGCTCAAGTAGTAGATGGCCTTCTCCACCCTATCTTCAGATTCCTGAGCAAGCATGCATCCCATAGTTGTGTCTGTTACTGACAGATACAGAATCAAAGGCTTTCTTGGCTCTAGGCGGCGATAGCACAGTGCGGATTCTGGAGGTACTCTTGACCTAGCTCAAAGGCAAATTGACATCTATCGTCCCATCGAAATTTCTTTCCTTTCTTCAGGAGACCAAATAGTGGTTCACAAGTCAAGGTTAATTTAGAGATAAACCGTCTTATGAATTGCACTTTACCCAGAAAGCCTCGCACCTCCTTTTCAGTCCTCGGTGGTGGCATTTCCAAGATGGCCTTGATCTTGGATGGATCAACTTCGATTCCCCTCTGTGTGATCAGAAAGCCCAGCATTTTTCCTGCCGTTACGCCGAAGGTGCATTTCTGCGGGTTTAACCTCAATCTGTATTCCCTGATCCGGTGAAAGAATTTTTCCAGAGCGGTGTAGTGGCCCTTTCGGTCTTTGGACTTGATATCATTCGTCCACATACACTTCGACCTCTTTGTGGATATATCATGCAGAATGGTGGTTGCAGCCCTCTGATAGGTAGCCCCAGCATTTTTCAATCCAAACGGCATCACCTTGTAGCAGTAGGTTCCCCACGGTAGTAATAAACGCAGTTTTCTCTCTATCCTCGGGAGCCATCAGAATCTGGTTATACCCGGAAAACCCATCAATGAAGGAAAGCAATGCATGGCTCCGCGGTGAAGTCTACCAACTCATCAATATCGGTAGAGGAAAGTCATCCTTCGGACTGGCTTTGTTTAAGTCCCGGAAGTCTACACACACCCGGATTCTACCATCCTTTTTCGGCACTGGGACGATGATTGGCCAACCAAGTCGGATACTCAGTACTAGCAAGAACCCTGCATCAATCTGCTTGGTGACTCTTCCTTAATCTTCAAAGCCCAATCCGGACGGATTCTACGCAGCTTCTGCTTGACGGGTCGGGCCTCGGGGTCAAGAGGGATCGATGCTGTACAATCTCAGGATCGATTCTCAGGCATGTCTTCATAGGACCACGCGAAAACATCTTTGAAATCTTTTAATAAAGCAACTAAGCGCTCGCGTTCCTCTGAAGACAACATGGACCCATCTGGACCATGCGTGGATCCTTCTCAATACCCACATTAATGACAATGATTTCATCAATACAGGATTTAATATACCTCTCCTCCTCTCGATTAATTAAGTTTTTCAAAGCCAGAGGAATTTCTTCCTCTTCGTTTTCATTAAAAGTTTAAAGTCTTGGTCAATGCAATAAACAAGTGGCACGGAAAAGTACGCAGAAACGACAGAGTTCTTGTTCATAAGGTCCAGCTTTTCAGTTACAACAGACTCAAAAGCAAAAGAAAAGGAAGACCTAGATAGGACTTTGGCATTCGGGTTACCACCCTTGGGAATGCCAGACTCAGACTTCTCAAATTGACTGGAATCTGATCCCGACCCCACAGACTCTGTGGAATCAGATTCTAGCCCATTATCCGATTCAGAAATGGAAAAGTAGCCTTTCTCCAGTTGCCAGGTAAGAGTTGGTGCCCTTGATGCATCCAATATGCCACTGCTTGGGTTTACGCATGGCTTTTCCCCGATTACGGAGACAGTAAGGTCATCCCTCAAGTTTTCTAGGTCGATCGTAGGATTTGTTAGAAGACATGCCAGTGCTGCCCCTATTCCATGCTCGCTGTTGTTCGAGTCACTTTCCATGCTTTTGTCAACTTCAGTACTTGGTTCAGTCTTTTCCTCTGCACCACTATCTTCAATTACAGGTCAAAGAAGATTTCGAAACCGGGAACACGCTGATTAGTGGAATTCACCCAGGGCTCGGGAAAGCCGCAAAAAGGGAAATCTTCTCCCTCTCGAACAAAAGGCCATTCAGTGTCCCCTGAATCGGCCTGTGGACAAGCTCATAGTGTTTCCCGGCCTGCTTGGCCCTGGCTCTACCTCTGACTTCTTCTCTTTTCCTGATCCAGCCTCTTTGGTGGGCACATAGCCCAAACCAAAGGCATGTGGATTATGCGGCACATCGGCCAATGCTGCAACGCCCTTCCGGCCACTTCTTCCAAGTCCCATTCCTGGCACATAATGGAGTTTATTCGTGACATAGATTGATTGGGCACTGACATACATGCCCTCGTCAACGGCCAAGATATTCTGCACTACCCGGCCTCAACCAAAGTGAACCCTGAGAGGAATAGATCCTCCTCGCCATGAACGATCTCCAGCACTGGTGTAGTTATTTCTGGCGGGGATGGATAGACGAATTCCCGAAGACAATCGCCACCCCTTTCCCCTGAGGGTATTTCAGCATTTGATGGAGGGTAGAAAAGACTGCTTTTACCAGGTGCAACCAGGGTCTTCCTAGCAGTAAATTGAAAGTGGTCGAGACGTCCAGAACATGGAACTCGACATCCTGTTGAGCTGGGCCCACTTGAACTCTGATCTGTACCGTGTCCATAACTTCCCTCTTGTATTGTCGTATGCTCGAATTACCTAGGCAGTAGGTACGTAAAGTTGGCCGGTTTAAGACCGATGGCATAAGCTGTACGGGAAGGACATACATTGATCACTGAACCGGTGTCTATCAACACCACTGGCACCCATTTCCCTCTGCACTCAACAAATATGTACAAGGGTTTGTTGTGTGCTGAGCCTTCTGGTGGTAGTTCCTTGTCAGAGAAGGTTAAGGTTGGGCTAGCACCACCTGGGAAAACCAATCCCACAAGCTGTTCAGAGGTAGTGTCAATGGACAACTTGGCCTTGTCCATTGCTGATAGTACTGCTTGTCGATGCACCCGGGAGGCCATAAGCAGACTCCAAATCGAAATATCGGCTTGCATCTTCTTCAACTGCTTCAGCACAGCCTCTTCTTCCGATTGCTTCTCTTTTTGCTTCTCAATCTCTTTATCCTTCCCAGATGCCTCAGCCTGATCTAAGTACGGCGGCTTAAAATACCGCCCGCTCCTCCTGTCATGTGGTCTGATCTCTTCCACGTAGCCAGGTATTGTCGGGAAGGTCCTTACCCCAATCTTCATCGGTGTGAGCCAAATGTAAGTCGTCGTCATCCCACCAGACTCCTTCAGCAATCGACAAACAGTTGTCCGACTCCGTTCGGATTACCCTTACATCACTAACATCCCCCGTGGGGTTTTGAGTCATTACGGTTTTTAGGTTGTCTTCATTTCCTTCTTGTGCAAACTGCTTCAATGTAGCTTCCTGTTCTATGTCCACAATACTTACAATGCCCAGTTCTGAAGTTTCCACACTGGTGTTTTTGCGGTAATTTCCCCTTTTCATTACTTTCCGGCCATCACAGTAGTTCTTGCTTCCTTTTCCTTTGGTTTTGTTTTGGTTTCCTCTTCCTTGTCTGGCTCACTAAGCCATCTAGAATTGTCCATTAATCCATGCAAATCAAACCAGCAATCCGCACATCTTTTTGATCTTGTTCATCAAAGAACTGCAGATCGTCTAAATCCTCCTCTAACTTGCCAAATCATCTAAATCTTGGTTTGGGCCATCCGCTCTAACCACATTTACCTCCACTGCCATTGGCAATACTAATTTTGGTTTGATTTGAACAATCGGCACGATATAGCAGCTTGGATCATACATTTCCCCGGACAAGTCCTCGGAACTCTCCGGTAGCAAACTCGTACCTTCTTCCAAGGTCGACTTCCTGTCTACTGTAAGTGTTACCACAGGTTTAGGTTGGTGGTTGGATGGATGGTTGGACGTGTCCATCATGCACAGATCTGTGCTTTCTGGAATGAACAACGTTGGTTTAGGATAATATATAGCTGGGGTCATATGGGACGCCAGTGTATGGATCAAATTTAGGTTTCGAGGTGGAGGGACTTGATTATGAGTTGGCAGTGGGTTGGTAATTGTATTTGGTTTTCGGGTGGTGCGATCACCTTGTTGTCAATGAGGTCTTGAATCTCATGACGCAGTCAAAACATTGGTCAGTATCATGACCATGTTGTTGGTGAAATGCACAATATTTGGCTGGGTTGTGTTTGGGTGGAAGAGGATCAGGCAGTGGGAGAGACTCTAATGGTTTGAGGTGCCCCTTTTTGATCAGCACCTTCATGGCTTGAGATAGGGTCATGTAGAGTTGGGTGAATGTCCTGTAGGATCGGACAGGGTTGGCTGACGGTTGTGGAATTGTATTAGCCAAAGGGATCGGCGGTATTAGTTGTGGTGACAACACTTACATCTGGTCTTGCAGCTGTGCTACCACTGGCAGCATTGGAACTGCGAACAAAAGGCCTCTTGACCTGCTCTCTCTCATCTGTAAGCAACCCCTGTTTCATAGCATCTTCAATTTGAACCCCTATTTCATGGAGTTCTGAAAATGTAGATATCGGATGACAATCATCTTTTGTAACAGCTTGCCTTGGAGATTACGGACTACCATCCTTATCTGGTCTTTCTCTGAAGGCCTTGTGGTCATAATTGAAGCCTTAGCCCTCCACCTCGTCACAAAGTCTGAGAAGCCTTCTTTTGGCTCCTGGCGCGTTGCCTCAAGGTCACGAGTTGTGATCTTGATTTGTGTGTTGTATGAGTATTGTTCGATGAAGGCTTCGACCATTTCCTCCAATTCTGTTTAACAGAATCCTCCAACTTTGCATACCAGATGCTGCTATTCCGACAAGGTCCGGCCGAAGAGAGATAACTTTTGAAGCCTGGTCAGGCCCATTGGCCTCAAGATGTCTGAGAATAGACACAAATGAACCATGGGATCTCCGGAGCCATTGAATCGATCAATATGTGGCATCTTGAACCGATCTGGCAAGGTTACTGCTGAGGCGGTATACCCATCTTCGATGTCAGGATTGAGGTAACACCCTGCGCTTTCTTGAAAAGCTTCTCTAGCTTGTTGATTTTAAGCATAGTCGAGTCAACTTCAAATTCAAACGGAGCCTCAGTTTGGTACATAGGTGCCTTGGAGGCTTGTGGTGGGATTGGGTCTACTGGAATGCCCTGATTCTCAGCCTGGACATTAGCAGTATGGACTGGGGCTTGCAGGTATTGGGATGCCCGCAAGATGCATGAGATGCAGAAGCCGCTGCCGGCTTGTTTGTTGTTGTTGCAGTGGTTTATCACTTCAGCTTGGTGGGTTGCAACTTCAGCTTGGCGGGCAGCATCTTGCTGCATGGTTTCAATTTTTGTTGGAGATGACGGATCATGTCCTCCATACTGACTGCAGAGTACTGAGTCATCTGAATAGGCAGGTGATTTCTTGCTGGCCTAGATGTAGAAGACTGTCCCTGACTGGATACAGGTGAGATAAGGGTGACTGCTGAACAAACCGAACCGGTGAACTCTGCTTGACTCTTCTTTGTCTTGTAACCGGTGGGAGTGAAACAAACACTGGTTGTCCCCTAACAAGATCTCTGGCTCTGTAAAGCCTTCTGGCACGGGTCCAAAATACTTGAGGGATATCCGAACTTTCTAAGCTATGGTGTTAAACTACCTAGCAAAAGGAATAAAGCAAAAAAAAAAAAAAGAAAAAAAAAGAAAAAGAAAGCAGTAATCAGAAACCGCACAGCACCTCAACTTAGATGTTATCAACACAGATTAATCAAAGCTATAGGACTGTACTCAACACTGAATTCTACCACCCAAAACAGAGACCAAACTTGCAACTGATACGCACATTCCTTACAGTTTCACTATAAAGCACATACCAGTTAAGTGAGAGCCAAAACACCCCCATGAGGGGATAGGGTTACCCTGTCCTAATTTCGTCAGGAACTAGGTTTCACTATTTCAAACAAAGCGGTTTCATACAATCCTAAATTTCGGGTGAGCATCCTGTCCTAGTTTGGAAAAGTCACTATAGCTTCACTATATGCAACTAGGTCGAATGGTCAAAAAGGGTACCTCAGCAAAACTACCAATATACCTCTCACACCTAACACCGAGAAGTGAAAGGAGGATCAAACGGTACAGCGGTAGTCCAGATCCAAGGGTTGTGTTCCCAACTTGACAGAGCCCATGACCGGTCAGCCTTTTGGCAAGCTTTGTAGGCAAGCCTCCGGCAAACGTCCAGGAATAACAGATGGCAAACACAGGGACTTAGGCGACCAATGCAAATGCAATGCAAAGAACATATAAATGTAGATAAAAATTCACATCATAAATTTCAAGTCAAGTTCTCTAAATCCCCAGCAGAGTCACCAGAAACTGTAGCTCGGCTTTCCGCGCTCCCTTTCGGAAGAATGAAATAGCCCCTACAGTTCGGACTCCACTTGTGTTGGTTCTGAATCTGATTTCACAAGTGCAATGTGAAACAGTGGAAACACGAAAAGAGTCCAAATCCGACAATTGCTTTTGAAAAATCGATGTTTTGAATCAAATGCCAAAAATGGACTGCTTTGCAGATATCAGAGTCGCCACTAAATATTTATTTTTGGGAAATTTAGGAAACCCGTGACTCGTGCCAAAGGCCATCAGTCCTTCATCACCAAAGTGACTTGGTTCGGGAACTTAGGTATGAGAGGGGAAGGTCAATAATGAGCACCCCACTCACCCGATCAAAAATCGGCCTCTACTAATTATGATGTGATTCTTATGTACAGTATATGTTCTTATTTTATTTTTAACATACAAGTATAGACTAATTTCACTAGAAGTTGGAACGTTTGATTTCATGTTTGTTTTGAAAAAGTGTTTTGAATATGTACCACTTGAAAAAGTGATCTCATATATATACATTTAATCAAAGTATCCCAATTTCAGTGAATAGCCTTCATCCACAGGCATTCAAGCAGTTTAACAATTAAGCATTTAGCCTCATGGTAGTATGTTTGATACGACAGCAATCACACTTATGCAATATGCTAAAGCATAAAAACTTACCTCGTACTCCAAGCCAAAAAAGGAACTAGTTAGAAAAATGCATGATCCAACTATGTAATATGGCTAATGCAACACATACAATATGCAATTAATAAGCTCGGCTACTAGAATGGCATGCGAGTCAATTCAAGGCATGTGATAGCGCACGTATTCAAGTAAAGAGTTTGAATTTGACATTTGAATAATATGATGAGCCGAACTTTTATGCATGCAATACAAATGGATGCAAACATGAGTATGCTAAATTAAACATGATGTCCTTAAACTAACCATCATAAGCTGGTAAATAAAAGGGAGAAAGACGTGGGGTTGGAAGACATACACATTATTACATATTTGTCCTCGCGAAGGAGGGTCCGAATGTCCAAGTGTCCGAATAAATAAATATTACAAATCCGAATGAATAATAATGAAAAGGGGCTGTCTAATTTATTACAACAAATAATATGTAATGATCGCGCGATGCTCCTCAGGAATTACTCTGTCTGCCTTGTTGAGATTTGTTCTGTTTCACCTTATCATTGCTTTCGACCAAAAGTGTATATTTATTGGAGCCTTGCCGACTCAAAACAAGACTTAGTCGAGCCCCAAATAAATCCAAGCATACCTTGTTTTCTTTGCAGAAATCTGTTTTTTTTTTTTTTTTGTGCCTGAGGTGAAACAGTGCAAACATGCAGACAGGGTATTCCTGGCCATATTTGTCTCTTCTACTCTTCTCTATCATGGAAAATACTCAAGAGAGAGCGAACTCGGTTCCCAAACCATCTATGGTTGCAAGTTGGTTTGCAAGATGATTTTGGACACGATAGGACAAAGATCAATAAATGTAATGCATAATGACCACCCCTCCCTCCTATCATGAAGCAAATTCAAGAAGGGAAGTAGAGACGCTTCAAGATTCATCAAAACATTATGGACTAATGTAAGACAAGCCTTGACACAATAAACTCGGTATAACGTCCGACCGAATTCAATCAATCATATTGGTTCTTTATGTTGGTTGATTCATTTTAAGCTCAATTTTATTAGCCTCTTTTATATTACATTTCCTTTTCTTTAATCCATTAAGTCCACGGTGATATTTACATCCACTAAGTCGAAATGCAATAAAGGAAAATAAGTGTCGACTTAACCCGAGGAAATAAACCTTATTTTATTCGGGGAAATTACAAAGGAAGAGTCAAACTCATTTACAAGCGATAAGGGATTTCTAAGTCAAACTCAAGATGCGCAACAAGGACTAGCCAAACTCAAAAGAGTGATAATGACTTAGAAAAACCCACCGTGAGTGATAATGACTTGAAATCCAAACTTGATAATAAGTGATAATGACACTTTCCTTGGTGATTTCCAAGGGTCAATTAATCCCTTAAAAGTAAACACACTGATGATAAATTCTTCGGGGGAAATTACAAAAGAAGAGTCAAACTCATTTACAAGCGATAAGGGGTTTCAAGTCAAACTCACGATGCGCAACAAGGACTAGTCAAACTCAAAAGAGTAATAATGACTTAGAAAAACCCACAGTGAGTGATAATGACTTGAAATCCAAACTTGATAATAAGTGATAATGACACTTTCCTTAGTGATTTCCAAGGGTCAATTAATCCCTTAAAAGTAAACACACTGATGATAAAGAGAACTGAAAAATAAATGATTGTGCTTTAGTATAAGAAAGTTTTTATGCCTTTGATAGTGAACCTCCGAAGAGATTAAACCATTAAGCATGAGAAAAATTTCTTTCTTGTACTTGAACCACAATCTTAATTTTTCACAACTCTTTAATCAAAATAATCAAAGAATGGAGGGAGGTTGCAGAGATGATTATGCAAAATTGATTAATTGGTTAATATAACACAACATAATATTTAAAACAAAATTATTGAAATAAATTAAACAACCCCCTAAATAGCATAAAATAGTGCTGAAATTAAGCTAACAAAAGTGAACAACTATGAATAGATTAAAGCTAGTGAACAAGTTTAAGGAAGGTGGCTAACCCTCCACTTTTGGGACTTCTAAACCATATTTTAGCCTCTTGAAAATAGTCCAAAAACAGCCCCAAAACAGTGTATAAAACAAGAAAAAGAGAGGACAAGAGTAAGAGAAAATTGTACCTTTGAAAGAGAGGTAAGCTCTTAATTAACAAACTTGATTCCAACACCCTCAAGCTTCTTCGAAGGAAATGATGAACTCCTTAGTTTACAAACTCCCTCTTGATCACCCTCAAGTGTAGGAAGTGTGTTCTCAAATCCTCAGTAGCTATGGAAGTTTGGAAGTATTTTGGCTCAAAATTGAAATGTAAACAAAATTAATCTCCTTTCTCTCTAACTCACTTGAATCCTCTCTTATCATCCAAAAATAAAACCTCTCTTATAATCAAAAAAAACCCTCCCTGGTGATTACCACCTTCCCTCTTTATATAGCCAAAAATATAGAATATAATAATATATAAATAAATATAATAATATATTTATATAATAATAATATATTGAAGGGTAATTTATATGTAAATTGGGCTGAGCTGGGTAATGGGCTGTTCTGTGGGCCACAATAGGAAAAGCCTTGTAGTTAGCCCAGTCCAAAGGAGTTTTGCAGTTAGCTCGGTCACCACGGTCAGAGTGGTAACAATTAGCTCGGTCATACCCTGCTGAGCCGAGGTAAGTTTGGCTTTCTTGAGGACCCTGCTCATGGATTAGCTCGGTCCAAGCTTGCCATGGGATAGCACAGTCTCTACGGGAGAAACCGAGGTAAAAGTAGTAAAGGAATAGCCGAGCTATTTGTAGCTCGGTTAATTCTGCCAATTTAGCATGGCCGTGTTATCTCAGTCGTTTTGCCGTGCTACCGAGGTAAAACCATCTCACTTGGTTTAAGCAGTGAGGGGGGTGTTGAAGGATAGGCATTATCTTTCAAGAATGTGATTCCTAGGAGGACTCTACACGGAGGGGTAAGAGTCCTATTAGGATTGTGCTACGCGGAACCTATAAAAGCTCACAACATAACCTATGGGAGAGGTAACACAACTTTGATTCTCGAATACATAGAGTTTTTGTCTATCTGTCTATTCTGCTGACTTAGGCATCGGAGAGGTATCCGGCACACACCCGCTGGCTAGCTCACGTTTGTGTTTTCAGGGAGTAAAGCGACGACGTTTGGAGGAGCGCAGATTTGATCAACAGATTATACGAGGACAATATTTCGTGCTCGTACATATATATATAATAATATATATAATCCTGAGGTTTGATGTCGGCAGCCGAGGGCTGACCGACATCATACAATTTTTTTATTATTTTATTTTATAATATATATAATATAATATATATAAAATATATAATTTATACCAATTTATATAAAAATACCAAAAAAATATATGAACAAACACATAAAATTATGCAAAATTTCAAAATACTAAACTAAAGAAATATTTAGTAGTTTAAAACAATTTGGCCATAATGGTAAAGGTTGGGATTCAAGTTCAAATTTTATCTCTCTTACTGAGGATTCTGTGAGAAACGCATTCTAATTATCATCATTGGGTAATAAAAAAAAAGCGCCCAAGTCTTAGGACCGGTCAAAATGGGGTGTCTACATGAACATTTGCATAAGTTTTCATATAATCAACTTTTCCTCAAATTTTCCAAATATAGGGTTTTCCTTCAAATACATATTTCTCTCATTTTTGAAAGACATTTTCCTCAATATAATTCCAAGAGTGTCATAAGTTCATAAAATAAGTCAATTTGAGTAAAACATGAGAGATGTCACATTTTCAAGTATTTTGAAAACCCAACAATACAAAATTCACCTCATAAGACTATAAGTTTCCCAAAAAAGGATTAGACATGCTAAAATCATATATATAATTCAAATAAACTCCCTACCTTAAGTTTGTAGAGGAAAGATGAGAAGAAAAGCCCTAGAATCAACAGTATCGAAATTCGATTTTCATTGCACCAAATGTAACCTTGAGGAGCTCTCTACGAAAGTTTCAAAGCACTAGGGTCAAAATCCTAATGGAGTTAGAGAAATCAAAGGAAATGGAAGGTGGTAGGGGTAAATGTAGAGAGAATGAGGAGAAAAGATGAAATAGAGAAAAAGATGAAAGTGTTAGGAGTGAAAAGGAGAAGGAATAAAAAGAAAATTTTTGGATTCACTAAACGTTCCTGCACGTGCGCGCATTTTGCCGCACGTGCAACGCCCTCCTTCCGCACATGCGAGCCCTAGGCTGCATGTGCAGTTCCTCCCTTCCACACGTGTGGTTTCCTCCTTCCGCACGTGCTTTTATTCTAGTAGTTAAGCTTCAGAACTCGCCCTTTACTGTACTTGTGGTTTTGTTTACTAGAAAGCGATTCTAAGTTTAACTAGGTTTTTCTTCACCCTGATCCACCTTCACACTCAAGACAAGGAAAAAATCAAACTCGGAAACAATCTAGGATCACAATACACAATAACATGAAGTGTGACGAACCCACACAATTGACAAGGCCTTGAATTAAAACCCAAAATAAGAAATTTCATGAAATTAAAAGAAAGATGAAGCGGGGATATACCAGGAAGATCACAGTACTTGTGATTAATTATTTAGTTTAATGTAATTATTTTCATAGTTAAAGTAATACTAACCCCAAAATTGACATGTACCATACATAGTCTTTCCTATGTACCAAATATCAATAACATAGTTAGTGCACATAAAATTAACTCCTGAGGATATTAGAGCATCTGCATCAGTCTTTTCATTTTTCTCAAAACACTATAATAGCAATTTAAAGTCCTAAATTTCTTCTCCAATAGGGATATGATAATGGCCCAGCCCGGCCCAAGTGGACCTCACGAACTCTCATTTTTTAGGGGGTCGGGTCGGGCCCCATGGGCTGAAAAGTGGGGCCTAAGCCTAGCCCCACTCAAAATAGGGCTTAGGGCCTAGGCGGGCCTTTTTTTTTTGGAACGATGAACGATAAATACATCATCTATGTCGATTATTTATTAGGGATAAAAAATAAAAGAAAAATTATACTTGAGTATTTTAGTTAAGATTAATGAGATTTTTGTTTGGTTATGTTTTATGGTGATATTTAAATTTAATTATGTATGACTTATATTTTTTTAATTATGAACTTATAACCAAAAAAGTATGCAATTATGTAATTTTTTCTTTTGAAATGAATCATTTTATATATATGAAAATGAAACTTTCAATATTATAATATTAAATTAATTATATAACATTTATTGAATGAATAATTTTTATTTCAAAATGAAATAAAATATGTGTAAATTATTGATGATGGTAGAGCAATTGAAACACTATAGGTCAAGTACATCCCAACTAGGTTGGCACCTACTAGCTTATCAATCATTTGCATTATACACCACCTCAATAATCTAATTAAAAAAAAAGAAAAAAAATGAAACAGTAAAAAATAATTGTTGATCAATCATCGGAGGAAACGGACATTTCAGTCATGTTGCCCGAGGATATGTCATCCAAATCATTATGAATTCACTCTTTTTTACTATAATTTTGTCTTCTCGTAGGCGCATGCATATGATCTCTGGATATCATCAGTGCCTTAACTATTTGGGAGTGAAAGTCTGCTGTGGTAATCGCTCAATACCCGTCCACTTGCACTAAAAGTTGTTTCTGAAGCAACTGTAGAAATAGGAACGGTTAGTATATCACGGGCTATCTGTGAAACCACATGCCACATAGTTTCATTTTGTTTCCACCATTCCAAAATATCAAAATTATCAAAATCATCCACTGATGGACTTTCCAAATAACGTTGTAGTTCAGAACTACTTACGCTTGTATGTTGAGATATTCTTCTACTTTTTATTACTGAAAAAATACTTAATCTCTGCCTCGAGATGAGACTGCTAGTGTACTGTGTATATGTGTATTTACAGATGCAGCTGCCCTGTATTCTTCAAATAATTTGTTGCATGTTTGTATAATAGGGGCAAACTATGTTTGATCAACAAAAATACGTTCTAAAAATTCTTGTAAACCAATTTCTTTGCACCTAGGATCAATTATTATGGTTAAACCAAAAAGATGAGGCAAATGATCAAAATATTTATCAAATTTTGGTTTCATTGAAGTAATAATGGTTATGTAATATTCATTACTCATATATTTTACAAAAATTTTAATTATTTCTGCTAGCATATGTAAAACAAATGTTGAAGTATGAATATATATATATATATAAGAAAATGATTTTGTTAAAGTATCAAAAACTTTTAAAAAAATCTTTATACAAAACTACTTGGCGCCAATTATATTCTGTGGGAGTCAGTACTCCTCCTATTGATATTGTTGCAAATATTAAATCTATTGCTCTTCTTTGTTTACAAGCTCTTTTTAACGTATTATACGTTGAATTCAACTTACTATCTATATCTAAAATTAATTTTTTAAATTGCATACTTTCTCGTTGACAAATTTTTCTATATTTCGAAATTCGATTAACAGAAGACATAATAGTAACAATTACATTTTTTATTATAAGTACAGAAGTCTCGTATACATGCATAGTTTCTTTAACAATCAAATTTAAAATATGGGTACAACAACGAACATGAAACAAATCACCATCAACAAGTAATTGTAAAGTTGATTTTAAATGGACTACATTTTGATTATAATATACTGCATTATCTAAACTAATTGTAAATATTTTATTTTGTAAAGCCCACTCATATAATACATTTCTTATTTCTACACCAAACGAATGAGCAATGTATGGAAGTTCAACAAATTTAAATGAAATAATTCTTTTATTTAATTTCCAATCATTATCAATAAAATGTGCAGTGATGCATTGATATTCTAAATCATTATTTGACCACAGATCAGATGTTAAACAAACTCTTCCATTCAATTTTTTAAAAATGTCAAATAATTCACTTTTAACATCCTCAAGTTTCTTTAAAATCCTATTGCTAATAGAATTTCTAGAAAAACTTTGATATTGCAGTGCAAAACTTTCATGAATCATTTCAGTAAAATCGAGACATTCATTAGTAGTAAAAAGGTTGTTCTTTTTTTAATAATATAATCAACTACAGAATTTTGTACACGTATAGGATCATATGAAAATGTAACGCCCTCAAAATAATGCATAAAAACCCACACTATTGACATGCATAGACATAAGTAAACAAAACTTAATTCCATTCATCAGAGTATTCCTTACAAATGTATTACATGTTGACAACAAAAGTAAATGCCCAACAGGCTTACAACTTTCCGAGCCAACACTTGGTTACACAAAAAGAGAGTACTAACTCATAACACATTAAGCCCTTGGCTTGAATTTACATGTAATACATAAAAGATATCACAAAAGTCTTTCAGCCTCTAGCCTCCCAAGCTACGTCCTTGGGGGTGGCATACCATCTGTACCTGAAAATGATGTCCCATATAGGGTGAGCCACAGCCCAGTAGAAATATACTAAACCAAATATAAGTAATCACTAAAACAATAGCATTTGATAGATGGTTAACACTTAGAAACCATTTTATATCACAATCCAGTTCCATGACAATCATGTCCATGTTTCATTTCAATTTTCTTCCCTTATACAAACCCGATACATAAACATGGCTCAGAACCTGGCCTACCAATTCAATGAGACTATGGCTCATATTAACGCGTTTCCATATTTCACAATTTCACATGAGATTTACAACTCATATTCAAACACTTCCATACTTCAAATGATACACATATTTGCTGTATCAACACTTCAATTTAATACATATATTTACTGTATTAATGGAGTCCATCCCCTATCTCCTCCCAAACAGGTTTGAGAGTCCATCCCCTATCTTCCCTCAAACCATGGAGTACATCTCCTATCTCCTCCCACACAATACACATATTCCAAGTATATAATCAATTATCATATACAGGAATCAATCAATACATATATTTGATGTATTATTCCAACTGTCATATTCAATGACATATTCAATGTGATTAGTTTCAGTTTTCCCTAATCAACATACAGTGTCTACAACAATCAAGACTATCCTCCACCGATAGCCCAAAGCAGTTATTTCTAAACAGAAAATACATGCATTAAACAAGTATAATATCAACTTTTACATAGGTGAGTGATAAATTAATCCAACCACACCATTCAATCCCATAACTTTCCAATTTCATGGATTTCAACTCAATTTCATGTTTTCCCAAATTAATTATACCAATTAATTTATCACAATAATTAGGGCATTTTTCCCCTTTACCAAAAATCAACCCTAAGGTTCAATTTCCTCAATTTGACACTAATAATGCCATTTTCCAAGTCTTACGTACATATGGGTTCTTAATATTTGAAAACCCCTCTTTTGTAAATTACACAATAACCCCAACTTTTCCAAAAATTGCCCAACATCACCAACTAATCAAAATGACCGAAATTAAAGACAAAGCTCATAAGATGGAGTAGGGTATCCCTACCTCGAAGTTAGAAGCCCAAAGGAGTAAATGAGGAAAAACCAAAGTGCTCCAAATCCACTATTGTTCAGATTAAAACAAAGCCTTCGCGACCCTCTACCTTTCTTGTAAAGAACTTAGGATAGAAACACACTAAAAATAGATGAATCCCTAGAGAGAAGGTGTGTAGAGAGAGAGAGAGCTTGGATCTAGGGTTTGAAAGAAAAAGAAGATGAAAAAGTGAAGTGTTTACCTGCTGCTGTCTACTGATATAACACAGGCTCGCTCGAGCGAAGAAGTGGTCGCTCGAGCGACCAGACACAAAGAAGCCTCGCTCGAGTGTAGAAAGCCTCGCTCGAGCCAACAATCCAAACCTTTAGGTCTGCAACCCAGAAGCACGCTCGAGCGACAGAATGCTCACTCGAGCGAAGAAACCCAAAACATAGACCTCGCTCGCTCGAGCGAAGGAAAGCTCGCTCGAGCCAAGAATCAAAACCATCAGGTCAAAAAGAGACGCAGACGCAAGCTCGAGCGCAGGACTTCTCGCTCGAGTCACCAGACACATCACCTAACTCTCGCTCGAGCGAAGGATCTAAAACAAGGAGCTCGCTCGAGCGACAAAAGGCTCGCTTGAGCGAAGGACCAAAATTCTAGACAGCAACCATTGGCTCCCAAGCACACCCAACCTGTAACAAACCTGCCCAAAACATCCTATAGCTCGAATACAAAGTATTGAAGGATGGAAACGAGATATATATAACAACCAACATCCACGGAACCAAGTCCGGATTACACTAATCAATGGAGGGAAAACTAGGGTCGCTATAGAAAATGTTTACAAATTACCAATTGTTAAAGCCCCTAATTGCATTTGACTTCTAATATCAAGTTGTTGACTTTGTAAATGTTTGTTAGCATACCTTTTTAGATGACTAATACCCCCTGCAGATGCAGCACTAAGTAAATGTGCACAATATTTAAATTTTGCTTTAAATGTAATTGTACCATCATAATTATTTATAGATATTTTTTCAAAATGTTCCCAAACACTACTAGTTGTGCCCCTCGATGATGATCCAACTATTGGAAGAGGGATATTAGAAGGAGAATCAACAGATTCATGTTGTGTAGTAAGTAAAATAATATAAAATTTACCCATAAGTCCTAGTTTTTGAAACGTTGAACCATTTAGTCCTAAAAGTTTTCTTATGCTCCATTTAGTCCTATTTTTACATCAGCATGATGTAAATGATGTAAATGATCTGATGTTTCATTTTATAATTTCAAAATTTATTGAAATCTGATGAACATTAGATGTTTTTCATCCTATATTTTCAAACATTATTGAAATTTGATGAACATTAGATGTTTGAAATCTAATGTTTGTAACATGACTCTGATGTTATTAACATTGTATCTGATGTTATTAACATTGTAATGGGACCTTTCAGTCTATAAGAAAACTTTTAGGACTAAACAGTGCATAAGTTATTAATTTGGGATTTATTGGTGCATCCCCCTAAGAACTAACCATTAATTTAAATAATGTATATATACGATGAGTAAAAAATAATAATTAATATATATGCACAAATAATTAATGAAAAAAATAAGTAGCTATTAAATTTACCTAAACTAATTAATGTTACCGATTGGCCAATGCAATACAAAAATTAGCTTCTTTTGATAAAAGTTTCTTATTGCACAATTGCAATTGCCACTTAGGGATGACACTTCAAAATTAATTGAGAGTTAAGAGAGATGAGAGTTTAAGAGAGAGAATTGTTTGTGAGACTTATTTTGGAAAAATGGGGATATTTATAAAAGTTTGAAAGATTGAAGTAAATTTATAAATAAAAAAAAATTATCATTGTGTTGAACGGTAATATGACTGTTATATTATTATTATTATTATTATTATTATTATTTTTAAGTTTCCAGAGGTGAAAACATTTTTTTTTTCTTTTTCCATTCATTGGAACTTTGAACTTGATGTGAGTGATGCATGACATTGACAAGGGGCAGGGGTAGGCGGGCGGCACTAGGCAGAAACAAACGTGCATAATTTTTTTTTTTCATTTATTGCAATTTGTAATGATGATGTGAGTGAAAAATGATGCATAACAAGGGATCAACTCAATGATCTTTTTTTTTTTTTTGACCGTTGTTGCAAGATCAAGCCTTTATTTTTTTTTTAGTATTATTATTTTTTAATTATTTAACCACTGCAACTTGCTTTTTATTTTTTATTTTTTTCGAAATTTGATCGTTGGCAGAGAGAGGACTGGGACCGAAATTTTTTGGGTCGGGCTTCAAATGGAAGGCACAGGCCCAAGTTCCTAGGCTAGGCTCAGCCCCAGGCCTAAACAGGCCGGGCTTATTTTAGGTCTTAGACGAGCTTCGGGCTCGCCCACAAGTCTCGAACCGTTTTTACACCCATATTCTCCACCAGCCTAACTAATGGAAAACTAAACTAACATTTTGCTAGAGTGCCTCGCTGGGAAAGACGAGACACCGTGCACTAGCTTACTATTTTTTTTTCTTTTTTAATTAATTCAAACCCCATTTATTTTTCTTTGGCACACTCTTTCTCCACTCTATTTGTTTTTCTCTAAAATCTCTCATCACTTTCTCATAAATGCTTTACAAACATAATTTATATATAAAATTTATAAACATAATGTGATATTGATATTTTTATAATTTTGAACCACAATAATAAATGTTTTGAATTAAATGATAGTTGAAAAAATATAATTGTATTTATAAAAAAATACAATTGTGAAAAAATATGTTCTTAGAAAAATATAATTATATTTAAAAAATGAAAAAAAATATATAAATAAAATATAATAATAGATCTCATCACTTATATATGTTATCAATATAATTTACACGTGAAATTATAAATAAAATATAATAAAAAATTATAGAAAAAGAAATAAAATTAAAAAGAATATGTTAATGAAATAGAATTTTAAAATAGAGAGTCTGATAAAGTGTGTGCATAAATAAGAGACTAATTAAAACACAAAAGTGAATTTTGAATTATAATTTGACTCAAATTTTATTGAGGTTAATGTGAATGCTCTTATAGTGTTACTTTATAGTCCTTCCTTACATATTTATTAATAGAAATAATAACAAACGACTAAATAGAAAAACAATAATGAGGTGTTTGTGGAGATTATTTAAAGTTAAAAATTGAAAATCAGAAAATAAAAGTTAAAAATACTCCTCACTTAGCTTTTGAAAAATTAACTTTTTTCAGTTTATTTAAACTATTTCTACCAAATAAAATATCAGGGGTGAGCAGCAGATATACCGATCCGCCCAAACCGACCGAATCGAACCGATCCGTCGCATTTTAGACGGATGCGTGATGACGAGCGGACGGTTGCAGATTGGATTTTTCCAATCTGCCTATTTTTAGACGGATATTTGAGGTTCATTTGACCGCAACCAAATTGGCAAATTGCGAGCACCTCTAGTAATTTGTAAGACTTTATGTTTTTAATTTGTTTAGATATTCTGTTTGTGTTTTCAATTGAAAAATAGTTTAAAAATTCTATTAAAAAAGAGTTTTCAACTTGAATATATTTTTTGAATTGAAAAAAATAAATGTATTATTTATCTATATTTTTGGTTTTTAAATCTAACTCTAAAAATAATAAATAAAAAAGATGATTTATGCTGGTTGGGTTTTGTTTTCAAAAGCAGATATAGATGTAACAATACAAAGGCATACAATATATACTACTGCTTTGTTCATGGTTTTGGTGGTTTGAATTGTTTTTATATTTTAGGAACCACATATTGTAATACTTTATATAATACTTTATGTGGATAAGGTATGTTGTGATTGTAACATGTGGATGAGGCATGCAATGATTGTAATATTCTAAAGTTCCAAACTTTTTTTCTTTGGATGAGGCATGCAGTGATTGTAATACTTTTTTAAGTCATTGGCTATAATACGGTTTTTTTTTTTGAGGAAGTGTACAAGTTGAATTATGTTGAAAATTTATAAAATTTTAAACTACCAAACCGATTCGCATCTATCCGCCAATCCGCTCAATCCACACATGCCGGATTGACGGACGGATATGGATTGATTTTCTTCGATCCACCAATCTGGCGGACGGATGGCGGATTGGAGGTTCTGTGGCTGCAACCGATTCGCGCCCACCCTTACAAAATATAAGCAGAAGCTGCACCAAACAGTCTGACACAAACTCTCATATTAGAATAAGCTATATTCCACTTCCATAATCCCCACCAAACACCCTCAATGCTACATCCCTCAATTTACCACTTTAAACCACCCCTAATAATGTGGCATTGAGATTAAACCCCACATGATGGAATATTTGACAAATCAAAATTCGACACTTGTCAGACATATCATTAGGGGCAATTTTTAGAAGTAATAAATTAGGTGTTTTAATCATTTTTCATAGAAAAAAGAAAAGAAAAGAAAACATGGTAATAAATTACTTTCTTGCAATATTGTTTAGAAAAGTAACGTGGAAAATATTTTATAATTGAAAACATTTTTAAAGAAAAAATATTTCAAAAATAATATTTTTTTTTTTATGTTTGGTGATGGTGGACCGAAAGATAGAGGTGAAGGTGGAGGTGTTGGCGTGGTGGTAGCGACAATGATAGTGGTGGTGGTCGTGGTGATAGTGATGTGGTAGTAACAACGTGATAACTATTGGTCATATATGCTAATTAAACGAAACAAATAGATTAAAAATTAATCAGTTAACTTACATAACATGAACCATGATTAACCAAAATACAAATGGAATTGAAATATTGAAAACAAGGAAGCAAACCAAATTCTGTGTGATACCATAGTGTCCTTAAAACAGATTAGCCGCCTCACCGTGGGTGTTGGACGAACATCGACTTCTATCTCCCAGGATAAGATGGCTTAAACCGGCTAACTTAGAAGCACCTTCTATTAGCTTTGGCGAACCGACAATGGCAGCACTCTTTCATAAAGGAAGAAAATTGTAGACACAAGCAGACTGACTATATAATTCTAGAAGGGAAAATCTATTTCTAAACCAAGGGAGATGGGTCTCCTTTTATACACCATGGGGGAGAGAGGAGGAGCCTCTAGCCATGAAAGCTATCATCTAATGCCCATGAAGGCTGGCCACTAATGACCATTACTCTTGCAAAACTGCTGAAGTAACGGACCAAAATTAATGGGAGCAAATATCTGATATATATATATATATATATATTCTATATACACAAGTGTGTATTTCTACCACAATCAATGTGAGATTGGTAGTTATACATGTAACAACCCAGATTTTTAATTATTCTGTATAATTTATACTAATATTATTTAATCACAGTTAGAAAAATATATAATTTATTATATATTATTATGTGTAATTTTGTAAAACAATATAATTATTAAAAGTTTAAGGGTCAAAATATAAATAAATAATTAATTTACTGTTGGTATATAATAAAGTGTAATTTAATTAGTAATTAATTTATTTATATAATTATATTAAAAAATTGGATTAAAGTGTAATTATCTTAAATATCTATTAAAGATAAAAATGAATCTATGAAATTTATTATCGAATTTGTGGGGGAGATACGCGGGCCACGACTTACCTCCCTATCATAGGGAGGAGCTGATCTAGACAGAGAGAAAAAGAAAGAAGAAGGAAAGGAAAGGAAAGAAGGAAAGAAAGGAAAGAAGGAAAAAGGAAGAAAAAAATAATGAAAGCTGAAAGAGTCTTTGGTAGTAGAAAGAAAGAATAAGGCATTAAAGTTAAGGTGAGTTATATTATACCTTGAGTCACCATAATGTATTTTACGTATGTTTTAACTTACCATAGTTTATTTTATACAAGTTATGTTTTATAAATTATTATAAACTATATTAATATTTCAGTTACGTGGATTATTTTCTGAACTCTATTTGCTTAAAAGGAAACCCATGGATATGTTTGTTTATATTTTAAAGAATATTTGACTATAACCTTATAAACAATTATGTTTTGTAAGTACCACCACGAGAGTCCCATGTCTTGGGGGACTTAAATAACCATTGGCCTTTGTTTGGCTACTTTGTGGTCCTTTGTTTGTCATAGATCCATTGACCTCTGTTCTGTACGGAGTAAAGTGTTGTGCGGAGATAAGTGCCATACTATTGTGGGAGCCACCTCTATAATCCGTATGAGCCACCTCTTGAATTCGGACCAAAGTGCTGTGCGGAGATAAGTGCTACACTATTGTGGGAGCCACCTCTATAATCCATATGAGCCACCTCTTGAATCCGTACCTCTGTTCTGACTATCACTCCTGTGACTTCTGTTCTATTCTATTCAGTACCGTGGTTATGGTTAATTATTTACATAATTTCTGTATTTCAGTTTCTGCCACTTAAATGATTTGTTTACCAATGATTTATTTACCAAACTGAGTTATGTAAATGTTTTGGCCTAATTAACTATCCATGGTTATTTCATGTCCCTTATACTCTTGGTATAATATTTCTCACTCTGTCATGTGCTTATAGCTGTTTACCAATTTTCAGAAACAGTGCAATTCAGAAATAGCTTTGGAAAGTCTTAGACGCGGGGTTGAGGTATAGACACACACAATTTTTTTATGATATGTTTATATGTAAATATCGGCCTTTTGGCCAATACATTTTGTAATAAAAATAGAAACTCCAATGATTATTTTGGTACCCTTATTTAAATATTACTTCCGCTCGCGTTTATTTATTTGTTCAAGAATTGGTCGTAGGTAACTTCAGTTACTAGCCATCACGATGCTTAACCCTTTGATACGGGGAGCGGGTCGTGACAAATGGTATCAGAGCAATGGTTTATAAAAAATAAAAAAAATATATCATTGGAGCATATGACACACGCACATTTAAGAAGTAGGATAACGGGTAATTAGTACCTAAATATTATATTTTGTTAGTTGATTTAATTATATTATAATTTTATATGATTATATATATATATAATATTTTTTTTGTGTGTGCCTAATTTGTGAAGGGTATTAGATATAATTTATATTGTTATAGTAAACGAAGGAAAAGAAATAGAGAGTGTCGGACTCAAGCACCTACCAAAATTATAATATAATTAAATACATATAATTTTCAGTTCAGTATTGAAAAAAAAATGTTATTTCGACTTTTAAAAGTGGATTCAAATTATAAAGGTACTAATTTTGAAACTATTTCCGCAATGAAAAGTTCATCTCAAATTTTTTTCAACTCTTGCATATGATTCTGTCGTTGTGTTCTCATTTTATTTATTTTTATTTATGTTTATCGTAAACAAAATGAGTGAAAAGTTTTTAAAGTCACCAATTATTTCTCATTTTGGCCCAAAACAATTTTTGACAACTAGACAGTGAGTGGATTTTGGTAAAGTTTTTTTTTTTTAGATTAATCATCTAATATATATTTATTAGAGTGCGCAGCGGATAGCTTACACATATGACAAATTTTGAGAACGAAATTTTAAAAGGAGGGAAGATTGTAACAATCTAGATTTTTAATTATTCTGTAGAATTTATACTAATATTATTTAATCACAGTTAGAAAAATATATAATTTATTATATATTATTATGTGTAATTTTGTAAAACAATATAATTATTAAAAGTTTAAGGGTCAAAATATAAATAAATAATTAATTTACTGTTGGTATATAATAAAGTGTAATTTAATTAGGAATTAATTAATTTATATAATTATATTAAAAATTGGGTTAAAATATAATTATCTTAAATGTCTATTAAAATAAGAATGAATCTATGAAATTTATTATCGAATCTGTGGGGGAGATATGCGAGCCACGTCTTACCTCCGTATAGGGAGGAGCTGATCTGGGCGGAGAGAAAAAGAAAGAAGAAGGAAAGAAAAGGAAAGAAGGAAAGAAGAAAGGAAAGGAAAAGAAGAAAAAAATAATGAAAGTTGAAAAAGTCTTTGGTAGTAGAAAAAAAGAGTAAGGCATTAAAGTTAAGGTGAGTTATATTATACCTTGAGTCACCATAATGTATTTTACGTATGTTTTAACTTACCATAGTTTATTTTATACAAGTTATGTTTTATAAATTATTATAAACTATATTAATGTTTCAGTTACGTGGATTTTTCTAAACTCTATTTGCTTAAAAGGAAACGCATGGATATGTTTGTTATATTTTAAAGAATTTTTGACTATAACCTTATAAACAATTATGTTTTATAAGTACCACCACGAGAGTCCCATGTCTTGGGGGACTTAAATAACCATTGGTCTCTGTTTGGCCACTTTGTGGTCCTCTGTTTGTCATAGATCTATTGACCTCTGTTCTGTGCGGAGATAAGTGCTACACTATTGTGGGAGCCACCTCTATAATCCGTATGAGCCACCTCTTGAATCCGGACCACTGTTCTGTGCAGAGCAAAGTGCTATGCGGAGATAAGTGCTACACTATTGTGGGAGCCACCTCTATAATCCATATGAGCCACCTCTTGAATCCGTACCTCTGTTTTGACTATCACTCCTGTGACCTTTGTTCTGTTCTGTTCTGTTCTGTTCTGTTTAGTACCGTGCTTATGGTTATTTATTTACATAATTTCTATATTTCAGTTTCTGCCACTTAAATGATTTGTTTACCAATAATTTATTTACCAAACTGAGTTATATAAATGTTTTGGCCTAATTAACTATCCATGGTTATTTTGTGTCCCTTATACTCTTAGTATAATATTTCTCACTCTGCCATGTGCTTATAGCTGTTTACCAATTTTCAGAAACAGTGCAATTCATAAATAACTTTGGAAAGTCTTAAACACGGGGCTGAGGAATAGACACACACAATATTTTTATGATATATTTATATGTAAATATCAGCCTTTTGGCCAATACATTTTGTAATAAAAATAGAAGCTCCAATGATTATTTTGGTACCCTTATTTAAATATTACTTCCGCTCGCGTTTATTTATTTGTTCAAGAATTGGCCGTTGGTAACATCAGTTACTGGCCATCACGATGCTTAACCCTTGGGTACGGGGCGCGGGTCGTGACAATACACAATTCCCAAAACCTCATTCAAGAGGCCATTTTTATGAGACAATTTCTCATTCAATTCTCAATGGTTTTTGTCATTCTTTATGTAGTGTAAAGACCTTGTTACAAAAATCTAAATCCATTTAATCCCACCTCAACTAATGGTTAGGACCTACTTTAATTTCACATTAAAGTTTACCAAAAACCCATTTTTTCCAACAATCCCCCACATGAATAAAAATTGACCAAATAAGAAAAACGGACAACGTTTACAACAAAGACTCGGAGAGAGAGCACACAGACTAACCCTACATCAGAAAAGGTAGTTGTTGGCCTTGAACCTTTCGTAGTGACAACTTTTTCAGATTTACTGGCTAACTAGTGAACATTATGTCTTGAACTGTTCTGCCGTTTGTGTAAACCGAGACAATAGACCTCACACAGGAGTTAGCCCAACCATTGTTCTTGTTCTCACTTGTGTGTCCGGTATGGCCCTGGAAGACTAACCTGGTTCAGTGAGTGGTTTTAAAGAATTCGGCCTTACCAATTCTTAAAGAAGCGGCCCCACTTCGCACTCACATAGGTGACCTATATAAGGTATCTCATTATACCACGGTTGACTATCATATCACTTAGGTTATTAAAAGTATTAGCTTAACCTTCTACCCCCATCTGGTATCACTGTACAAAGGAATGGGTAAGAGGATTTGCCTCTTCAATGACTCATCCATTACACGAAATTAGGTTGTCCCTTTGAACCTAGATCTTGGGACCTCCAGTCAACTAGGTTGGGTTTTTCGTTCTGGTAACATTACTAAAGGCCTTATCCCCATTTCTCTTGACGACGTTTCTACTAACTCTCGAGTTAACCCTTTGGTTAGAGGATCCGCAATGTTGTCCTTAGACTTTACATAGTTTAGAGAGACAATTCCTTTAGAGAGTAGTTGTCGTATGGAATTATGTCTACGACGGATATGTCTAGACTTTCCATTATACATATGACTCTGTGCCTGTCCAATCGCCGATTGATTATCGCAATGAATACAGATAGCAGGCACAGGTTTCGGCCAACATGGAATATTCTCAACGAACTGGCAAAGCCATTCAGCCTCTTCAGTTGCTTTATCCAATGCAATAAACTCAGATTCCATCGTTGATCTCGATATATACATTTGCTTAGAAGATTTCCAAGACACGGTTGCCCCTCCGAGGGTAAACACATAACCACTAGTGGATTTGGAGTCTTTTATATCAGATATCCAGTTAGCGTCACTATACCTTTCTAGTACCGCTGGGCATCTGGTATAATGCAGCCTATAATCCCGGGTCTAGCGTAGATAACCTAACACCCGCATAATGCCTCTCCAATGAGTGGAATTAGGATTACTCGTGTATCTACGAAGCTTGCTAATAGAGTAGGCTACATCCTGCCTTGTACAACTCATCAGATACATCAAACTTCCAATGACCCGAGAATATTCTAGTTGAGAGATACTTTCACCATTATTCTTGGTCAAATGTAAATTCACGTTTACCGGTGTCCTAGACACACTTGTATCTGATTTACTAAATTTCTCAAGTATCTACTCAACATAGTGAAACTGAGAAAGTACAATACCACTAGATGTTCTGCTAATTTTAATACCTAGAATGACATCTGCAAGGCCTATATCTTTCATGTCAAACTTTGAGTTTAACAATCTCTTGGTAGTTCGAACCATTTCATCATTACTACCAACAATGAGTATGTTGTCTACGTATAGACACAAAATGACATAACCTCTGTCAGTGCATTTAACATATATGCACTTGTCACATTCATTGATTCTAAACCTATTTGACAATATAGCCTTGTCAAACTTTTCATGCCATTGCTTAGGCGTTTGTTTCAAACCATATAATGACTTGACAAGCTTACAGACTTTCTTATTTTTCCCTAGAGCTGAAAACCCCTTGGGTTGTTCCATGTAGATTTCTTCATCTAAATCTCCATTTAAGAAAGTTGTCTTTACATCCATCTAATGTATCTCTAGACCACGTAAAACGACTATCGCAATCACCATGCGAATGGATGTAATTCTTGTCATAGGTGAATATGTATCAAAGTAATCCAGGCCTTCTCGCTGCCTGTATCCTTTGATTACTAGTCTAGCTTTATATTTATCAATTGACCCATCAGTCTTCATCTTTCTTCTAAAGATCCACATACTCCTGAAGGCCTTACTGCTTGGGGGTAGATCAACTAACTCCCAAGTATGGTTCTGTAAGATGGAGTTAATTTCACTTTTAATAGCTTTTTTCCATAAGGGACTTTCTGGTGAGTCACCGCTTCATGGAAAGTTCGAGGTTCTCCCTCTAACATATAAGTCAAGAAGTCCAGGCCAAAGGACTTAGTAGTCCTAGCCCTCTTGCTCCTTCTCGGGTCATCTACTTCCTCATCTTGATCATCATCTTGATCATTATCTTTAAGTTTCTTCTCAGAACTTTGATCCTCTCCTTAGGTTCGGCAAGGAAATGTCTCTTCAAAGAAAGACACATTCCTTGACTCCATTATGGTATTCTTGTAGATATCTGAAATATCAACTTGTGCACAAGAAACCTATATGCACTACTATTCTGTGCATAACCAATGAATATACAATCCACAGTTTTCGGACCTATCCTAACCCGCTTGGGTGTAGGTACCGCCACTTTTACAAAACATTCCCACATTCATAGGAAATTATAAGAAGGCTTCCGGCTTTTCCATAACTCATGGAGTCTTGTCTATTTCTTCTGAGGGATTCTATTTAGAATGTAATTCGCAAAGAGAATTGCTTCCCCCCACAAGTTCTGTGGCAATCTAGAACTTAGCAACATTGCATTCATCATCTCCTTTAGCATCCTATTCTTCCGTTCAACAATCCCATTTGACTGAGGAGAATAAGGCATCGTGGTTTGGTGGATAATCCCGGATTAAGTACAAATCTCAATAAACAATGATTCACACCACCACGATCGCTTCTTAAAGCCTTAATCTTGCGGCCTAATTAATTCTCAACTTCATTCTTATAAAGAATAAATTTGTCAATAGCCTCATCTTTGCTTTTGAGCAACTAGACATAACAATACTTAGTGTAATCATCAACAAAAGTGATGAAGTATTTATTGCCACCACGTGATTGTATAACTTTAAGTCACACACATCACTATGCACTAAGTCCAATGGCTCTGAACTTCTTTCAATAGAATGAAACGAAGATCTTGTCAACTTCGCTTCAACACAAGTCTCATACTTGTGTTTTGGATTAATCTTAAAAGATGATATGTGATCTAACTTGATTAATTTATGTAAAGATTCAAAGTTTACATGTCCTAATCTACCATGCCACAAATTAAAAGACTCAAGCATGTAAACAGAAGAAGATGTATCTTTATTCATCTTTGGGATAACAGTCATTACATTGAGTATAAACATACCCCCAACATATAACCCTTACCCACATACACTTCACTCTTGGTCAAAACGACCTTGTCGGATTCAAAAACCATGCGAAAACCATGTTTAAACCATGTTTGCTAAGAACAGACCCTGAGACAAGATTCTTACGAATGTCCGGAACATACAGGACTTCGTTCAAGGTTAGCTCCTTTCCTGAAGTCAACTTCAGGACCACCTTTCCTTTCCCCTCAACAATCGAGGTAGCAGAGTTTCCCATAAACAACTTCTCACCGTTTGTAACCGGCTTGAAAGTTGTAAACAGCTTTTTCTTGGAGCAGATGTGGCGTGTAGCCCCAGTATCAATCCACCATTCTCTTGGGTTTAAACCCACCAAATTCACCTCAGAGACAACGGCAGACAAGTGCATATCATCCTCCTCATGGGAGTGCTCTTGTATATCTACCATATGAGCACGAGGTTTAGTCTTGTATGGCTTTTTCTGCTTACGGCAGTCACTAGCCCGATGCCCCTCACTACCACAGTTGTAGCACTTCCCTAAGAACCGATAACTAGGTTCTTATGGCTTGTATGCCGATGTAACATGCCCGCGAGGGGGGCCTCAACGGGTTACAGTTCAGACTCGGTTTGTGTCGGTTCTAAATCATGAACCAAAGAGTCCAACTCTGCCAAAATCGTTTTGAAAAAAAAACAGATTTTGAAAAGAAGTGCCAAACATGGACTGCTTTGCCAGATACAGAGTTGCCACCTAAATATTTTTTAAAATGGGAAATTTAGGAAACCCTGACTCGGTGCGAAGGGCCACGTGTCCGTCATCACCGAATGTCTTGGCTCGGAGCTTGGGTACGATCGGGGAAGGTCAGCTATGAGTACCCCCTTTCGCCCGGTCCGAAGACCGGCCTCTACTAACCATGATATCCGATTTTGAAAACGTTATGTGTTCTTGTTCCAATTATTAGCCGAGAATTACTAATGTTATGCGCACAGCAAACAAGTATAGACTAGATCGCCTAATTTGGAAACAGACATTGCATATCCGTTTATTTTGAAAATGCTTTGGAATTTGCTACTCGCAAGTAGGCTAAAATACGGATTTCAACGAGTCTTTCCAACTCAAACAATCCAACCTTCACCCACAGGCATTCAAACAGTTTATCTCATATAAGCACTTAGCCACATGGCAAGCATACTGTCATGTTAACATTCACACGCATGCGAGATGCTAAAGCATAAATACTTACATCGTACTCCGTGCCAAAACAATAAACTAGTTAGCAAACATGCATGCCCTAGTTCGTGTTAAGTGGCTAATGCAACGCAAGCAAAATATGACCTAAACAGGCTTGGCTATCCTAAACATAACATGTGAAATGCTGCAATTATCAAGTATTCAATTTGGAAATTGAAATACAATGCAGTTAGTGTGATGTACCGAGCCCGGTGCATGTCAACAAATGTATGGATGCACGCATGCATTGCATAAGGTATGCTAAAATAGACGTGCCCTAATCTACCATCATAAGCAGGTAAATAAAAGGGAAGAAAGAAGCGGGGATTGGAAGACATGCACACACACGCACCCACACTTATTACAGATTTGCCCTCGCTCGGAGGGACCAAATAGATATACAAATTAATTAACTACGCAAGCTAATTAAATATTACAAATTGATTAAATTAACTAAACAAATTAATCAATCTAAGAAAAATAGTAAACCGCCTCGGGGCGAGGGCTCAATGCATGCGCGCTTGGATTCCGCTCGGAATCGCACTGCCATGCATAGTCTGCCTCTGTTTTCCCTGCTTTGCTCCTCTGAAAACTGCCACAGTCTCAAGGATGCCTCTCTGGATACTGGGAATCACCACCGGCTGGAGGAAGTGACCACCGGCACTAGGATGTGGCCATCGGCACAAAATAGATCCACCGGCCATCGATTGAATGCCGGTCGGCACTAAATACTGCCGGCCGGCAGTAAGTTCCTGCAGAACCTGCAACTCACAGCAGCAGAGGGCAAAATCTTGCATGGCAATGCTATTCAAGCTATGTATGCACCAATCACATTCCCTATCATGTTAATGACTCAAGGGAGGATGTGCCTCGGTTCTCGGGCCACCAATCACGCATTTCCATGCATAATGGCCTAAAGAATCGAGTGTGCACTTTCAATTTCAAATGCATGCAAACCAAACAATAAAGGGGGCCCAATTCCTATCACTAGATCAAGGAACAAGGCATGCATGTCTATGTGCGCAATCCTAAGCATGTCAACTATTATGCAACATGAGATGCAAACAAGAATGCTAGTATGCAAACACACATACAAAGCAAGCATGCAAACCAAGCAAAGGGGTGGACTTAAACATGACTTAGGCAACTCCAAATAGGCCCAAAATCAGTAGTCAAAGTGCTCAAAAATGGAGGTTAAACACACATACACACGTGCACATATGATGGTCCAGACTTTAAGCATTAAACAAGCAACTTTCAAGCACACTTGAAAGGGGATATCATGGACATTAGCATGCAATGAAAAGCTTAAAATCATGTCAAAATGTGGTGCCAAACCAACCCAAATGAGACAAGCATAAGCATGCAAGCATGGTCCAAGTACTTGAGGCAAGTCATGAAGCATTGAACTACACTTGACAAGACCTAACATGGCAAGACTTAAGCAACTAAAATGAGAGTTTTAGCACACAAAATCAAGCTCAAAGGACCACTTAGATGGCATCTAAATGGTTTGAATTCAAAGGCATGCACAATGGTCAAGACATAGGGCATACAACACATGCTTTTAAGGCAACAAAGAGGCATCCAAGGTAAGCACATGAGCATGCCAAAGGGACTGAAATAACATGTTGGGTGGTTCCAAACCACCAAAATGATGCAAGCAACACATGCTACACATTCACATACTTGTAGCATACAAGCCCGACAAGCCACAAATGCAAAGGAGCTATACTAAGCATGCCAAAATCGATCCAAACAACTATGGACAGACCTAAAGCATGGCAAAATAAGCACAAAACATTCACAAGGCTAAGCCTAAAACATGCTCGAACAAAGGCTAACAACCTAAGGCATTTTAAGGCAATTACAAGGCATTACATGGTAGGTATGCTAAGCATGCATGGTGTACCAAAACCAACACATAACATGATTATATTATGGCATAATAAGCATGAAATGCAGCCTAGACATGATCAACACACACTCTAACATAAGCTCCCTTAAGAGACCAAAAATGGTCCCTTTCAAGGACAACAAGGAGAGGGGGTGGCCCTCCCCTTTTGGAGACTTCAAGGCATCATCTCCACCACTGAAATCCCTCAAGATTTCAGTGGTGACGAGACCCAAACACCAAAGTCTCGAAACTTACACAAAATGGCACAAAATGGGGCCTTACAAGGCCTAAGAGGGGTCAAACTTCCCCAAAGCACAAAACACTCTTAATAAACTATCAAGAGGGCCTAAAAACAGAACTTTTTTGTATTAAACACTAAGCACAAAAACAGCTCTAAGATAGGTAGAAATAGGATGCAAAAATGGGAAATAAAAGGGAAGTTTCTTACCCTTGAAGACCACCTTCACAAATGGTGCTCCAACAGCCCTTCTTGGCTTGAATCCACCTCCAAAACACTCAAACAAGCCTCCAAGGGTCTCAAGTCCAAGAGATGGTGTGTTAGTGTGTGTGTGTGAGCAAAATGGCACAAAACACACACTTATAGAGATAGAAAATATATCTAACCCTAACCCTAGAACTCAAGCTTTTCCAAGGCTATCTAAAATGTCTCAAAAGTGTCTACCTTCTCATGCCAAGAGAAGACCCTCTCTTGTATATGCAATTCCCTCTTGTAAAGCTTACAAAACAAGCCATCCAAGAGGGAAATCCCTCCATACACGTGTATGGAGGGGAATGGGGTGGGTGCCAGCTATCACAGCTGGCACAAAATATCTACAAAAAGTAGATGAACAGTGGTCGGCCGCTCAAAATTGTCATTTTGACAAAATGGAGTGCCGACCGGCAACAAAGAGTGCCGACCGGCAAAAGATATTGCCGGTGGCAACAAAAACTAGCCGGTGGCCTCTAGCTACTGCCGGTGGTGTGTGGGGATGCCTCACAAGGCATTCCCTGCCCCTCCAAGGCAAAACACAAGTGTTTGGTGCAAACCAGACACAAAACGGTCGAGTTAGGAGATCCTGAGACAAGGCGCGTAGCCGAGAACTCCGGGAACTCCAAACGAACACAAACATGGATAATCACCGAGTGTTCAAACGGTGACGTCCAAGTCTTGAGGACGGTCAAAAATGGGGTGTCTACAGCCGACTTCTTTGCAACACCACCCTTTGGCCCCAGCTTTGATCCCTTGTTCACAGGAGGCTTTTTCCTCACCCCAGAAGATTTGCCATTCTCAATGACATTGGCCTTCATAGAGGAGGTACCCCTCATTTCTTTATATTATCCTCCTCAATTCGGAGTCAGACAATCAGTTCTTCAATGGACATTTCCTTGCGCTTATGCTTTAAGTAGTTCTTAAAGTCCTTCCAACCATTGGGAAGTTTCTCAATGATCACAGCAACTTGGAATGACTCGTTCAACGGCATCCCCTTAGCATGAATCTCATGCAAGATCACTTTGAACTCTTGGACTTGACTTATCACAGTTTTTGAATCGATCATTTTAAAGTCTAGGAACCGGCCAACTACAAATTTCTTTGACCCGGCGTCCTCAGTCTTGTATTCTTGTCTAGAGATTCCCATAACTCCTTTGCTGAGCTCTTGGCACAAAACACACTGTATAGTGAGTCTGCCAAGCTATTGAACACATAGTTCCGGCAGAGATAGTCTATCTGCTTCTATGTGTCAAGCGCCATGACTTTCTGCCTGTCTGGCTCATTCTCTGCCACAACAGGAGGATCCTCGCTCAAAACCTTTGCAAGGTTCAGTGTGGTCAAGTAGAATAGCATCTTTTGCTGTTATCTCTTGAAGTTTACCCCAGCAAATTTCTCTAGCGCTCATGATGACTGAGTGGTCCTCCCAGAATAGTTGGAGTAACACCAGGGTTGACCATAGTAGTAGGGGTTGGCAACCCAGTTGCCTTGGGGTTCAGATCCCCACTAACGTTAGCAGTAGCAGCAGCATCAGTGATAGTTGCCATTTCTGAAAATTACCCCAGAATATCATGTTCTGTGTTTTTCAAAAATTAAACTTAACACTAGAAAATCCCATAGTCGAAAAGTTAATTCAAAATTAGTCTCACCACTAAACCTAGAATCGAACATGGTCAAGAATGTTCCTAGGAAGACTGGAGGGGTCACAACGGTCCCACTTAAAACCCAGTTAACCTTTTGACAAAATTTTCAAGAGCATGTTGACTCTTAGTCCGTAAGAAACAATTTTTAAAATTAAATTTTCCAAGGGATGAACTAGGTTAAAACAAACCAAAGTCCAACACTTACAGGCAATTTAAAAATTGCTAACCAAATTACAAGCAATATAAAACATTGCTACAAATCTAAACAAAAGTAAACCAATCCAATTGAGGATTGTAAGTAGTCCATTCCAAAATTCGTTTCGACGCTTAGGTATTTCTGCAAAGAAAGTTAGTAGAAATACAAAGCAGTGAATTAGAAAAAACTTGTATTTAACCATTCAAACACTATATAACGAATGACAACATTAAGTAAACATTAAAATGCTATATAAGTTACACCAATTAAATAAAACTCCATAATTAAATTGATAATGTAATTTATACAATAAACAAGTACATACATAGACAAGTTACAAAACTTTTTAATTCAAATAATCAAATTAAACTTTATTGTCATGAGTTATATATTAACAAAGCTTATAACTCCTAACTAATTGAATTAAATACTAGGAAAGAGTTACATATGAGTTTAATTCACAATAAACATGCAAATAAGTCTAACAATTAAAATTATGCAAATATCCTAGAAAATAATAAGCATGAACAAATTAAATCTAGAAAATAAATAACATTTAAAGAAATATATATTTCTGTGTTTATTTAATTTTTTTTTAGGAAGCAAGTGACATGTAAAAATTATAGAAAACTAGAAGCAAATCATGCACATTTGTTAAACTGAACAACTATTAAATATAACCACTAATCAGTAGCCTTAAGCATATATATAAAAAATATTTTATTTTATTTTATAAACAAACTTTATACCATGTATGATGGACCCACATGGAAAACAACACAACACCATTGCTATTAAATTGATCATAAAAATCACACATACCATTACATATATGAATTTACTAATCTAAACATGGAATTTATAATGATAAATTTATATATGTAATCAGTGGCATATCAAACCAATTTAAAATTGAAAACCAAGTAGCAATCAACATGGAAAAATCAGTAGACTATTTTTTTCATTATTTTCCTCGTGAATTACAGTGGACTGTTATATGCTACAGGAAATCTAGAACACATAAAACAATAGCATGCATATATAGTCCTAGATATCTATAAATAAAAGCCATTCTAAGCACATTACATATAAGAAACAGTGTATTCAGGTACACCAATTTTAGTCAATGGAACACCTACTCCTAAGGAATGCACAAATCTTGAAAATAATAAACAGAAGCATGCAAATATATATTGTTCCGATTTTATTGCCTTTTTTCCCTAAGCACTAGCAGTAACAAAACTAATGTTAATTAATCTATTACAAAACGTATAGATAAACCTAATCTGTTTTAAGTTTGTTGGTCATAAATGCTAATTAAACGAAACAAATAGATTAAAAATTAATCAGTTAACTTACATAACATGAACCATGATTAACCGAAATACAAATGGAATTGAAATATTGAAAACAAGGGAGCAAACCAAATTATGTGTGATACCATAGTGTCCTTAAAACAGATTAGCCGCCTCACCGTATGTGCTGGAGGAACGTCGACTTCTGTCTCCCAGGATAAGATGGCTTAAACTGGCTAACTTAGAAGCACCTTCTGTTAGCTTTGGCGAACCGACAATGGCAGCACTCTCTCACACAGGAAGAAAATTGTAGACACAAGCAGACTGACTATATAATTCTAGAAGGGAAAAGCTGTTTTTAAACCAAGAGAGATGGGTCTCCTTTTATACACCATGGGGGATAGAGGAGGAGCCTCTAGCCATGAAGGCTATCATCTAATGCCCATGAAGGTTGGCCACAAATGACCATTACTCTTACAAAACTACTGGAGTAATGGACCAAAATTCATGGGAGAAAATATCTAATATATATATTTTCTATATACACAAGTGTGTATTTCTGCCACAATCAATGTGGGATTGGTAGTTATACACAATTTCCAAAACTCATTCATAAAGCCATCTTTATGAGACAATTTCTCATTCATAGTGATTTTTGGTCATTATTTATGTGGTCTAAAGACCTTATTACAAAGAATCTAAACCCATTTAACCCACCTCAACCAATGGTTGGGACCTACTTTAATTTCACATTAAAGTTTACCAAAAACCTATTTTTTCCAACAATAACATTGATTAAATTTTAGTTTAGAAAATATTTCTCCTTTTAAAATTAAAAAATATTTTTTGCTCAAATAAATTTATTTTTTGTTGATAACAAAAATAATTTTTATTATATCAAACATAAAAAAAATATGAAAAATATTTTTTAAAGAATATTTTATGTTCAAATAAATGGAGGATAAAAGAAAGGGAAAAAAAAGAAGAAGAAATCTGATTTAGTAAACAGGAGAGAAAGAAAGATCAGATAAATTAAAAACATAGGAAATAAATTGAACAAAAATAAATAAATACAAATTAATGAAATGTTCCATTCCCGCTAGTTTTTTATTTCCTAGTAGAAATATTTTTCCTGAGCTAGCCCAAAAGTATTACCAAATGAAGAGATAGCAAATACTTCTTTAAAAGATTTTGAATTAGAAGAAAAATGTGACTCTTGGAGCTTAGAAGAATTTCAACAAATTGTTAACTTAGAATTAATTCTTGCAAAAATAGGAAAGCTAAAGCAAAAACCAATATACAAAAGAACAAAAAATGATTTAGATGAAATAATAAGATTAGCTGAAACGACAGAAATTTTAGAAGAACAGCCCATGAAATACTGGGAAAGAAATAAAGTTTTAGCTAGTATAGATATAAAAAATAAAGACTATAGGATTATATTAGCACAAATAGATCATACGTCAGCAGATATAGAAGAATTTAGAATACAGATTAAGGAGTTATTAGATTTAGGAGTAATTCAACCTAGTAATAGTCCACATAGAAGCGCCGCATTTATGGTAAGAAATCATGCGGAGATAAAAGAGGAAAATCTAGAATGGTTATAAATTATAAAAGATTAAATGATAACACAGAAGATGATAAATACAATATACCAGATAAAAATCAGCTTATAAATGGAATACAGACGGTAAGAATATTTAGCAAATTTGATTGTAAGTCAGGTTTTTGGAAAATAAAAATGGAAAAGGAAAGCATACCTTGGATAGCCTTTTGTTGCCCACGAGAACATTATGAATGGTCAGTCATGCCTTTTGGACTTAAAAATGCACCTTCCATATTTCAGCGTAAAATGGGTAGTATATTCAACAAATATAGGTTTGTATTGGTGTATATAGATGATATATTAGTATTTAGCCCAGATAAAAATAGTCACATAGATTATTTATATATAGTATTAGAAGAATTTATAAACAATGGAATAATAATTAGTAAAAGAAAAATGGTATTGAATAAACCTCATATAGAATTTTTAGGAATGGAGTTAGGAGAAAGAAAAATCAAACTACAACCTCACATAGTAAAGAAAATTTTAGATTACCCAGATGAATTAGAAGATACAAAATAACTTCAAACATTTTTAGAAATTCTAAATTATGCACGGATGTACATTCCTAACCTTAGCAATATAATAGGACCTCTATATAGCAAGACTACACCTACAGGACAAAAATATTTTAATTGTGGGTGTTGATTTCCGACCACACAACCAAAGGGGGAACTCAGTTGGAGAGCACTGGCAGAATAGATTAAGTCCAACAACCTGTAACAAGAAGATGAGAATTCGGCGGTGGTTCGTCGATCAAGTTAGTAATCTATATTTCTCAAAGATAGCAAATTGTTCTTAAACTCATAAGAAATGACTTACTTCAGACCTACGAGGGTGCTTGCTTTTATAACCAGCAGTCACTTGATCTCATTAGAAGCCTTACTTCAATGGACTTAAGCTCAATGCTCATCCTGAACCTTTATCTAGACAAAGATAAACTCTTCTTGAGCCTTATCTTTATCCAAACTGAGATCCTCTCCTATTCTAGGACTCTTATCCCTTATCTGCTTATCTCAGATTCCGGTATCTCCGCAGATTACCTCAGCATAGCCGAAATCATCTCAGCTCATAACCAAGCCACATGGCATCTCGGCTAACACTTTGGTGTCACCTTGGTCATGTGCTGTCATTCACAAAATACGTCCCCACAACTGCCCCCTCGGTTCTATTACCTCAGCAATCTGAGGTGATGGAACCTACATCATTTTCCATATAGCATGTCGGTTAAAATCTTATTTCTTCTCCACGACCGAGATCATATCGTCGGCTTCAAGTACCTAGGACTCAACTGTCCACTTTATCAAAAGTCAAGAACCAAGAATCAAGTTCTTTAAATATCCCAGCCGAGGTTATTGCCTCATTACTTCAAGAACTTCAAGAGTTCTAACTGCGTATGAGCTGTCACGCATGGTTCGTTTCAACTGTTTCATACACATGTCCTTTCCTTACTGGTTCGTACCTGACACGCGCCATCAGGGTGCGTCATTTCTGCCCACGCCGCCTGAAAAGGACTTCGTCCAAGGAACTTCATTACGTTTTGCCGCCTTTTTGCATGTTTGACAAAACTCTTTCTTTCTCTCTCTGTCTCTTCACTTCTCATCCTCGCATCCTCTCTCTGTGCTCAAGTTTTCTCTCTCTAGACTGCTAAAACTCCATTGTCGTTTCTTCGAGCTTTCTATAACTGCTTTGTCCACCGCCTCTGGCGAGGCATCCATTATTCTGCTCCTGTGCTTGTCAGCGTCTGACTCCGGCGAGTATTGTTCCAGCGTCGTTTTCTCGGTCTTGCTTAGTAATTTCTCTAATTTTTTTATTTCTTCTTTTAGTTTCTTACTGTCCTTCGAGCATGCCCTTGTTTGTGCAATATCTTTGTTCTTGGACTTACATTGCATTGTATCTGTAGTTACTTGTATTTGTAATTAGATCTATATCTGTGATCATACTTGTTTTTCTTCATTCACTCCCTGATTTTGGATGCCATATTGTAAATCAACCTTTGTTCTTGAATCTATTTTGTGCTTTGAGGTTCATCATTGTGTTTCAAGAATGTCCATTTGTCTTGCTTGTGATTTTTGTACATTGGCACACATCCACCCAATGCTTATGAATTTGTAACTTTTCACGTTTCTTGAATGTTACTTTCTTGATTCTGAATCCTGCTCCTCTTTGTTTTCTCTGTCTATTTTCTAGATTCCTGTCTCTGATTCTTGTTCATCTCTGTAGATTTAGCTTTGGGATTTGCTAGAAATCTTTACAATTTAGGAAAATTGAAACCCTTACACTAGTGCTTATCTAGGGTTTTGCCGAGGTCTTCACACCCTTACCAACTCTTTTTTTTTTCCGAAATCTTCCACCAATCACCTTAAGCCGATATCATGGGCATGTTCAGATGGAGGGTAGACACCCCTATTAAATTAGAATACTTTAGGCAAGAGTTCTCCATTCCAGCCGACGTCCAGATCTGGTTGTCTAGAGAGGATGACTACATTATGCCTGGGAAGGATTACATGCCTTTCCAGTAGTTTTCATTATTGAGGGTGGAGTCTGGTTTCCCCTTAACATCCTCTTTAGGGAGGTCCTCCATTATTACAAACTTAATCCCATGCAACTGGTCGTTAACTCCTTTAGGATTATCAATGGCATTGCCGAGTTGGCACGTCGGCAGAATGCCAGAATTACCCTATCCGATATCCAGTACTGCTACACTATGTGTGGCCTCAAGACGAATACTAGCTACACGTACTACCTCAAGCCGAGATCTACACAATACAAGTTGATAGCCGACATTCCAGACTCAAACAAAGGCGCGGCTGACGACTACTTGATTGTCTCGGGCAATTGGGAGTTCACGCCAGATGATGAGCTGCACATTTTCCCACTGCGCTGTGAAGTTTTTAGGGATGACAAGGGTAAGGACTTAGTTCCTCCCCAAAGTCCCTTTTCTAGTGCCTCTTTTAACAATCCCTCTACTTCATATATTCTAACATTCTTCTATTTATCCTTACAGCTATCCCTCAGCCAGAGAAGAACTTTCGCCAATCCTACGTGCCAAGCAAAGACCGGATTCGACTTCTTTGCCTTCCCATCGACGACCGCAAGGCCCCACTCCTCCTCAATTACATACCAACATATCAAAGCCCTCTGCCTGACGTTCCTCGAAAAAGTAAATCTTCTCCTTCTACCACAAACTCCCCCAGCTGCTTCATCTCCTAGCCAGATCAAGTCTCCACGTCGGATCCAGCGGAGTAGCCATTAACTTTTGCCCCCCAGTTAATTCCTCCAGTCCAGTGCCAGCGCCGACGTCGAGCTCCTATTAACGGTCCTGCCGGCAGAACTCACAGACGCAGACGCAGACGCCAAAGTTCAGTTTTGTCAGCCACAAACCCATCAAACCCTCTAATCACCCTGCCAGCAATCCATTTCGGTCCCAAAGTCATAATCGTTGCCACCGCCAACAAAATGGGCTGTGCAAAAATTGTTCCAGATGACCTTCTTACCGACATCCCTGGCGTGGTGTTAGTCCATTATTCTTCTCCTTCCCAATCCCAACCCAAGCCTAAAGCCAAAATGGTGAAAAGGGCTAAGGCAAAGGCCATAACCACAAAAGTTGAGTCCGAAGATACAGTGCCAATTTATAAGTTGGCTAAAATAGAGAAGACTACTTCTGCATCCGAGAAAAGGCCCACCGAGTCTGAAGCATCTGACCAACTACCATCAAAGAAGCCGAGGTCCGATGGTGCTACTCCTCCTGTTTCTTTCCACGCCGATGAGCCCTGGACCCCGGTAGTCATGGTCAGAGATCGACCTTTGCTAGTCGGGGACAGTGCGCTTGACTCGGTGGATGTCGGTAACGCCCTTTGTATCGCCGTTCTACTGCCGGCCGACATCAATCGAATGACCGAGCTTACTGAATACGAAAACTATGCTTTGATGATGCAACATTGTGTTTTGGTAAGCTTTCGTGCCTTTATTTTTATCCTATTCAATTGCTAGTTTATTATTATTATTATTATTATTTTGCTTGTACTTCAGCCAAAGTCTCTCTGATTGTCTTTTTCTTTTACAGGCTATTTAGCAAGGTCACTCCCTCGCGGTCAAAACTGAGGAATTTAAGGAGGTGACCAAGAAGACCAAAGAGGCAGCCAAACTCCTTACTTCTCTTAACCAAGCCAAGGTTCGTATCCAAGGCCTATTAGATCAAAACAAAGTTGCCTTGGCTGCCCAAGGTAAGGCCAAATAGTGAGCCGAGTGGCCGAAAATGTTGCCGAGGTCGCAAAGGCCGAAGTAAAAGAAGCAAAGGTTAAAGTAGTTGAGGCTCAAACTGAGCTCTAAAAGGCGCTCACCACAAAAGACAAGCTCTGAAAGGCGTTCGCCACAAAAGATGCCGAGCTCAAAGCTGTAGATGAAAAAGCGTACGCCGAAGGGGCAGCCGACATCCGGGACGCCTATATGAACCAAGTCAACTAGGTATGCAACAACAGTTATACCCTTGGATGGATGGCTGCGTTGAAGAAGTTGGCCATCCTTGACGACTCGCCTCTTCACGACGCCAGCCGACTTACTTTACCATTCCCTTCCACTCCAAGCCACTCTGAGGATGAGGCTGAGACAGAAGAAGATGCCGAGGCTAACAAGTCCGAAGAAGTGGCAGCTTCTGAGGTCAAGTCCCCAACTCTAAATGAGCAAGTTGTGGACTTGACTCAAGATGATGAGGAGGATGAGGTCCCCCAAAAACACCTCTATTGATAAAGGTGCATTTGAGACTGAGATCACTACTACCAAGAGGAGCCTGGACAAGACTCTTCTTTAGATTGATGTCGAGATCCAGGCTAAGAAGTTGAAACAACTGTCTGCCGAGGTCAAAACAACACCAACAACCAAGGCTGATCAGTCTGAGACTACTACAAAAGATCATAGTGCTTAGTTTTCTGACTTCTTTCCTTTGAACTTTTTCTCTTTTCAGTACTTTTTCCTTTCACTTTTGAATACTTGTAATAGTTTGTTTGTTTTGGCCGGAGTGCCATCTCTTATAGCTGGATAAATAGTCTTTTATGCCAGGCCGATGTGCCTTTTCTATCTAAACAAGTTTCTTCTTTGAATGCATGCTTCTAAGTGTTGAATGCTTCTTTTCATGTATGCTATGCCTTGCATGCTTCTACACTTAGAATATTTTTGTAATTTTCCAAGGACACTTGAACTGTGTAATGACTTTAGGTAAGAACACATCTAACATGTATTATCTCGGATACTCTTCATCTTGGGTGTGCCCTTAGTTGGTCACCTCGGACCAACTTGTATTGGGTTCCACTGTTTACTGTGATTTCGGCAGATTGGCACTTCATAAAAATTCTTTAAGTACCTTGCAACAAGTGTTACCTCATTTACTTGTGCTTGTTGTCCTTAATCAACACGTCATTCTTTTAACCCTTCCAAGTTTTGACAAACTGTTTGGTTATCTCAGGCAACAAATACCTCAAATCTGGTTACCTTAGCTGACTCCAACTTGTAAATTGTTGTCAAAAATTTCAACAAGTGTCAAGCTTATTCCTCATTCCTGCTTCTTGCCCCCTAATGTGAACCTAAGTAGCACTTATGTTCACATTAAGCATGTATCTCTAATTTTTCCCGAAGTCTAATTCAAACAAAACTTTAGCCGAGTCTTGCGACCTCGTCTCTATGTTAATCTAACTAGACCAGACTTGGTTTAACTCTACCGTAGTGGCAAGTCCAAATTACCCTACATGTTTCATTTGGAAACATCGCAAACTTAGTTCGACTCTATCATATGGCAAGTATAATTCAACTCTACCATATGATAAGTCTAAGTTATTCGTCATGTTTCATTTGGAAACATCGCAAACATAGTTCAACTCTATCATATGGCAAGTATAATTCAACTCTACCTTATGATAAGTCTAAGTTATTTGTTATGTTTCATTCGGAAACATTGTTATAAGACTACTTCAGTCTTATCGTACAAATTCATAAAAGCAAAATCAAACTAGTGTTTTATTAAAACAGTCGAATTGCTGTTCTTTCTCTTCTTTATTCTAGGAGATCCATATCTCGGGCCAAGAATGCCTCGTTGGTCCCATCTTTCACTCCCCGGGTTCTAATTCCAGGGATGCTGACCTCCAGCGGGATAACTGCCTCAATGCCATAAGCCATGGAAAAAGGAGACTCCCTAGTTGATCTTCTCAGCGTAGTCTAATATGCCCACAAAACATTGGGCAATTCTTCTACCCACTTGCCCTTGGTTGCTTCCAGTCTCCTCTTGATCCCATCCAAAATGGTCTTATTGGATGCTTTTGCCTGACCATTACTCTAGAGGAAACTTGAAATAGAGTAATAGTTCTTAATTTTGTACTTGGCACAAAAGCTCTTGATCAATTCACTATCAAATTGGGTGCCACTGTCTGCCACAATGGCTCTCGGAATCCCAAACCTGGTGATTACGTTCTTCCAGATGAAATTCTTCACATCAATATCTCAGATTTTGGCTAGAGGTTCAACCTCTACCCATTTGGTGAAGTCGTCTGTGGCTACCAGTAAAAACTTTCTCTGTCCAGTTGCTTGGGGCAGTGGTCCCACCAGGTCTATAGCGACCCTAATTTTTCATAGGTCATTATTCATTTATTATTATTTATTATTACTTTATTTTATTTTTGGCTTTATTAATTGTGTTATTACATGAGAATTTAATGTGTTATTTAGTTAATTTAATGTGTTGTTTAATTTATTTAATGTGATAGTTAATTATATATAATTAATGTGAATATTTATATATTTTATATATAAAAATATATATATTTTATATATTGATAAAATATATATCATATTTATTTATGTTATATTTATGTTATATTTGTATAATATAAATATAATAGTAAATTAGGTATAATGTACTATACCTAGGTTTAAACACAAAAGTGAAGTTCCAAGAAGAGAAGTAGCCACGGAGAGGGATTGAAAGAAAAGAGAAAAAGAAAAAAAAAAAAAAAGGAAAAGAAAGGAAAAAGAAAAGGAGGGCTCACAGCAGCAAGCCGCAAGAGAGAGAGAGAGAGAGAGACGGTGGGAGAGGGGAGAAAAATAAGGGTTAGGGTTTTGTTTTGGTGGCTCCATTAATTCTTCAAGTATTTCTTTGATCTTCAAAAAAATATTGTGTGGATGCGCTCCCGGGAACTCTCCGAACATCTGCGCGCGCCTGCGAGAGCGGGGCGCAAATTCTCGTTTTGTTCTCTGAGCTACCATAGTTTGGACTCAAATGTCACAGTTCTGAATCTAATCTTACAATGTGCGATGTAAGACCGATAAATCACCAAAGAATCCAAATCCGGCAAATCGTTTTTTGGAAAACTGATTTTTATAAGAAGTGCCAAACATGGACTGCTTTGTCAGATACAGAGTCGCCACCTAAATATTTTATTTTGGGGGAATTTAGGAAACCCTGACTCATGCCTAAGGCCACGTGTCCGTCATCACCAAAGTTGCCTCGGCTCGGGAACTTGGGTACGAGAGGGGAAGGTCATGCAATGAGCACCCTGTCTCACCCGATCAAAGATCGGCCTGTACTAAGCATGATATTTTGTTTTTGAAAACACATGTGCTCTTATTCTGGTTAATTAGCTAATCTTACTACGTGATGCGCACAACAAACAAGTATAGACTAGATCGCCTAATTTGGAACAAAGTATCGCAAATCCGTTTGTTTGGAAAATGGTTTGAAGTTTGCTACTCGCAAGTAGGCTAAAATGTGGATTTCAATGAATTGTTCCAATTCAGGTAATCCAACCTTCACCCACAGGCATTTAGGCAGTTATAGCAAATAAACAATTAGCCTCATGGCAAGCATGCTTTCATGGCAACATTAACACACGTGCAGTATGCTAAAGCGTAAACACTCACAGTGTACTCCGAGCCAAAACAAAGAACTAGTTAGAAATCATGCATGATCTTAGTTCATGTTAAGATGGCTTATGCAACACATGAGAAAATGCAACTAAAATAGGCTCGGCTATTCTAGAATGGCATATGAAATGCAACTTTGATACATGTATTCAAATAGGGATTGAAATACAATGCAGTTAGTATGATGAGCCGAGCCCGGTGCATGCAATACAGATGAATGGATGCACGCATGCGAACATAAGGTATGCTAAATGAAATATGCCCTAAAACTAACCATCGTAAGCAGTTAAGTAAAAGGGAGAAAGAAATGGAGGTTGGAAGACATGCATCACAAACACGCACGCTTATTACAACACTTGGCTCTCTCGATGGAGAGACCAAATAAGAAGCTAACTAGCTAATCTAAGCTAATTAAACTAATTATTACAAAACGAATTTAAATAGCTAAACGCATTAACTAATTAAAGGGTACAAACCAAAGAAAAAGCTAGCTATCTAAGCATGACAGCTAAGGAAAGCAGTAAATCAGGAAAGCAGTAAATCAGGAGCCTCAGAGGGAGAGGAATGCATGCAAGGCCGGTCACCTCGTTTGGAAATCCAATGTGATGCCCCGATTTGCCTCTGTTTTCAATTGTCCTCAGAAATTTGCACCAAGCTCCAGAAAGCTGAAACTCCACCTTTGGAGACCTGTGGGAGGGTGGCCGACCACTTTTGGTGTCTCCAACCACCTGCCGACCACTTTTCTTGCAGAAAGCTAGAAATAGTGGCTGGCCAGCTAGTTTTTTTGGCTGGCCGACCAGTTGTTGCTGCTAGACTGCAATTTGCTGTAACAGAGAGCAAGAAAGGGCATGGCAATGTATTTACAAGATATGTGTGCACAACCACCCTCCCTATCATGTCATGAACTCAAGGGAGTGTGGTTCTCGACCCTCGGGCCACCAATCGCGCATTTCAATGCGTGATGGTCGAGAGGTGAAGTTGCACAATGCAATGTAAAATGAATGCACAAGTAAACATATAAAGCCTAAAACTCTATCATGTATGATCAAGAGCGTCGGCGACCGAGAATTGAGGCACGTTTCATCACTTTAAGTATGAAATGTCCCTCGTTTCTCGTGTTTGGACTAACACCTATTCCAAACAACAATGCAACACATAACATGGCATACACAATGCGACCTGAGCATGCAAACATGCAATATGACTTAAGCATGCAAACACGCAATGCAACATGAACAACCTAACAAGGCTAATGGCATGCGAACAATGCTAATGCATGCATGCACAATGCGATGCGACAAGGGCAACTTAGCAATGTTAGGAACATGCATACTCAATGCAAAGAAACAACTTGGCATACACAATGCGATGAACTATATGGCATATACAATGCTCAACGGAAGATGGCGTACTCAATGCAATGAACAATAAGCATGCAAACAACATGTAAATAAACATGCTAAATGGACTTAAACCAAAAGGGGGTAGACCTCAGTCATGCCCAAATCAGTGGCCATTGGTGATAAAATTAAGGCACATGAAGCATATACAAGCATGCACATGCAATGGCCCATCAAAGAGACCCAAGAGCACAACTCTCAAGAGTGCTCAAGAAGTGACAAACATGGAAATGTAACAACACCAAGTGCATTGAAATAAGGTATGAAATGATGCCAAATCATTCAAACGATAGAAGTATAGCATGCAAAGGTCCTTAAAGCATGAAGCTAGTAAATGGGACTACAAAGGAGACATGCAATACATGGCAAATATGCATGAACCAACCATGGACAGAGCTGAAATAGGTCAAAACAATGACCAAAACATGCTAAGATGGAGGCTCAAAGACCTAGGCAAGATGGCATACATGCTAGGCCATAAATAAGGCAACAATGCGCAACACTTAAAGGCATCCAAAGCATGAAAGAAGTGGGAACATGGCAATGCTATAAGCTCTGAAATGAAGTATTAAATGATACCAAATCATCTAAATAGCTCAAAGATAGCATGCATGAGTCAACAAAACACAAAGCTAGCAAGGCCAATTGCACTACAGCTATACAAAGCATAAAGGATATGGAAAAGGCAACCTAAAATAGTCCTAGAACATGTCAAAATGATACTAAAACATGCATGGAAGGAAGCCAAAACAAGCTAGCATGAAGGGCATGAGACATAATGCATACAAGGCAAATAAGGTAGATTACACTACACCTATTAAGACCAAGCATGGAATGACTTAACCAACGAAAATCAGAGTTATATCATGGCATAATAACCCCAAATACACACTGAAATGATAGCTCGCAAGCTTAGGCATGAAGGCATACACAATGGTTCATGTTAAGACATAAAGGGAGAAACCCTCCAACGCATTGAATGAGTGACAAATGTGAATGCATGGCCATGAAACATGGACTGAAATCACATAATAAATGATGCCAAATCATTAAAATAGTCCAAGTAAAGCATGCTAGTGGACTCAATACACAAAGCTAACAAGCTAGATTGAACCATAGCTATACAAAGCAAGTCATGCATGGCCAAAACAGCCAAAATTAGAGCTAGATCATGCTAAAACATGGACAAAAGCTTTTTAGAGTTAAGCCAAAAGCATGTTAGAATGATATGTTACAACATGATGCATGTTAGGTTATTTCATGGAATTGCACTACAAGTGCAAGGAGCATGCAAAGGCTAACCAAACCAAACTCTAACAGAGGTATGACATGGTAAAACAAGCCCAAAAACATGCTGAAATGGAAAGAAAACAAGCTAGAATGACATGCTACTTCATGAAGCATACAAAGCTAGTTTGTGTGATTTACACTACAAGTGTATGGACCATGCATGGAGTGACCAAGCCAAGCAAAAAAAGTGGTATGCCTCAGCAAAATAACCACAAATAATAGCTAAGAACAAGCTAACACAAGCTTATCAAAGGTGCTCAAACATGAGGCATATAAAGCTAGTAAACACAATACAAGGAGAGGGGATGACCCTCTCCTATTTAGGACACCAAAACCACCTTTCCACCACTAAAAATCCTCTGGATTTCAGTGGTAGAAAGGTCATGCAAAGGGTTCAACAAGAGCCTAAAGGGATGGTTCAAAACAAGGCCTAACAAGGCCTGAGAGGGGGTAAATCACCCCAAATGAAAAAGTGACCTTAAACAACTATTTTAAGCATGCAAAAACAGAACTTTTTCTAGTTAAGAGTTAAGCTTAAAAATGTATGCAAGAAGGGTTAAAAGCTTAAGCAAGAAAGGGGGATTTAAAGGTCAAATGCTCACCCTTGAAGACCTCTTTTACAACTGCAACTCCAACAAGTTCTTTGAGCTCAAACCAGTCCAAGAACACCAAAAACAACCCCTTAGCACCTTAACAACCAAAGGAAGGTGTTTCAGTGTGTGTTTGTGTGTTAAACTAAGACAAAATAACACTTTAAGGCACAAAAATGAAGCAAAGAAGGAAGTATAGATACAAGACTATATCTAACTCTCAACCCTCAAATTTTTGAACCTAGAGGAGGGAGGAGGAACCTCCCTCTTATAGAAACTAAAAGGCAAAGCTTCTTGGAGAAGCTAAGCCTTCAACAAATCCCTCCATACATAGCCAGATGCCCTCCAGCTATGCCAGCTGGAGGAAAATATCTCCAAAAAGGTGCTAAAAAGCAGCCGACCACCTGAAGTGGTCGGCCTGCTATTTAAAGTGGTCGGCCGACCACTTCAAGTGGTCTTCCAAGACACAAACTGGTCGGCCATGGTGGGAGAGAGTCCAGGGCATGAAAGAAAGCTAGTGGTGTGGTGGCCGACCAGAAAATGTGGCCCAAAGACCAAGCAAGCCAGTTATCCGACCAGAAAACTGGCTTGCAGAAGGAAAAGTGGTCTCCAAGGAGAAAAAGTGGTCTCCCACCCTTGTACCACCTTCCAAACAAGGACAACAAGGTTTGTACCAAAAACAAACCAAAACGGGTGCAAGACGAGAGATCGGGAGGCAAAGCACGTGGCCGAAAGCCCCGAAAACTAGCTGATGAACACCAAAAGTGGTATGCGACCATAAAAGTGGTCTCCTGGACCACAGTGTTCCTCTAAGCACAGGCAACAAGGTATGGTTCAAAAACCACGCTAAACGGAGAACGTTAAGTGGTTCCGAGACAAGGCGCGCAGCCAAAGACTCCAAAAATCGGAAACTAGTCTCCAAACGGGAAAAGTGGCCTACGATCACAAAAAGTGGTCTACGACCACAAAGAGATGGTCTACAAGACCTCTCCCTTCCTCCGGGAAGAGAAAATAAGATTCGGTCCACAAACCGAGCCGAAGCACAAAAGAGTTCAGAGGCCCGGAGGCAAGGCTCTCAGCCAAAACTCCGGAGACTTGAAACGAGCACAACATGCACCTTCACTGAGCGCTCAATCGATGACGTTTGAGTCTTAAGGTCGGTCAAAAATGGGGTGTCTACATATTGTGAGTACAAAACCTACTTCCCTTGACTTATGTTTAATTCGTTGTTTTTATTTATTTATTTTTATTTATTTGATGTTGGCTAGATTTTGTATTTGTATGTAGATGATAGATTGATTTTAATTATTTTGATTAGTTGTGTATGCCATGTTTAGGGTTTTTATATGGATTTATTTTATGGTTGTAATCACACTCATGGATATATGAAATTAAAATAAACTTGGAACCCATAGATAAATTTCTTATACTCCACCATGACTCCATGGACTGTTGTTTTATTTGAGTGATTGTGAGAAAGAGTGTATAAGAAAAAAGGGTGAGGATTATTAGATTTATTTGAATACCTTAGGCTTGGCATTGTTATGTTTGTTCTCATGAGTAGATGAGAGATTGTGTATATATATATATATTGTTGCCTCGTTTTCATGAGTAGACGAGTGCTTTGATTTACGCACGTACGTATATGCTAACCATCCGGGGAGTGTGGGTCAAACTCGAGACGATATCCCCGTGCAAGTTTGGCTTCGGAGCGGTGTTAGGTATACGGGAGGCACATGGGATATATGTGTAGGCCGGAAGTGAAGGGCCGAAGTGGTGGAGTTAAGGTACAAAGAATTAAATATGAGTTTATTGTTACAGTGTGAATTGTATTGATTTATACATCTTGAAAAATAGTAAACGACCTCGATAAATTATGAAATTTGAGCAGAGGCATGTATACGTGATTCTAGACAACTTTTGTGTTTTAACTTTTTGTTAAAAGATCTATTAGAACTTGTAATCGGATGATCTTGTTTACAATAGTTTTTATTCATTTTAGCAATGTAGATTTTAGATGTTGTTTTAACCCACAAAACGAGCTCATTTTTATTGATTTCTTGTAAACTAAAGTAAAACATTATTATGAACACTTTTCATGTTTTGAACTTTTCCGAAAAAAATCATCTTAGGGTAGTTTCTTTCAGTTTTCAGTTCTAGATTTTTCTATTGAATTTCGTCTAGGTACTTCTATTAATTTTTTCTCTCAACTTATTGAGTTTCTACTAAATTTGTTCTCGTTGCCTTTTAGTAAATTTGATTCTGTACAATTTTTGTTCTTTGAGTTTTGGTCAATTCGAATTATTTAAGTATGCAACAGAGCGGTTTTATACTTCTTCAGTAATTTACTTATGACTAAATTATACTAACTTTATTTTTATTTATTTTTCCAGAATGGTGGGTCTTACTAACTTTTTATGCACGGCTAACCCACCATATTTTTAGTTTTATTTTGTTTATTTTATACTCAATTTATATTTAGTTGTCTACGGGTAAGAAATTAAATGTCACCGTATCTCGGGAAACTATCCATTCGTCTCGGTGCGGGTGGAACTACTTGTCTTGTCCTGTGATAAGAATTAAATATACTTTTGTTTGTGTCTGGTAGACACGTGAGTGTCAAATCTTGTACTCATACTAGTATACTTGTATACTGACCCGTTTTGTCTCTTGGCAACTCGGTGCATTCTGTTTGAGCGCAGCCGAGCTTCCTTTGCAGGATTAGTTGGGGCTACGGTGGTGACGAAAAATAACTATGATCGTAGACATGTCTTTTAGACTTCTTTTATTTTTTGGGAGTTTAGGATTGATATTAGTTTATTTAGTTATTTATTTTTTTGACCTTAGTATTTTGACAATTTGACATTGTCGGTTATTTTTCAACTTTACATTATTTAAGTTGTTTTGACTAGTTGTTGTTACTTTAATGATGGAGGTATTGGTTAGTTATGAAATTATGGTGGATGGTTTGATTGGCGTTTTGATGGTTTTTTTTTTTTTTTTAATCTATTGTAATCTTTTGAGGATGGAAATTTGCTTAAACCCTTTGGGGACGAGAACGTTTAGATTTTGTTTCACTCCTAGGATTTAGATGATGGAATATTGATTAAGGTTTAGTCCTAATTTAATATTTAATTGTCCAAATTTTGAGGCGTGACAGTTTGGTATCAGAGTACTAGGTTACCCTAGACTTATGAGAGTTTAGGTGATCCTCGGATTATGGAAACATGGGTTAGCTGGTTTAGTTGAGTGGTTGAATTTATTCTTAGTATTTATGAACAAATTTTTGTGTGTTTAACTTGATGGTGATGGCTGGAAGGTATCTTTAATCTTTTTCAAGAACTCATTAGAGTACTTTTTGATACTGGTGCCTCTCATTCTTTCATATCTAGACAGTTTGTAGAAAGAGAACACCTTGTAACTACCTCCTTGTCTAGACCTATTCGTGTTGAGACCCCTTTAGGAGGGACAGTTATGAGACGTGTAAAGATTTTGAGATTGACTTTGCGGGTAGAGTCTTGTATGTCGACCTAATTGCGTTAGGGTTTGAGAGGTTTACAATTATTTTAGGTATGGACTGGCTGCGAAAATACTTTGTGACTCTACATTGTGCTAGAAGGACTGTAAATATAGATATTCCCGGTATGCCATGGCTTACCCACACTTCTAGCGATGGAGAAGAATAGGAGATGACAAGTTTTCTGTGCTCGTAGAAATCCCTAATCAAGATATTAGTGAGGTAGATGTGGTGCGTGAGTTTGAGGATGTATTTCAAGAGATACTTGGACCTCCACCTCGATGGGTAGTAGAATTTCGCATTGACTTAGTGTCGAAAATTGCACCAATTTCTAAGCGCCTAAAGAGCTTGTGGAGATGAAGAAGCAGCTAGAAGAGATGTTTCAAAAAGGGTTCATACATTCAAGTAACTCCCCGTGGGAAGCACCCGCGATCTTTGTCTCTAAGAAAAATGGCACACTCCTCATGTGCATAGATTACAGAGAGTTAAACAAGGTGACTATCAAGAACAAGTATCCCCTACCTAGAATTGATGACTTGTTTGATCAGTTGAAGGAGGCAGCCATGTTCTCGCAGTTTGATCTCAGAATGGGTTACCATCAAATGGGTGTGTTAGAGGAAAGTATACCGCTTACTGCTTTTCGGACCCGGTATGGGTTGTACGAATTTCCTGTAATGCCTTTTGGTGTGACCAATGCTCCTGCCTATTTCATGGACTTGATGAACAGAATTTTTCAACCGTATCTAGATAAGTTTGTGATTATCTTCATAGATGATATCCTGGTGCATTCTAAGAATGAGGAAGAGCACAGAAAACACTTGAAAGTCGTGTTGCAGACTTTGAGGGAGCAGCAGTTATATGCTAAGTTTAGTAAGTGTCACTTTTGGGAGAAAGAAGTTCGATTTTTAGGGCATGTTGTGTCCAATCAAGGGATAACAGTAGATCCTGAAAAAGTTGTTGCAGTCAAAGAATGGAAGCAGCCCTCGAACCCTATAGAGGTGAGAAGTTTTTTAGGACTAGCCGGTTATTACAGGAGATTTATAGAGAAGTTTTCCACTATTGCAGCACTCATGACCAAGTTGACCCGCAAGAATGTGAAGTTCGTATGGACAAATGATTGTGAGAGAGCTTTCCAGGAGTTAAAGCAGCAGTTGGCTACAACATCGGTGTTAACTATACCAGTACAAGGGGAAAGTTAGTAGTGTTTATTGATGTGAGTGGAACTGGGTTGGGATGTATGTTGATGCAGCATCAGAATGTTGTATCTTATGCTTCTCGACAGTTAAAACCTTATGAGAGACGATACCCTACTCATGACTTAGAGCTGGCAGCAGTTGTTTTTACGTTGAAAGTGTGGCGACACTACTTGTTTAGGGAGCGTTTTGAGTTATACACAGATCACAAGAGTCTTAAATATTTTTTTTCTCAAAAAGAGTTGAACATGAGACAATAGAGGTGGGTTGAATTCATCAGTAGTTATGATTTCAAGATCCTTTACCACCCGGGAAAAGGAAATGTGGTCGCAGATACACTTAGTTGACAACATGGTGTTATAACGTCTTTGATAATTCAGGAATGGAAGTCCTTGGAGTTAATTTCAATGTATGATATTCAATCAATAGAGAATGTCGAGAGGGCATACATTGGTAGTTTGACCATGCAACCGACATTACTGGGTAAAATTCGTCAGATGCAATATTTAGATGGGTTTCTCGTCAACAAGCTCGATGACCTTGTAGTGGATTTGATCGATGGTTGTCCTACTGATTGGTCTGTAGACTTAGATAGGGGATTGCGATTTAAGGGCAGATTATGTGTACCTAACATTGTTGAATTGAGAAAAGAGATTATGGATGATGCCCATAGGTCCCGATATACCATTCACCCTGGTGGGACTAAGATGTATCATGACCTGAAGAGGATGTTTTGGTGGGAAGGTATGAAGAAGGACATAGGAGAGTATGTTCCTCGATGTTATGTGTGCCAACAGTTAAGGCAGAACACCAACGGCCGTTTGGACTTTTGTAGCCTCTCGAGATCCCTACTTGGAAATGAGAGTACATCTCTATGGATTTCGTGGATGGATTGCCGCGGTCTAAGCAAGGTAATGAATCTATTTGGGTGATAGTGGATCGACTCACCAAGTCTGCTCATTTTACTCCTATCGGTGTTCACCGAACTACGGATAAACTGGCTAGGCTATATATTCGAGAGGTGCGACTTCATGGCACACCAGTTTCTATAGTTTTAGATCATGATCTGTTGTTTGTGGCAGAGTTTTGGGAGAGTTTTCAACATGCTTTGGGTGCTAGGTTAGACTTGAGTACGGCTTATCATCCTCAGACGGATGGGCAAACTGAGCAAGTAAATCAGATCTTGGAAGACATGTTGAGAGCTTGTGTTCTCGATCTTAGTGGTAGTCTAGAAAAACACTTGTCATTGGTGGAGTTTGCTTATAATAATAGTTATCACTCCAGTATCGGGATGACACCTTTTGAAGCTTTGTATAGGAGGCCATGTCGATCACTTGCTTGCTGGATGGAGGTAGGAGATGCACTGTTGTTAGGGCCAGAGTTGGTGAGAGAGACCACAGAGAAGGTGAACATTATTCGAGAACGTATTAAGACTGCACAGAGTCGTCAAAAGAGTTACATTGATAGAAAACGTAAGGGGGTTGAGTTGAATGTTGGAGATTTTGTGTTTTTGAATGTCTCACGATGAATGGTATCATGCGGTTCGAAAAGAAGGGAAAGTTAGTACCTAGATTTGTGGGACCATACGAGATCACTGAGAAGATTGGTAATATGGCTTACAAATTGGCCTTACCACCTACTTTAGCTATGATTCACAATGTGTTCCATGTATCTTTATTGCGGAAGTGTGTGCAAGACCCTTCCCAAGTAGTATCACCAGAAGTGTTGGAAATTAGTGATGATCTAACATATGTGGTGCGACCAGTTACTATTCTTGATCGAGATGTAAAACAGTTGCGGCGCAAGAAAGTGAACTTAGTGAAAGTGTAATGAAGCGAGGATGAAAATGATATCACTTGGGAATTGGAAGAGAAAATTCGGCGTATGCATCCGAAGCTTTTTGCTTAGTACTCTCTCCTATCAAATCTTGGGACGGGATTCTTTTGAGGTGTGCATATTGTAGCGACCCTAATTTTTCGTAGGTCATTATTCATTTATTATTACTTTATTTTATTTTTGGCTTTATTAATTGCATAATTACATGAGAATTTAATGTCTTATTTAGTTAATTTAATGTGTTGTTTAATTTATTTAATGTGATAGTTAATTATATATAATTAATTTGAATATTTATTATTTATATATTTTATATATAAAAAATAATATATTTTATATATTGATAAAATATATATCATATTTATGTATGTTATATTTATGTTAATATTGTATAATATAAATATAATAGTAAATTAGTTATAATGTACTATACCTAAGTTTAAACACAAAAGTGAAGTTCCAAGGGAGAACAGCCACGGACAGGGATTGAAAGAAAAGAGAAAAGAAAAAAAAAAAAAAAAAGGAAACAGAAAAAGAGGGCTCATAGCAGCAAGCCGTGAGAGAGAGAGAGAGAGAGACGGTGGAAATGAGAGAAAAATAAGGGTTAGGGTTTTGTTTTGGTGGCTCCATTAATTCTTCAAATATTTCTTTGATCTTCAAAAAATATTGTGAGTACAAAACCTACTTCCCTTGATTTATGTTTAATTCGTTGTTTTTATTTATTTATTTTTATATATTTGATGTTGGTTGGATTTTGTATTTGTATGTAAATGATAGATTGATTTTAATTATTTTGATTAGTTGTGTATACCATGTTTGGGGTTTTTATATGGATTTATTTTATGAGATTAATCACACTCATGGATATATGAAATTAAAAGAAACTTGGAACCCATAGATAAATTCCTTATAATCCACTATAACTCCATGGATTGTTGTTTTATTTGAGTGATGGTGAGAAAGAGTGTATAAGAAAAAAGGGTGAGGATTATGAGATTTATTTGAATGCTTAGGCTTAGCATTGTTATGTTTGTTCTCATGAGTAAATGAGAGATTGTATATATATATATTGTTGCCTCGTTCTCATAAGAAGACGAGTGCTTTGATTTACGTGCGTACGTATATGCTAATCATCCGAGGAGTGTGGGTCAAACTCGGGATAATATCCCCATGCAAGTTTGGCTTCGGAGCGGTGTTAGGTATACGGGAGGCACATGTGATATATGTGTAGGTGTAGACACCCCGTTTTTGACCGTCCTCAAGACTTGGACGTCACCGTTGGAACACTCGGTGATTATCCATGTTTGTGTTCGTTTGGAGTTCCCGGAGTTCTCGGCTACGCGCGCCGTGCCTCAGGACCTCCAGACTCGACCGTTTGTGTTTGGTTTTGCACCAAACACTTGTGTTTTGCCTTGGGAGGACAGGGAATGCTTTGTGAGGCATCCCTACACACCACCGGCTGGGGCTAGAGGCCACCGGCTGGCTGGAGTTGCCACCGGCACTATATTGTGCCGGTCGGCACTAATTTTGTCAAAATGACATTTTTTGCCGGCCGAGCACTGTGCAGCTGCTTTCTGAGATATTTTTAGACAGCTGTTTAGCTCTTGTTTCCCCTCCATACACGTGTATGGAGGGATGAGCTTGCTTAGGGACTAAGCTTGTAAGCTTTTTGCCTATAAGAGGGAAAGCTCTTCCTTTGCTCAAGGGTTGCTTCTTGAGAGAGACTTAACCATTGTTGAGAGAGCCAAGCTCTGGTTTTAGGTTAGAATAGTTGTATCTATCCTATCTCTCTCTTTCCTTGCTTGTTTAGTACACTAGGTGCTTTAGTCACACTATTGCACTAAAACACCTAGTGTTCCACCTCCTCCTTACAACTGAGGTTCTAAGGGCTGGTTCTTGGAGTTCTTGATTGAATTTGAGCTCAAGGAAGCAT